>JANAVB010039017.1:11493476-12033900 GCA_029216955.1 Iris pallida
TGTGCTAAGACAGAGTATGAACCAAAGTTGCGACACAGAAGTCCTTAACCTGATCATGACCATAGGACTTATATTTTATCACGGCATGATACGACATCTTTTGTCATTGTTTAGTACAGTGATGTCTTATTGCCTCGATGATGGGATATATGCCTATGTTTATATTCTGGGCTTATTATGTATCATTGGGTTTTATCTCTTTCTATTGTGCTTCTTTGTAGTACTTGTTATACGGTGCTTGACCCTGCTGGGTTTGTTTGGCCAGATCTCGTTGCAGAGCCCGAGGATCAAGCCTTCTACCCGAACCATGGTAGGCACCATGAGCATGGGCGTCGGGGACCCTGAGTAGATTTCTTGTCCACCACTGTGATATCTTAAATTTGTACTGGACGTTTAGCCACTGGCATATATTTAGCCGGTTGTTCTGAATATTTAGTTTTCTTATATTATTGTAATTAAATCAGACTGCAGCTGACTATGGTTATGTACTTTGGATTCTCTGTGCTTAGCTAAATCTTGTAAAGCTAGACTCATGAATCATTTTGATGAAGCATCGGGGACGCCTTACTGCTTTGTTTTATGTGATCATTAATTACTGCTTCTTGTTTTGTTTGATTGAGTCATAGATGCTCTGTGAGACCATAGAAGACTTGATTATAGCATGCACCCCCTTGTCTCTAGATATCCATAATCGTCGTATGACTTCTTTGTACCATATATGGGGTAGCTGGCCAAGTGCGTCTTTGTATTTTAGTACTGGGGCGGGACAAAGTTTTATTTGTGGCCTATGTAGGTCAGATTTTCTGACTTGTAAGGTGTTATTATTATTATAGGAGTCTCAATCATACACATGTCCTCCTTCATCTCCTGATTTATCTTCTATTTTCCATCTTGATTGTTAACTTGATTTTTTATCCTCGTTCTTTCTCGTCCTATCTTTTGATATCTAGTATTTTTCTCTCTAGGGGCACCTCGTTCTCAGCAGTTAGCGGGGCCGACATAGAAGAAAATATTGTTGAGCAAGGTACTATAGGGCATCCATAGGAGGAAATGCCTTCTCCGAATCAGATTCGTATTGAGCCAATTATAAAGCAAGCTGACCTGCAGCTTCTAGAATTTCTTGTACCTCCAGCAATGTCGATAGTGGCAGCGGTGCCTGACTCTGCGGCACTTCTGGAGATTATTCAAGGATTACTGGCAACATAGCACCATCAGATGGCAGTTCAGCAACATCAACAGACTCGACAGTTGAAGTAGAATGTATTATTGAACCAGGGTTTGTAGACAGCCCTGGAGAGGAGTATGATAACTGATTCGGGTGCGTCGACGAGATTCGTTCGGCTCAACCCGAGGTACTTCGATGGCACAGTGGATGCCATTACGGAGGATGCTTGGCTTCAAGATATTGAGGCTATTTTGTCGACTACTAAGGTTTCAGCAGAGGAACAAGTTGACCAGGTCAGTTGTTACATCAAGATCTTGCACGCGACTGGTAGGTATCTGTGGAAGTTGGCATGAAGCGTCATATTCCTTGGGATAGCTTTAGGGCCAAATTTAGAGCCAAATATTTTTGTATGGTAGCATAGTATGAGCTTCAGTAGAGGTTTATCAGTCTCAAGCAGGCTGGTAGGACATTGGTTGGTTACACAGGAAAGTTTTATAGATTGAGTCAGTTTACTCCGACGATGGTAGCTACTGAGCCGGAGAGGGCCATGAGATTCCAGCAGAGACTTTATTTGGAGATTCTTCAGCTAGTAGAGAGGCACGACTAGCAGACCTTTAATGCCGTTTTGACGGTAGCTTAGAGGCATGATCTTACCCAGCAGAGGTTGGCATCTAGAATTGAAGGCCAAAACAGGTCTTATTCCTAGAGTGGAAGAAGAGGAGCTGTACAGCAAACGTCGACACCAGCATCCATCATTCGTATTCATAAGTCAGGAGCACCACAGCGGAATACAGTGACAACTACAATAACACCAATTCGGCCGTAGCAGCAACGCTAGGGGGGCCAGTAGGATGTAAGTATTGCGGCAATGGAGGTCACACCCAAGACATGTGTCGCATAGCGAAGGGATTGTGTTTGAGATATAGTAGCCCAGATCCTCGGATGGGTACTTGCCCACAGATGCTAGGGCCAGAAGGACGAGTTCGGCAACTTCTGGCGTTGCCAGCTCCAGGGTAGCACCATACCTAGGGCCAGTACTGTCAGTGATGCCATTAGTCCAGCGTCTGTTGTCGATGCAGGCTCAGATGATTCGTCAAGTTTAGAACCCAGGAGGCCCACAGAGGTTGCAACAATAGCAGCATGGTCAGGGAAGGCAGCAGCGCGGAGTCCAGCAAGGCCAAGGTCAGGTTTTTTTGCTATCTCTAGAGGAGGCACTGGCATTGGGTGACATGTTTACAGGTAATATTTCTGTCGTATCTTTTTCTGCTGTAGTATTATTTTATTCAGAAGCTTTCCATTCTTTTGTAGCTGTACGATTCATGACACGTATTAGGTTGGAGCTCGAGACATTGCCAGAGAGGATGAATATACTCGCTAGTAATGGACTCATAGGAGTTAACAGAGTGTGCTTAGTATGTCTAGTAGTAGTGTGTGGGCATTATTACCTGCAAGATTCATAGACTTCCCTATGGGTAACTTTGATATCATCCTGGGCATAGACTGGTTGAGAGACAGTCATACGATGATAGATTGTCGAGAAGGTAGGGTATTATTTAGTATCTCGGGCATGGAGGAGTTTGTCCTTATCTAATCATTAGAGGATCATTCCAAGGGAGTAGCGGCAGCAGCTATAGCAGAGAAGGAGTAGATTGCAAGAGTGGTCAGAGAATTTCTTAATTTCTTTCCAGATGAGCTTCTGGAGATACCTCCAGTTAGGGATGTGGAGTTCTGTATCGAATTGATTCCTAAGATGAAGCCTATATCTAGTAGAGTTTATATAATATTGCAGTCAGAATTGGGCAGGTTGTACCAGCAGATGGAGGAACTAAAGGAGAAGAAGTTCATTCGAGATAGAGAATCTCTCTGGGGAGCGCCGGTGATTTTGGGACCCAAGCAAGATGGATCGACGCAGATATGTGTTGACTATAGGCAGTTAAATATAGTAATAGTGAAGAATAAGTACCCGCTACTAAAGATTGATGATTTGTTTGATCGGTTAAGTAAAGCCAGCATCTTTTCCAAGATTGATCTTCGGTATGGGTATTATCAATTGAGGGTCCGAGAGCAGGACATACCCAAGACAGCATTTAGATTGCGATATGGGCATTATGAGTTTCTGGTGATGCCATTTGGATTAACTAATGCCCCGACAGTATTTATGGATTTAATTAATCGCATTTTTATGCCTTATTTGGATAAGTTTGTGATGGTGTTTATAGATGACATCCTTGTCTATTCCAGTTGTGATACTGAGCATAAGGACCATCTTCGAACGGTTTTGCAGACCTTGAGAGAGCACCAGCTTTATACGAAGCTTAGTAAATACGAGTTTTGGTTGGATCGCATCTCATTTCTTAGGTACATCATATCTGGATCAGGAGTATCAGTAGATCCGAAGAAGGTTAAGGCCGAAGAGAGTTGGCCAGTTCCAAGGATGGTAGCAGATGTACATAGTTTCCTGGGATTAACAGGTTACTATCGGAGGTTTGTGGCGGACGTTGCCAGAATCTTAGCACCCCTGACACATTTGACACGTAAGGAGGTAGGGTTTGTTTGGTCAGCATAATGTCTGGCATTATTTAAGGAACTAAAGAAGAGGTTGATCTAGCACCGATTTTGACACTTTCAGTAGGATCTGGAGGATTTACACTATATTATGATGCATCCGAAAAGGGACTTGTGTGTGTATTGATAAAACATGGTAGAGTAATAGCATATGCGTCTCGACAGCTTCAGGATCATGAGAAGAACTACCTGACTCTCGATTTGGAGTAAGCAGCAATGGTGTTCGTGCTTAAGCTATGGAGGCACTATTTGTGTGGGGATCGAGTAGTGATTTACACTGATTATGAGATCTTGAAGTATGTGTTCACCGAAAGGGACCTGAACATGAGGCAGAGAAGATGGCTAGAGTTGCTGAAAGATTTTGACGTAGATCTCCAGTATCATCTAGGTTAGACGAATATGGTAGCAGATGTCTTGAGTAGCAGGGGTAGTGCATTCGTCTTGACATCACAAAGGCACATCTTAGAAGATCTTCAGAAAATGAGAATTGAGGTAATTCTTTCACAGAACACCAAAATCCTGGCCAGTTTGCAGATTCAGTCCACATTGGTAGACCGAATCAGAGTAGCTCAGGCAGAGGACCCGTATATCCAGGAACTTATATATGAATGTTAGTCAAGTCTCAGGAAGGAGTTAGTAATCCATGAAGATGGGACATTTAGATTTGGTAGTCATCTTTGTGTGTCGAGCGGAGACATTCGACAGAAAGTTATGATAGAGGCTCATAGTTCCCCTTACTCAATATATCCTGGAGGAACGAAAATGTATCAAAATATAAAGCAAGACTTTTGGTAGAATGGCATAAAGAGGGAGATAGCAAGATTTGTTTCCCGTTGCTTGATATGTCAGCAAGTGAAGGCCGAGCAGTAGAGACCAGAAGGATTGTTGCATCCACTTCCTATCCTGGAGTGGAAGTGAAAGCAAATTATAATGAATTTTGTGGCCGATATACCTAGATCTCCGACTGGTCGAAATATAGTTTGGGTGATAGTAGATCGGCTCACGAAGGTGGCTAATTTTCTTCTTTTCAGAGTGGGGCAGTCTACTGAGCAGTTGGCAGACATGTATATGAGGTAGATAGTGAGGCAGCATGGTATTTTATTAAGCATTGTATCAGATCGAGACACCCAGTTTACCTCTCATGTTTGGTAGAGTTTGCATCAGAGTTTAGGCATTAGATCGAGGTTCGGTACCGCTTACCATCCACAGATGGATGGGCAGTCAGAGAGAACCATTCAGATCTTGAAAGATATATTACGAGCTTATACATTAAATTTTGGCAGATCTTGGGAGGGTCATCTTCATTTGGTGGAGTTTTCTTACAACAACAGCTATTAGATGAGTATTCAGATGGCTCCATTTGAAGCATTATATAGAAGAAAGTGCAGATCTCCTCTAGCATGGGAAGTATGGGTGAACAAAAACTTTTGGGACCAGAAATGATCACACAGACAGTGGAGATAGTCAAGCTAATCAGAGAACGGCTTCGAGTTACGCATGATAGGCATCGTCATTAGGTAGATCATCATCGAAGACCCCTAGAGTTTGGTATCGGTGACCAAATGTTTTTGTATATTTAGCTTACTCGAGGAGTCAATAGATTTAGAGCCCAAAGAAAGCTTAGCCAACATTACGTTGGTCCTTTTGAAGTTCTCGCGTGGGTGGGCAATATTGCATATCGTCTTGCCCTTTCGCCTTCGCTCTGTGATATACAAGACGTCTTTTATATATCTCAGTTGCGTATGTCTTGGATCTGAGCCACGTTCTCAATCATTCTGAGCTAGTTGTTGGTACCGACTTGACTTACGAGGAATAATCCATATCTATTTTGGATTAGAGAGAGAAGGTGCTCGAGAATCAGACCATCAAGCTTGTCCCTGTCGCTTGGGGCCATCACTCACTGGGAGAGTCGATATGGGAGCACGAAGATGAGATCAGATCTCGATATCTGTACTTGTTTGACCCGGAAGGTATATTCAGTTCTTATGCATTCGTACCTTGATTTTCGTCTCAGGTTAGCACCATGTGGTAGATAATTGTTCTCTTACTGCCTGGTTGATTCATGTGGTTGTATGTGTAGTTAGGATTGTAGTCAGTATCTTGCTTGCCCCGATTTCTTTATTTTGTTTTGGTTAAAATTTTAAGGACGAAATTTTTCTTAGGAGGGTAGAGATGTCACTCCCCGTCCCCTATATACGTATTTTTCCTATATTATTCATGTACATGATTGTTTATTTTATTTTAATTGCTTATGATCATGTGGCTTGACATTTAAACTTGAATTAGTTTAGACATTAGAATAGGGTTAGGGTTTAGTGGAGCCAATCCCTACCCACCCTTATATATATATATTCTCTTATTCTCTCTCTTTCCTCATTCACTAACATTTATTTTTTTCCACCATCCCTAGGCAAGTACATCTTGCACTAATAGAGAGATCACATGCTCATTTTTTCTTCTTTGATTTCTTTACATATTTTTAGCCAATATTATGCGTTTTTACTTTCTCTACATGTTTAGAAGTTGGTGCTTTCGATTTTGATGGCTAGTTTAGTGTAGATCTAGGTTTTTAATATTAGAGTTTTATGGATTTTTAGGGAAATGGTCTATCAAAACTTGTTATCTTTGAAAACTAGTTGTTCCATGTGGTAGAGGATTCAATTTCATACAGTTTTAGCTTTTGTTTCGACAGATTTAGAGTCCTAGAGAGAAAGTTATAGCCATGGCAATTTATTGTACATCCTTGGCTGAACTTCCTGTTTGGGACGATGAGTTCCTACTAAGTTTACGTTAGTTCCTATTTCTCTTTGTAAGTTAGTTCTCATTTCCCAATTTTTACACCAGTTTTTATTGTGCGTTCATTTCCCAATTTATACGCCAATTTTGCACTATGCATTATTTTCCTTATTATACGCCAGTTCCCATTGTGCGTTGATTTTCTCATTTCTATGCCAGTTCCCACTGTGCATTCATTTACTATACGCCAGTTCCCACTATGCGTTCATGTCACATTTTATACACGAGTTCCCACTGTGCGTTTATTTCTCATTTCTAAGCCAGTTTCTACTGTACGTTTATTTTTCATTTCTACGCCAGTTCCCATTGTGAGTTTATTTCCCACTTTATACACAAGTTCCTATTTCTTATTGTACTTCCACTATGCATAGTTATTATACGCCAATTCCCTTATGCATAATTATTGTACGTCAATTTCCTTTCTCATTATTATACAATATTTCCCATTTCTCATTATACCCCTAGTGAGCGTACTTTCTTATTCTTTCATGCGTGTATTTTTACTCCAAGGCCTATATTATGAGTATTTTTTGCACAATAGCTCCCTTGTTGTATGCAAAATTGCGTAAAGACCCCTTTTTCTATGCAAATTGTGTAGAAGCCCATGTTTTGTGCAAAATTACTTATAGATTATATTTTTATGCATAGAAAGACTATCCCTCATTGTTTGGTAATGTTCCTGACTCGATTACCTGAATATATGCTGGTACTGTCTTAAGTGTATGTTGAGGTACAATCTATATGAGTGCATTGAGGTGTGACTCTTCGTGCTACCCGATCCTAGTTGTTATATGTCAGCACATTCATAATCTCAGCACAATCAGGGTAAATAGTTAGTAGCATTGACGTGGTATAATGATTTTTGCTTGATGTATTACACTAAGGAGGAATATAGACTTGGGACTCTATGAGCCAATGTGGATTCATACTCAGGGTACACGTAGTACTGTATGACATCTAGGAGGATGAACATGTGACCATGTCATATGATTCTAATACCAATATTGGATTAATCTAAGCAACTATAAATGCTAGAAGCATTGGAAGGGAATGGAATATCAAAATCGTGCATGACAAGTCACCCCAAGTCTTGTCCTGGCATGCAGGTTGGCCACCATAGATACTGTATATCATCCACCATAGTAGATCTTTGACTATTGTACTTAACCGAGCCAGGCTCGCCCTATAGGATGGTTGGAACTCTTACTAACTTTACTTAGCTCGGTAGCCTGGCAAAGGATCGACGCTTACTGTTTATTGTTCACTATCGCTGTTATACATCTGGTTTGGCTAGCCCTGCTTGGATATGGCACGATCAGAAGATTCCTATATATAAGCATTACAGGGATAATCCAGATAAACTATAGAGAGTCGTTGGATTGATTGGCCACTTGTAAACTGACTTGCTTGTGATTTGTTTCTTCTGTTAGTAGCCGAGGACATAGACTGTCGTGGTGCGTGGTCTAACCTACTTCTTTGTTTGGTTGTTGTGTTGGGCCATTTTTCTGTGACAGGCTATAAACCAAAGTTGCGACACAGAAGTCCTTAAGCTCATCATGACCATAGAACATATATTTTATCACGACGTGATACGACATCTCTTGTCCTTGTTTGGTGTAGTGATGTCGTATTGCCTCGATGATGAGATATATGCCTATGTTTATGTTCCGACCTTATTATGTATAATTGGGTTTTATCTCTTTCTGTTGTGCTTCCTTGTCGTACTTGCTATTTGGGGCCTGACCCTCCGTTGGTTTTGATTGGCCAGATCTCGTTGCAGAACCAAAGGATCAAGCCTTCTACCAGAACCATGGTGCGCACGAGGAGCATAGGCGTCGGAAACCTAAGTGGGTTTTTTCTCCACCACTATGATATCTTAAATTTGTACTGGGTGTAACTCCTCTTCCCGAAATTTTGTGATATATTTTTTATCTTTTTATTTGATTAGTTTACATTTAATTTTTCTATGATCATAGGAGTTGTGACTAAGTCCACAGGTGATTTATGACCATCTTGTGGTCGCATGATCTCTAGATAGGGTCTATATGCATTCTATAGCTATATTATATATTATAATTTTTAGATATTTTTATATACTTTTAAATATTTATTCTATGAAGATTTATATTTATGGATGAATTTTATAATTCATTTTGAGGCCTTTTGTGACTATTTTTGTCGCAACCCGCACCCTAGAGTAAGGGCACGAGAAGTGGGTACGTCCAGCCTACGCCGCAGTATCGGCGGTAGAACGCTGTTCTAGGTCATGAACTACAACTAACATAACATAAAATACTCTCCAAAGGAGGCCAATCACAGAAGGTACAACTCAATCACAATCTAAAGGTAGAATGTAGCACGATGAAATAGATAAAAAAATCCTCAAATGATGTACAACAGTAATGAAATAACATAAGTCTCATATCTCTATAATGATACAACTCAGAAATTAAGACAACACTATCATAAAAAGAAGAACAGCCTAGACTATCTATGCTAAACATGGGTATCATCCTCAGCAGCTGACTGAACCTCCCCAGGGGTCCAGGTCGCGAGTGTCATCTAGGCAAGCTCTAAAGTAAGGGGTGCAGGGTTCCTTATCATCCTCTGTAAAAATTTTAACAGGTCCAGTCAGGACAGGAGCGAGCACAGTACATCTCATGCAGTTTAGATCATGGCAGGAAATATAAAGCAAGCAATAGAGTAAGATACATGAATCGCTGTAAGAAGATGTACATAAAAACAGGAGAGATATTTTATAACAGGAAATATATACATGATAAGTAAGAACTGTAAGTGACTAGTGATTTAGAGTACGAGATGGCATGTAATTGGCTTAGGTTGAACATGATGTACATGAGTGAACATGTGGGACATCAGCCAATAAGACTGTGTTGCACACGAAAAGTAACAGAGTGAACATGATGGGTAAATCACATGACCATTTATACTCATCTCTACCCACAATCAATACACAAGGATCCAGTCAAGTTACGTTACAGACATGATGTTTGGTTACACACGAAAAACACATGAGGAAACATGAACGTACACGAGAGCACATGAAAGTATATGAGCGTACATGAAAGAACATGAGTGTACATGAATAACGCAAGAGCAAGGAATACATGATTTACATGAAACACACGACATTAAGTATCCGATGCGCCCGCTAAGGGGGATAACATCCCAAGAAGAGATCCATATAGTACCAATCCGTGATGATAACGTGACAGCATCAAGTAAAGTAATCTAGAGTAAGAATATAAGTCGTGACAAGTATAAAACGATCAGAGAATGTACTCGCCTGATATCTTGAAGGCCCGGAAGAAAATACTGCCTGAGGATTGGTGTCTGGCTCCTAATCAGAACAGCACAAATCACAACAGGTCTAGGTAATAAAATAAGATACTATGATGCAGTCTACATGATACTAGGTCAAACCTAGACCAAAGTCAACCCTGGTCAACTTCAGTCAACTAAAAAGTCAAACTAGGTCAACTAGGTCAAACTTAATCCAAACAAGTCTCACTAAGCCTAACCAAGACTATCCTAGCAAGCATACACCATTACAAGTCATACTAGACTACCAACACACAATCATTGGTGTATTATACCATACACATAGGCCTTATGCCCTATAGTCCACATCACACATATTTTATACATTATATATATCTATCTATATACTAGATTAATATAGGCAACTTATTTATCACATATAGGCCATTAGCATATATTATATATAGAGAGATAGACATGTGTGTGTGTGTTTACAAACTTAATTGTGTGTGTGTGAGCTCAAGTGCCAATGTGTGAGGATGTAATATCGATTAAGGTGTGTGTGTGTGTACAGTGATAATAGAGTGTTGTGTAATGTGACAGTTGGTAGTAGAGGAAAGTGTGTGTGGGACACATAGGCTAGGTGCACCATGTGTGTGTGGGTGGATGTGTGTAAAGTGTCACAGATTTGTGTGACAGGAATGTGAAGTGTGTTAGTGTAACACCCACTTTTCTAAAATGAGGGTAATTTTAAACTTTTGTAGAAGTTTATTATTTAATAATAGGATTTATGATTTATGAAAATTTTTAATTAATTTAATACTATTTAAAATTGGTAAATTATAATTTTGATGTGTTAGCTAGTGAACTCCAGAACTGTTGAGCCTAGAGATTAACCATGACCATGGGGACCTAACCATGTGATTAGAATGACTATTTACAACTTTTTTAGGCTAAGGGTATTTTGGTCATTTTGTGACTTTTGAATTATTTAAGATTTTGATTACTTGGTGAATTTTAGATTATTTTAATAATATTTAAATTGATATATTATGATTTTGGTCATTTTTCATATTTTAATATTTTGGAAAATTTTTATATTTTTAATATTATTTTATTGGATTTGTTTAGTCGGGTTTGAGTTTCGTCTCGTTCCGACTTGTATTGTGATCCGGGTAGCTTAAACTCTAGATGGGATCCAATATTAAGTTAAGTATGACTCACAAAACCCAACATTTAAGTTATTTAATTAAACTAATTTTTATCATGTTAGAATGGTTAAGTTAGAGACTCAAAACTAGATCATTTTGACGCCAAACTTAAACTTAGTCTAGACTTAACCATATGAGACTAGAGAGGGGCAATTAGGACATTTTCCATTAGCCCTAATGGACTCTTTATGGCGGCCACCTTTAGGAGATAATGATTCTTTTCATTTATTACAATCTTGCCTCTTTTATTTTTCTTTTGTTCTTCCCTAATTTTAAAGAGCCTTCCCATTGATTTGATCTTCAAATCAAATCATTCCTTCACCAAACCTTCCTTCAATTATTTCCATTCTCCAAGGGAAGGGTGCTACCAAGGATTGGAGGAGGAGTGCAAGGAGGAGTGTCCACCTTGAGGGATCTTCGTATCGGAGCTGTGTCCTAAAGGATTTCATTGGGATTCCACTCCCAATAGGTAAAACCCGTCCTTTAAATCGATTTCTTTTGCATATAAATTAGTTTTGAATCCTTAGGATCCATCCTCATGCATGTGTCCCATTTAGATTCAAATTTGAGGCCATTTGGAGCTCTCTTGAAGATTTTAGATATGTGTCTTGTGTCCTATTTAATAGATCCCAAATTAGGACACCCCATGTGTATGTATGCATGATAATAGTTTAAATAGATATTTAAATTCAGTTTTAGAATGGTTAGAGAGTGGATTGATCTTAGTTAGGATGGTTAGAATGAGTTTCATTTGGATACCTATGTTTGTATCCAAGTATTTTGGCCTATATGTGTTCTTTTGTCCAAAACAACTCAAATTCGTCATAATATTCATCCACATTTTTATTAACCAAAGCAACTTACAAGTGTCATAACTTTTAGCTTAGAACTCCGATTTATCTTTCATTTTTTTAAAGAACCGTATCGAAATTAGCTTTCCAAATATATATTTTATTAAGCCAAATTCTTTCTGTAACTTTCTGTAGAATTATTTGAGTGTCAGCAGTACGAAAGACAAACGTGTTTCGGTTTTTTTTGCGATTTCGGGAGCTTTCGGACACGAAAATGCGATCCGTTTAAAGTTTCGGAAAGCTAACAAGAAGGGCTACAACATACTTTAATCTTAGAATTTAGTAGAGGTCCAATTGGTACAGTATTGGTTTTAAGTAGAAAAGTGACTATACGATATATGCATTTTGTGTAACCTATGAGCGTATGTAGTATGGATATTAAATGAATATAGAGTATGTAATACATGATATATTAGATGAATAAAATGATATATATATATGATATATATCCTCTTTACATTAATGTATATATATGGTTGAATGCAAGCATGTAGGAATGCAATTAATATAATGTATGTAAGCAATGCATAAATGCATGAATGAAAGAATGATATACAATGTATGCATGAAAGTATATAATGAATGCTAGATATGAATGCAAGGTATACATGTAATGATAGATATGAATGCATAATATATAAATAATATAATGTAATATATAATGATATCATGTATGGTAATGTAGAATATATGATGCAAGCATGTATATGTCCACTGTTTTTCCTTTTCCTTACATTTTCCTTCCCTTCCCTTTCCATTTCAATTTTTCCCTATTTTTTCTTCTTCTATTTTTACATGTTGTATACAATGTATATAATGTATAGATGCATGTAAGTATATAATATGCATGAATGAATGTCATATATGAATGAATGAATCAATCAAAGGTATAAGTAAAATATAATGCATTGTAATGAATGTTAACATATATAATGTATAAAAGTTTGTATGTAAATGTGCATGAATGTATATATCTATGTAACTATGTAAATATGCATGATATAACATATGCCTATATATATAAATATGTATGTAATGTGGATATGCATGTATGTATGAAGATATGTATTTATATATATTATCTATTTTATATTATGCATTGTTGTGGTTCACATTGTCTTGTGAATGTGTGAGTGCTAGCCTAGGCTTGGTTAGGCCTAGTGAGACTTGTTAGACTTGTTTGGGCTAGGACTTGACCTAGTTGACCTAATTTGACTAGTGTGGTTGACTAGAGTTGACCAAGTGTTGACTTTAGTCTAGTTTGACCTAGACAACATGCAGATGCATTGTACATTTTATTTATCATCTCTCGTATATATCTTGACCTGTGTTGCTATAAATAGGACTCTATGGCTTCAGTTTGGACCTCTATACATATCAGCTATTCAGGTTTTCAGGCGAGTACATTCTCTGATCATTTCATATCTTGTTTAGGATTATATTTCCTGCTTTAGATTATCTTACTTGATGCTGACACGTTGGTAACACGGATTAGTACTATATGGATCCTTTCATGAGATGTTATCCCTCTCGGGAGCATCAGATACTCTTGTCTCGTGTGTTTTACTTACATCACGTATATCATGCTTCTATTATCATGAATCTTTGGGAATCAGCTAGTGACTCATGTACTCTCATGATCATCGAGCCTTCACGAATCAATTCATGAATCACCCTTTATGGGCAATATAGTATAATCATGAATCTTAACGTAACTTGACTAGATCCTTGTGTATTGATTGGGGATGGGAGAGTATAAATGAACATGTGGATAATTTCAAGTAGTGTAATCATGAATCAATTCCGTAGTGTAATCATGAATCAGTCCCTAGCCATTCACATGTTTATCTTGTACTCTGAATCACTAGCACTGTCTCTCTTTATATATCATAGATATTTACTTACAGTCTCTCTTTTATATTATGCTATTCTTCAGTTTCCTGTATTTTATTCTCTAACATGATTATATTTCCTTTCCTGCTATAACATATTGAGATGTATTGTGCTCGCTCCCGTCCTGACTGGACATATTAAAATATTACAGAGGATGAGGACGAGGCGTGCTGTCCCACTTATTATGGGCCTACCCTAGATGACAGTACAGACTTGGACTAGCAGCAGGATCCTTCAGCTGTGGACGACACTCCACTAGATTAGGATGTTTTCCTTATGTTTTTATTCTGGATGATTGTATTATAATATTTGGATTCTGTGGATTTGTTATATCTTTTAGACACTTAGACTCTCTGGTTGTACTTATGTGGATTCCTTTTCGTTTGAGCAATATCTATCTTTCTTCTATTTTATCATTCTGCCTTAGATGTGATTGAGACTGTATCTACTATGTCACCTCCATTCGGAGAGTATATACTGTACAAGTATCTTTATATTGTTAGATGTTGACTAGGACAGCGTTCTACCGCCGACACTGCGGCGTAGGCTGGATGTACCCACGTCTCGTGCCCTTTCTCTAGGGTACGGGTCGTGACACGTTTTTAGTGGTGGCACATGTAGGTCGAGTTTATGTAGTGGTATTCGAACAAGAGTATCACTATAGCCTGCAGTAGGATTATGATATATTTTTGAAGGTACTCAATCGCAGTTAGGCCTCCTTGAGAGATTCCTGGGACGACCCTTGAGAATCTTATTTTAACTTCGATTTGAAATCTATTTTTCTCCTGTTTTGATTTACCTTTACTTCCTGTTATTGAACTTGATTTTGATGGATTATTGTTGAATTTTGAATCTTGATGTTAGTGGTTAAATTTGAGTCTATATTTATATGATTTTTGATGGATTATTGTTGAATTTTGAATCTTGATGTTAGTTGTTGAATTTGAGTTTGTATTTATATGTATATATACATTTTTTTGGAATTAAGGTATAACCTGATAACATACTTGATACGAACAGTGAGAAAGGTAAAAGTCTACTTTATTATGAAATTTAGAATTTATTGCAGTCATATTTGCTAGCATGACAAGGACGTAGAGCCTGATATAGCTATACTTATCTTAGTTGTGAAATCTTGATTTTCTTGCAGCCATACCGGGTGGCGTGGTAAGAATTCTAGATAACATGATTATCGGGTGTATGCCTTATTATGGACTCTATCGTTTATTGCAGCTATGCTTATTGGCATAACAGAACTTTGACAACATAATTTCAGGAAGACGCATATGATTATCAGATTATATCTCTAAAGCTTTTTTTTAAAAAAATAATCATCTCTACCTTGTATTTCAGCCTTATAAAAATTGTTTCTTCATCACTTAACTTAGGAGTAAAAAAAATAGTGTTAATTGTTGATATAATCCCTTGTATAACTTTATTGGATATAATTTCTTCCTAATGTAATGAATTAACGAATTATCTTAGGCCTTATCTTAGACTTGTTTGTATAGCTCTGATCTCAAATGGTCCCCTTTTTTTTAACAGATTGAGCAAGAAAGGATTTTATCCTTATTTTCTTCTTGCCATTATTACTTGTGTTAGTTTAAAAAAATTGTTGTTTGTTTGTTTTGCTTCTCATTATTTAACTTAGGAGTAGGAGTAGCTTTAGCTATTATTATGAACCTTTATGTAACTTCTTGCTATGAATTTCTTCATAATACAATAAATTGATAATTTTGCTAGACCTTATCTGGATTTGATATTATAGCTCTGGTTTCAGAATGGTTACTTCTTTTAAACAGATGAGCAGAACAGATTTTATCATTATTTTCTTCTTGCCATCATTCTTGTATCATCTTTTAATATATATATATATATATATATTATATATATATATATATTTTTTTTTATATATATTATATATATATATATATATATAGTGGACACAGACACCTTGCCTGACACGTATACATGCTACACTTTGATTACCAACCTATCTAAATACACATTAATATGTTTTTGATATTAAATTCTCAAAACCCCAATATCCCTGACACAATACAGTATCAGAGACTAGTTCTATGTTTTTTCAGTTTAGATTCATAATTTAGATATAAATTTCATATTATTAGTTGTTGTTTACATCACTGCACATGTATGTTATATACAGAGTTTTAATTCTTAAAGAAATTGGTTAAGTATTGTGTTTGAATTTGTCAAATCTGAGACTGTGTGCATATTAACCCTTTAACACTGGATTCTAAGTGATTAGTTCAATTTGCAGTTTTTAAATATAATGTTTTGAGCCATATACATTATTGTATGTAGGGATATAATGTTAGGTTTCATACTCTTACATGTTAGGTTGTGGTTGTGGTGAACATTGGGTTGGTTTTGATGTTCGAATTTCTCCAAAATTCTGAAACTGAATACATGTTAACATTTTTCACATTGATTTTAAATGTTTAGTTCAATTTCAGATTTAATATGTAATGTTAAACTGAACTGAATGATTGAACCCTTCATTTTAAGTTATAACCCATGTACTCTTGACACTCTACACTAATGTACACTAATGTTCACAACTGCCATGTAAACCTAACCCTTCCTCTCTATGTTATGTTCATATATCTATATAGATATATATAGGGTTTACGCATACATGTTATAATGTATATAAATACATAACTAAATCTCTACCTCTTTATATATATGTATATGGTTAGCCATGCATGTTATGAGTAAATATGTTGAGCATTGTAGATTGTTTAACCAATATGCCATGAGTAGTATAACTTGATAGCTATTGTTTTGAAACCCAAATCCTCCTATACACTTTTATGTATATTTTACATACACACATGCCTACTATCTAACCATACGAACATGTCCATATACACCATACACACACAAACCACATAACATTTACATAATGTTAGCTTTTCCCTCTCTAACACACTCGATATATATATAATTATATTGTGATTGGATTTCAATGCAATTGACTTTCATTCTTTAACTTTTGATTGTGATTTTTTTCTTCTGAATAGTACCTCTTTATAGATAATTGGTAGTTATCTTTATTTTATTTTTGAAAAGTACCAGTTTTTATGTAGGATGGTAGACTGCCTTACAGTTTTGATGATTTGTTATTTCTGTAACTTTTCTAGTTTAGTACCCTAGATTGCTTGTAAGTTTTGATACCCTATGATTGTTTTGGTCTAGTGTAACTAGTATACCTAGATGAGACTTACACTACCACCGTATGCCATGACCCTGTATGCCATTCTTTTAAATTGTATGATTTAGGTAAGTTCTGAGACTTTGATTGTTGGGGACGAGACTCTAGAAGAAGTACGACCATCTTAATTTCGAAGGCAAAATTTTCTAAGGAGGGTAGACTTGTAACACCCACTTTTCTAAAATGAGGGTAATTTTGAACTTTTGTAAAAGTTTATTATTTAATAATAGGATTTATGATTTATGGAAATTTTTAATTAATTTAATATTATTTAAAATTGGTGAATTATAATTTTGATGTGTTAGCTAGTGAACTCTAAAACTGTTGAGCCTAGAGATTAACCATGACCATGGGGACCTAACCATGTGATTAGAATGACTATTTACAACTTTTTTAGGCTAAGGGTATTTTGGTCATTTTGTGACTTTTAAATTATTTAGGATTTTGATTAATTGGTGAATTTTAGATTATTTTAATAATATTTAAATTGATGTATTATGATTTTGGTCATTTTTCATATTTTAATATTTTGGGAAAATTTTATATTTTTAATATTATTTTATTGGATTTGTTTAGTCGGGTTTGAGTTTCGTCTCGTTCCGACTTGTATTGTGACCCGGGTAGCTTAAACTCTAGATGGGACCCAATATTAAGTTAAGCATGGCTCACAAAACCCAACATTTAAGTTAGTTAATTAAACTAATTTTTATCATGTTAGCATGGTTAAGTTAGAGACTCAAAACTAGATCATTTTGACCCCAAACTTGAACCTAGTCTAGACTTAACCATATGAGACTAGAGAGGGGCAATTAGGACATTTTCCATTAGCCCTAATGGACTCTTTATGGCAGCAACCTTTAGGAGAGAATTATTCATTTCATTCATTACAATCTTGCCTCTTTTATTTTCCTTTTGTTCTTCCCTAATTTTAGAGAGCCTTCCCATTGATTTGATCTTCAAATCAAATCATTCGTTCACCAAACCTTCCCTCAATCATTCACATTCTCCAAGGGAAGGGTGCTACCAAGGATTGGAAGAGGAGTGCAAGAAGGAGTGTCCACTTTGAGGGATCTTCGTATCGGAGCCGTGTCCTAAAGGATTTCATTGGAATTCCACTCCCAATAGGTAAAATCCATCCTCTAAATCGATTTCTTTTGCATATAAATTAGTTTTGAATCCGTAAGATCCATCCTCATGCATGTGTCCTATTTAGATTCAAATTTGAGGCCATTTGGAGCTCTCTTGAAGATTTTAGATATGTGTCTTGTGTCCTACTTGATAGATCCCAAATTAGGACACCCCATGTGTATGTATGTATGATAATAGTTTAAATAGATATTTAAATTTAGTTTTAGAATGGTTAGAGAGTGGATTGATCTTAGTTAGGATGGTTAGAATGAGTTTCATTTGGATACCTATGCTAGTATCCAAGTATTTTGGCCTATATGTGTTCTTTTGTCCAAAACAACTCAAATTCGTCATAATATTCATCTACGTTTTTATTAACCAAAGCAACTTACAAATGTCATAACTTTTAGCTTAGAACACCGATTTATCTTCCGTTTTTTTTAAAGAACCGTATTGAAGTTAGCTTTCCAAATATATATTTTATTAAGCCAAATTCTTTCTATAACTTTCTGTATAATTATTTGAGTGTCAGCTGTACGAAAGACGAACGTGTTTCGGTATTTTCGCGATTTCGGGAGCTTCCGGACACGAAAATGCGATCCGTTTAAAGTTTCGGAAAGCTAACACGAAGGGCTACAACATACTTTAATCTTAGAATTTAGTATAGGCCCAATTGGTACAGTATTGGTTTTAAGTAGAAAAGTGACTATACGATATATGCATTTTGTGTAACCTATGAGCGTATGTAGTATGGATATTAAATAAATATAGAGTATGTAATACATGATATATTAGATGAATAAAATGTTATATATATGATATATATCCTCTTTATATTAATGTATATATATGGTTGAATGCAAGCATGTAGGAATGCAATTAATATAATGTATGTAAGCAATGCACAAATGCATGAAAGAAAGAATGATATACAATGTATGCATAAAAGTATATAATGAATGCTAGATATGAATGCAAGGTATACATGTAATGATAGATAAGAATGTATAATATATAAATAATATAATGCAATATATAATAATATCATGTATGGTAATGTAGAATATATGATGCAAGCATGTATATGTCCACTGTTTTCCCTTTTCCTTACATTTTCCTTCCCTTCCCTTTCCATTTCAATTTTCCCTCATTTTTTCTTCTTCTATTTTTACATGTTGTATACAATGTATATAATGTATAGATGCATGTAAGTATGTAATATGCATGAATGAATGTCATATATGAATGAATGAATCAATCAAAGGTATAAGTAAAATATAATGCATTGTAATGAATGTTAACATATATAATGTATAAAAGTTTATATGTAAATGTGCGTGAATGTATATATCTATATAACTATGTAAATATGCATGATGTAACATATGCCTATATATATAAATATGTACGTAATGTGGATATGCATGTATGTATGAAGGTATGTATTTATATATATTATCTATTTTATATTATGCATTGTTGTGGTTCACATTGTCTTGTGATTGTGTGAGTGCTAGCCTAGGTTCGGTTAGGCCTGGTGAGACTTGTTAGACTTGTTTGGGCTAGGACTTGACCTAGTTGACTGTCATGCCCCAGAACCAGAATACTGGAGAGCGGGGGCAGACATAGCCAGCTACGTATATTGAAATGGATTCCATCTCGCTATACGGTCACGGCTGTCTAGATACATAAGGGTTTATCTACAAGCCAGCAGTCTCTTAAGGTCATGAACAAGCCTATTGTCTCAATCACAAGCAAGTAAGTAAAAGTTACAAGATGTATGATCATTAAATATACAATAATAAGGCGTCCCAAATATTACATATTCAGCTGATCATGAAGCTAGTCGTTACAAAATGTGAGGACTAGCAAGAGTTTAGTCATACATGATCAACCCTAGGATCTGTCAATCATGTTACAGCCCGTAGGCGGACAGTAAGTAAATACAATCGAGCTAAACAGGTGCTCGTCGGCTAAACGCCTCAAAAGAATATTTTTACAATAAAGTGGGAGAGCAAAAAATAAACCCACTCGTTGCCCGGGTTACGTCTAGTCGCCACCATCGGGCTGGATAGTCGGTAGATCCTCTGGAGCTGCTCCGAAATCTGGCCATACAAAACCAGCTGGGTCAGATCCCAAAAAGAGCAAGTGCCACAAAGGAAGCTTCACTTAGGAACTAAAATCAGCAATCATCACAAGAGTATAAATAAGGTAAAAACTGGAAATAAAGAAAATACATCAGGATGATATACGACGAGATAACCATGGAACTATTCAGATAACCAGGTTACAACCCGTAAACCAAACAAGGACCGGGGTTGCAACCCTTCGTCTGAACAGAACTTGGAATTCTCACCATTTATCGGTAAAATAAATACAGGCATTCAGGTCATATAGCAATCTGGAGCAGGATCAGGACAAGACTAGACTGGTTAAACTCCATCCAATCATTTCACGGCCAAACAAGAATTATGGCTTGATACTTTAACTAACTAGGGTTATCACATGCCTAATTACTAAGAAGATGCAGTGAGATTATTCCACAGCCACAAGCCCTGCAGACCATCCAGGTTACCCAGGACGAAAGATTAGGGTTGAATTCAGGTGGGTACATCGTCCAGGAAACGCATGTACCCTTAAGTAGCTTGAAGGGTGCAACACATGACAGTGTGCTGGAAATGTGCCCTACTCGACGGCAGGCTACAGATCCCAGGCGCGCCCAGGTAACGGGATTGCCTGTAGCTGGGAAATCTCTTCATGACTAATATATTAATCTAGTTATTAGCCTTAGTCCATTTCAATAGGTACTCCTGACCGTGGTACTCAGGAGTCCCTCCCTAGACATGATGCAAGACAGGACTGGTTTATTTGTACAAACACAATCGCCCACGGTGTCCAGGTAATTATACAGGTCATGTCATGTCAGGTAGCCGTCGCAACAGCTATTCGAGATAATCATGTCAGGTTTATCATATCAAGTGTACTAGTCCGGAGTGCGCCACGACGGGCCACTATCAGGTCATGTCAGGTTTTCTTATCAAGAGTGCACCACGACGGGTCACTGTCAGGTCGTGCTTTATTATCAATTCCAAATAGTGATAAATAATAGTACACAAGACCATGAGAAAGTTATGCGGTTCAGTCATATGCGGCCAGGAAAGGAGGGGGCGCATGCGGCTGGAAGTACAAGGGCGCCAGCGGCTGGAAGTACAAAGGTGCATGCGGCTGGAATTAATCGGGATCATGCGACCCGGACTCAGAAGTCCATGCGGCCAGGGTCTAGGGTTCTCATGCGGCTCGGGGATCAGGGCCTATGCGGCTGGCAAGTGCTTGAGTTTATGCGGTTCAGGGAGGTGAGCGCATATGCGGCTCGAATTTGAAAGGGGTCTTCATGCGGCTGATGGCGAACTCAAGTCCATGCGGCTCACATAGCAAAACCCATGCGGCCCGGAAGAAGTGAGGGCGCATGAGGCTGGGTCAATGCGATAGCTTATGCGGCTGGGGGGGGGAGACAGTTGCATATGCGGCTCGAGAAGAGTTCGTTCCCAGCCCTGCGACTAAGTCCATGTAGACTCATGCGGCTGATGGGAAATGAGCCCATGCGGCTGAGTATGAGACTCAGCCTCATGCGGCTGGGACTTAGTTTCATGCGGTTTAGAAGTACAAGGGTCTCATGCGGCTGATGGCGACTTGCCGCATGACTACTCATGTGGTCAAGTACAGCCATGCGCCAGGGAACTGTTCTTCTTCTCCAAAATTCCGAG
Source organism: Iris pallida (assembly GCA_029216955.1). Taxonomy (NCBI): domain Eukaryota; kingdom Viridiplantae; phylum Streptophyta; class Magnoliopsida; order Asparagales; family Iridaceae; genus Iris; species Iris pallida. The sequence goes on from JANAVB010039017.1 coordinate 11,515,373, forward strand.
GAGAAGAACACTAGGAACCCATGCCTTCCAAGCTTCATAAAACTTTCATCCGGAGCCCAAATCCGAACTTTCTCAGGTCAAAATGGAGTAGAACGAGCTACTCTACAACATGGAACCATCGAAACATAGAAATAACAAGATTAAGTAGATCAAAACCCAAGAAATCCGAAAATAAAATAAACATAGATCTACAAGAATCTAGCCATAAAAAGTGAAAATGCCAAGTACTAAAGTGCTTTAGAATATAGTAAGGAAGAGAATGAAGTAATAAAATTAGAGTTCCTCCATGAAGCAAGTTGCACTTGCCTAGACCTCTCTCTTCTCTCTCTGGTAGGTAAGGAAGTAAATGAGAAAGAAGAAGATGATAAATGAAGAGAGAGAATGAAGAGGGCTAATAAATATGAATGGTGGTGGTAGGTAGGGGGTTCACCCTTGGTCCATGATAGACCAAAGAAAACCGAACCAAGCTAAGAAATAACCAAGCCAAGAAGGAAATGCTAAGCCAGGAAATCATGCAATGCAGAATAAAATACGTATACGTATTCCAAAATACGTAATACAAACAACAGGCATTACATTGACCTAATTTGACTAGTGTGGTTGACTAGAGTTGACCAAGTGTTGACTTTAGTCTAGTTTGACCTAGACAGCATACAGATGCATTATACATTTTATTTATCATCTCTCGTATACATCTTGACCTGTGTTGCTCTAAATTGGACTCTGTGGCTTTAGTTTGGACCTCTATACCTATCAGCTATTCAGGTTATCAGGCGAGTACATTCTCTGATTATTTCATATCTTGTTTAGGATTATATTTCCTGCTTTAGATTATCTTACTTGATGCTGACACGTTGGTAACACAGATTAGTACTATATGGATCCCTTCATGAGATGTTATCCCTCTCGGGAGCATCAGATACTCTTGTCTCGTGTGTTTCACTTACATCACGTATCTCATGCTTCTATTATCATGAATCTTCGGGAATCAACTAGTGACTCATGTACTCTCATGATCATCGAGCCTTTACGAATCAATTCATGAATCATCCTTTATGGGCAATATAGTATAATCATGAATCTTAACGTAACTTGACTGGATCCTTGTGTATTGATTGGGGATGGGGTAGTATAAATGAACATGTAGATAATTCCAAGTAGTGTAATCATGAATCAATTTCGTAGTGTAATCATGAATCAGTCCCTAGCCATTCACATATTTATCCTGTACTCTGAATCACTAGCACTGTCTCTCTTCATATATCATAGATATTTACTTACAGTCTCTCTTTTACATTATGCTATTCTTCAGTTTTCTGTATTTTTATTCTCTAGCATGATTATATTTTCTTTCCTGTTATGACTTATTGAGATGTATTGTGTTCGCTCCTATCCTGACTGGACCTGTTGAAATATTACAGAGGATGATGACGAGGCGTGCTGTCCCACTTATTATGGGCCTACCCTAGATGACAGTACAAACTTGGACCAGCAGCAGGATCCTTTAGCTGTGGACAACACTCCACTAGATTAGGATGTTTTCTTTATGTTTTTATTCTGGATGATTGTATTATGATATTTGGATTCTGTGGATTTGTTATATCTTTTAGACACTTAGACTCTCTGGTTGTACTTATGTGGATTCCTTTTCGTTTGAGCAATATCTATCTATCTTCTATTTTATTATTCTGCCTTAGATGTGATTGAGACTGTATCTGCTATGTCACCTCCCTTCGGAGAGTATATACTGTACAGGTACCTTTATATTGTTAGATGTTGACCTAGGACAACGTTCTACCGCCGACATTGCGGCGTAGGCTGGACGTACCCACGTCTCGTGCCCTTACTCTAGGGTGCGGGTCGTGACAGTTAGATAGGTCACATGTGACAGGGGTTTAAAGGGGGTGGTGTGTGTATTTGATAGTGTGTATTAGGGAATAGTTTCTCAGGAAACAGTGAACTAATCACAGATTTTTGGGTGTGTGTGTGGATGCATAGAAAAATGGTGTTCAGGATTTTACTTATGTGTGTGTAATGCATAAGAAGAAAAATAGTACAATGTGTAATATCAGTGATACCTAGTAGTTCTCAGGATTTTAGTCTACATGGGTGAGAGTGTAAATGTGTGTGTGTAGGGATTGTGTGGGTTAATAGGAATGAAGGCTTTGTACATATGTGTGTGTGTATAGAATTGTGTAGGGTGTGATATAATATCAGGAATGTGTATGTATGAACCTGTGATTTGGAGATATATTATATGTAGGCAAGGTAATGTGTTCAGTAACATTATATGGGTAGATGCAGTAGATATTAGCTAATACAGAAAATGAATGCATAAAAAAGTGATGGCAATGGACAGATATTTGGTTGTATGCAGAGCATCCTGCTCTGATACCAAGTCAGGAATTAGAATATAATGTGGGTAGCCATGCAGCGTATGAAGGCAGTGGATGAATATTTGTGTTTAACAGATGATGCAGTACAGGGAAAAGAGTGCAGTGAGTGAATGTGAGTGTCAAATGTAGGGAATGAGAGTGAGTGTCAAATATAGTAAACATGTAAATATGTGAGTAGCATGCTATGTGAGGTACAATGAGTGTGGAGAGTTAATTTTGCAGAGAGTGAAATACAAAGAGTGCAGTGAGTGTGTTGCTGTGGTGTCTTCAATGTGTGTGTATATTAAATAGAAACCTGCGTATGTGTGTTCCCAGTTTTCAGTTGATATAGGAAATAACAAAGTAACTTAACCCACAATTTCAGGAACACCATAGCAATTTAACATTTCAAAAGTGGGAAATATTCCTAGGCTAGCAGTGTGCATTCATAACAGTGTGTTCAAGCAGGGTATTAAATCAGTGAACAGTGAATTCTCAGGCATTCAAATATTGTAAAACCCCCAGTTTAGTGACAACTGAACTTAGTTAACTTACAGTCAAATTCAGGTTTACATTAACCCTTCAAAACTCAGGAAAAGTTCTCTTTCCACATTCAATCCTCGACCCAATCAATTAAACCAAATCCTAATTCAGTTTTAAAACATTGGAATCTCATATATCAACTACCATTTCAGCTATAACATTCAAATTCAGCTAACTAACATATATCAAGTTTATTGTAACATTTCAATCTTAGAAAAATCAAATTCAGTTCTCAAACACGGCAAGGAACAGTTCAAGCCCATTTCGAATTTCCCATTCAACATCAAATAAAAACCAACTCATCAAAACCAACATGGACAATAATTATTCAAAATCAGGAATCAATTTCAGTTAACAACATTTAAAATCTCAGTTAGGGACATGTGTAATTTCAGTTTAACATGTGAAATCTCAGAAATCACATAGTCATTTGCTTGAAACTCAGGATTTTAGTATGCACCCAGGTTAACCTTAACCTCAGTTAACTAACCTTAAATCAACATGGACATAACATTTAATTCTCAGGAAATCATTCACTAACTAGAATCTCAGGAATTCACTACTGTCGATTCATATCAATCTAAAACTGGAAACACTGATACACCAATAACCCAATTCGAAAACCTAAAATTAAACCATAAAATTACATAACAGTTATATAAGAATGCTCCCCCTTTGGTTTCATGTCTAGGGTGTGTCATATACGTCATCCTGTGTCCACACGAGAGGACACAAACGTGTCCAAAACAGAAAACACAAGTGCCAAGAACACAGTGTAACCTATCCCTCGTACAGTCGTGTCGAGCTCTCGTGGACACGACACAAGCCATAAGGCTTCTCGTGCTCACAGCCACGTGTAGCCCAGGCATAGGGCTACACACTCGACATGACACGAGAGTCTATCGGCACGTGGCCGCGCGACGCGAGACACGTATCAGTGGGAAAATTTCGTGCGTACAGTATAGTGGAGGATCAGTGCGAGTCAATTTTCTTTGTGCACACTAAACGCGAACCCATGAAACTTTGTAGGTGTCATATCAGTCACTAGGAGAACATGTCCACCAAATTTTGTGACCTGAGTCGCCGTGTCGTGTCCGCTAGGACACCAGAGCAGCAGGGCAGCGCACCGGGGCCTCGTGCGTGCGTGTGTGTCTAAATATGGACACGAAACGTGTCCAAAAATGTGCTCAGTAGGACACGAATTTAAAGAACACATATAGGGCTACAAATCCATGAAATTAGTTTTCGAAATTACAATGTTTTAATCCATTCAAGCAAATCATCAAACACTTAGCAATACATTATGACATGTGTCCGATACGGATACCAAACAGACACAAAATCCAACCAAATTTGAGGTACAGCTAGGGGACTCCAAGATCTAGCCCTAAATGCAAAGAAAACAAAATTTTAGATCAATTTGTGGAGTTTTACCTATAGGTGTAAAAAGTATGAAAAAGCTCTAAATAGGAGGTGTTCTTCTTGATGGCCAAATGCTCCAAATGAACCCAAAACTGAGATTAACCTCCAGAAATATTAAACATACAGAAATTAGAACCTAATGCAAAAGACTAGGATTAAAAAGGAATTAAAATGAATTTATGGGGATTTTTGGAAGGGGGAAATTACCTTTCTTTTTCTATCTGTTGAAATGAAATAAAAGAGGCAAGCACTAATGAATAAGTGTTTATATTGGGTGGGGATCCCTATGTGGCTGGTCATAAAGGAAGGAATTAGGGTTAGGGTGTCAAATCATGGGCCATGGGCCAAGTCACAAGTCATTAAGTCCTTAATCACAAGTCATTTCATTAAACCACAACCCATGAACTGATTTCACTTAAACTAATCCTCCTAATCCAAAATTAGTTTCTAATGACTAAAATTAGGTTAACCTAAGTTAGACTAGGGTCACCATGGCTAGGGTTAGCTTCTAGGCTAGTCCACTAGGTCTCAACAAGTCAAAGTCAAACTAGAATTTACCAATTCAATAAATCATAAAATAATTCAAATAAGTCAAAATTACCAAATTATCCATAGGCTAAAAATGATAATTAAATATCCCTAATGACATGGTTAGGCTCTAGGTTATGCAGTCTCTCGGGTTTCACTGGCAGCGCATCAAAATCACAAGTCATGACTTAAAATAAATTTTTAAATAGTTTAAAAATGATTAAAAATCACCAAAAATTATAATATGAAATAAATATCAATAAATAATAATTATAATTACAAAATTTCAAAATTACCCTCATCTAGAAAACTGGGTGTTACAAGTCTACCCACCTTAGAAAAATTTTGTCCTCGAAATTTAAGATGGTAGTACTCCTTCTAGGTCAAACATAGTCGAGGGTCAACCACTAGTCAATTTCTCAACATCCAAGTACTTGGTAATCAACTGGTCAACTTCTTAGGGTTTTACCTATGCTAGCTGTCTAGGTGTTGGCAACTAAGGATTTACAAAAGAGAAACTCTATAATAGACTAACACTTAACTTTCTAATCTTATCAAGTCACCCATAACTAAATACCCATAATCTAAGCACACAAATCCTAAATACCGTATATACATAAGCTCAAGAACAACAACCCATTACATATATCTTAAGTATATTGTCTATATATATCCATACATATATACTGATCATCAAGGGTTGAAGTACACTAAACTTATTAGGAACTGGACAATGCTCAGAATTTAGGCTAATGATGAATGGTCTGAAACATCAGTGTAGGCAAAAGGAATGATGCTAAGGGGACTGAATTTATAAGAAAAGGACATGAATCTAGTGAAAGGTCTGCACACTGCCTATAAGGTTGATCTATCATGCCTGAACTCATCACAAGGAAAACTTAACTAAAATAGCAAACTGAACCAATATAGGCTAAACAACATGTCTATAATCCTATACAACAATGGCCTATAGATACCAACCAACCCATATCCCATATGCCACTATCATCTGTAGTTTATCTATATATATAGACCTCTCAGTCTTAGGTGAACTACAACTATGCTCAAGGACAGGCTCTAGTCATGGGTGTCTTACTGAAAAGGTAAGGGAAAAACAACAATAAATTATCAAGGCTGTGAGGCATACTAACATCCTATATAAAAACTGGTAGGTCAGGGGAATCACCTATAATAGGTTATTATTCTAATACTAATGCTAACTATCATCTCTAGGGTACAGCCACTCTACAAGTCATCATATCATTACACTATGAAAGAACTACATATGAATAAGCTCTATAAAACCAAAATATCCCTACTCCTAAATTATTTGATGATAGAATACAATTATAACAACAGAAGGGTACGATAGAGATGATATGTTTAAAAACCTTCTCAAGATACAGTCTAATAATCATATGCGTCTGTCCAAAATCATGTTACTCAGAGTCCTCGCCATGCCAGTAAGCAAGGCTGCGATAAACGATAGATTCCATAACTGGGGCATGCACCTCTATAATCATATTGTCTGGAATTTTTGCTATGCCGACTAGTATAGCTGCAAGAAATTCCAAATCTCATAACCAAGATACGTACATCCGAAGTCAGGTCTCTATGTTTCTGCTACGCCAGCTAATATGGCTGCGATAAACAACAGGTTCCATAGTCAAGTAGACGTTTTACCATCCATGTTATTTTCGTCAACATATGTTATCAGAAAATATCGTAACTCAGGTCATAAAATTCATCTCGAGAGGAAAATCAAAATCAACAACGATCCACCAAAATCAAATTCAATAATCAAGGAGTGAGAGCGAACAAAACAAGGAAAAGGATTTCAAATTGAAGTTCAAATAAGATTCTCAAGGGTTGTCCCAAGAATCTCTCAAGGAATCCTAACTGTGATTGAGTGCCTTTAAAAATATATTATAATCCTACTGCAGGCTATAGTGATACTCTAGTTCGAATACCACTACATAAACTCGACCTGCATGGGCCACCACTAAAAATGTGTCACGACCAGCACCCTAGAGTAAGGGCACGAGAAGTGGGTACGTCCAGCCTACGCCGCAGTGTCGGTGGTTGAACGCTGTTCTAGGTCATGAACTATAACTAACATAACATAAAAATACTCTCCAAAGGAGGCCAATCACAGAAGGTACAACTCAATCACAATATAAAAGTAGAATGTAGAACGATGAAATAGATAGAGAAATCTGCAACTGAGGTACAACAGTAATGAAATAACATAAGTCTCACATCTCTATAATGATACAACTCAAAAATTAAGACAATACTAACATAAAAAGAAGAACAGCTAGACTATCAATGCTAAACATGAGTATCATCCTCAGCAGCTGACTGAACCTCCCCAGGGGTCCAGGTCGCGAGTGTCATCTAGGCAGGCTCCAAAGTAAGGGGTGCAGGGTTCCTCATCATCCTCTGTAAAATTTTTAACAGGTCCAGTCAAGACGGGAGCGAGCATAGTACATCTCATGCAGTTCATATCATGGCAGAAAATATAAAACAAGCAATAGAGTAAGATACATGAATCGTTGTAAGAAGATGAACATAAAAATATGGGAGATATTTTATAACTGGAAATATATACATGATAAGTAAGAACTGTAAGTGACTAGTGATTTAGAGTACGAGATGGTATGTAATTGGCTTAGGTTGAACATGATGTACATGAGTGAACATGTGGGACATCAGCCAATAAGGCTGTGTTGCACACGAAAAGTAACAGAGTGAAAATGGGTAAATCACATGACCATTTATACTCACCCCTACCCACAATCAATACACAAGGATCCAGTCAAGTTACGTTACGGACATGATATTTGGTTACACACGAAAAACACATAAGAAAACATGAACGTACACGAGAGCACATGAAAGTACATGAGCGTATATGAAAGAACATGAGAGAACATGAGTGTACATAAATAACGCAAGAGCAAGGAATACATGATGTACATGAAATACACGATATTAAGTATCCGATGCGCCCGCTAAGGGGGATAACATCCCAAGAAGAGATCCATATAGTACCAATCCGTGATGATAACGTGACAGCATCAAGTAAAGTAATCTAGAGCAAGAATATAAGTCATGACAAGTATGAAACGATCAGCGAATGTACTCACCTGATATCCTGAATGCCCTGAAGAAAATACTGCCTGCGGAGTAGTGTCTGGCTCCTAATCAGAACAGCACAAATCATAACAGGTCCAGGTAATAATATAAGATACTATGATGCAGTCTACATGATACTAGGTCAAACCTAGACCAAAGTCAACCCTGGTCAACTTCAGTCAACTAAAAAGTCAAACTAGGTCAATCAGGTCAAACTTAATTCAAACAAGTCTCACTAAGCCTAACCAAGACTATCCTAGCAAGCACACACCATTACAAGTCATACTAGACTACCAACACACAATCATTGGTGTATTCATACCATACACATAGGCCTTATGCCCTATAGTCCACATCAGACATATTTCATACATTATATATATCTATCTATATACTAGATTAATATAGGCAACTTATTTATCACATATAGGCCATTAGATATATTATATATAGAGAGAGAGAGACATGTGTGTGTTTACAAACTTAATTGTGTGTGTGTGAGCTCAAGTGCCAATGTGTGAGGGTGTAATATAGATTAAGGTGTGTGTGTGTACAGGGATAATAGAGTGTTGTGTAATGTGACAGTTGGTAATAAAGGAAAGTGTGTGTGGGATACATAGGCTAGGTGTACCATGTGTGTGTGGGTGGATGTGTGTAAAGTGTCACAGATTTGTGTGACAGAAATGTGAAGTATGTTAGGTAGGTCACATGTGACAGGGGTTTCAAGGGGGTGGTGTGTGTATATGATAGTGTGTATTAGGGAACAATTTCTCAGGAAACAGTAAACTAATTACAGATTTTTGGGTGTGTGTGGATGCACAGAAAAATGGTGTTCAGGATTTTACTTATGTGTGTGTAATGCATAAGGAGAAAAATAGTACAATGTGTAATATCAGTAATACCTAGTAGTTCTCAAGATTTTAGTCTATATGGGTGAGAGTGTAAATATGTGTGTGTAGGGAGTGTGTGGGTTAATAGGAATGAAGGCTTTGTACATATGTGTGTGTGTATAGAATTGTGTAGGATGTGATATAATATCAGGAATGTGTATGTATGAACCTGTGATTTGGGGATGTATTATATGCAGGCAAGGTAATGTGTTCAGTGACATTATATGGGTAGATGCAGTGGATATTAGCTAATACAGAAAATAAATGCATGAAAGGGTGATGGCAATGGACAGATATTTGGTTGTATGCAGAGCAGCCTGATCTGATACCAAGTCAGGAATCAGAATATAAGGTGGGTAGCAATGCAGCGTATGAAGGCAGTGGATGAATATTTGTGTTTAACAGATGATGTAGTACAGGAAAAAGGGTACAGTGAGTGAATATGAGTGTCAAATGTTGGGAACGAGAGTGAGTATCAAATATAGTAAACATATAAATGTGAGTAGCATGCTATGTGAGGCGCAGTGAGTGTGGAGAGTTAATTTTGCAGAGAGTGAAATACAAAGAGTGCAGTGAGTGTGTTGCAGTGGTGTCTTCAATGTGTGTATATTAAATAGAAACCTGCGTATGTGTGTTCCCAGTTTTCAGTTGATATAGGAAATAACATAGTAACTTAACCCATAATTTCAGAAATACCATAGCAATTTAACATTTCAAAAGTGGGAAATATTCCTAGGCTAGCAGTGTGCATTCATAACAGTGTGTTCAAGCAGGGTATTAAATCAGTGAACAGTGAATTCTCAGGCTTTCAAACATTGCAAAACCCCCAGTTTAATGATAACTGAACTTAGTTAACTTACAGTCAAATTTAGGTTTAGATTAACCCTTCAAAACTCAGGAAAAGTTCTCTTTCCACATTCAATCCTCGACCCAATCAATTAAACCAAATCCTAATTCTGTTTTAAAATATTAGAATCTCATATATCAACTACCATTTCAGCTATAACATTCAAATTCAGCTAACTAACATATATCTCAGTTTATTTTAACATTTCAATCTTAGGAAAATCAAATTTAGTTCTCAAACATGGCAAGGGACAGTTCAACCCCATTTCGAATATCCTATTCAACAAACAATTACCAACTCATCAAAATCAACATGGACATTAATTATTCAAAATCAGGAATCAATTTTAGTTAACAACATTTAAAATCTCAGTTAGGGACTGTAACGCCTCAGAACCAGAATACTGGAGAGAGGAGGCGTACATAGCCAGCTACGTATATTGAAGTGCAACCCACCTTGCTATACGGTCACGGCTGTCTAGATACATGAGGGTTTAAATACAAGCCAACAGTCTTCTATGGTCATGAACAAGCCTATTGTCTCAATCACAAGCAAGTAGTAACAGTTACAAGATGTCAGAGCTCCAAATCTACAATAGTAAGGCATCCCATACATTACATATTCGAATGATCATAAAGCTGGTCATACAAAATGTCAAGACTAGCAAGAGTTTTAGTCAATACATGATCAACCCTAGGATTTGTCAATCATATTGTAGCCCGTAGGCAGACAGCAAGTAAAGGTGCAATACGAGCTACCACGTGCTCGCCGGCTAAACGCCTCAAAAGAATAATTTTTTACAATAAAGTGGGAGGACAAAAGAAATCCATTCGTTGCCAGGGTTACGCCTGGTGGCCACCATCTGGCTGGAAGACAGGTAGATCCTCTGGAGCTGCTCCGATATCTGGCCATACAAAACCAGCTGGGTCAGACCCCAGAAAGAGCAAGTGCCACAAAGGAGGCTTCACTTAGGAACTAAAACCAACAATTCACAATAGAGTATTAAAGATAAATAATAATAAAGAATTAATAATAATAAAGATAACAACAGTAAACTGAGTACGAAGAAACCATTCAAGTAGCCAGGTCACAACCCCTAAACCAAACAAGGACCAAGGTTGTAACCCTTCACCCGAATAGAGACCCGTCTCTAATACTATTGGTACATTGAAGACAATAAACGAAGAAAAGACACAGAACTGCTTCGGGAGCCAGGTTACAACCCTTAAACCAAACAAGGACCGAGGTTGTAACCCTTCGCCTGAACAGAACTGGACCCCTGCTCTTTATTGTTAAGGCCAGCATAATTAATCATGGTATTAAGGTAAGATAAAACATAACGAACATATCATGGGGTTACAATAAGACAATAACGAAGAGAGGACACAAAACTGCTCCGGGAGCCAGGTTACAACTCTTAAACCAAACAAGGATCGGAGTTGTAACCCTTCGCCTGAACAGAACTGGACCCCCGATCGTTATTGCTAAGACAAGCATCAATAGTCATGTCATGTCATAATCTTGCACAGGATAAGGATAAGACTAAGCTGGAATAAACTCCATCCAATCAATCACGGCCAATCAAGAGTACGGCTTGATACTTTTAACTAACTAGGGTTATCACAGGCCTAGTTACTAGCAAGATGCAATTAGATTATCCCGACAGCCACAAGCCCTGCAGACCATCCGGTTATCCAGGTCGAATGTTCGTTTATGAAGAATGCAACACGTGACTGTGTGCTAAAAATGTGCCCTACTCGTTGGTAGGCTACAAGTCCACTGAATGTGCCCAGATAACGGGATTGCCTATAGCTGGGAATTTCTTCATGTCTACTGAATTATTCTAGTTAATTAGCCTTAGTCAATTTCAATAGGTGCCCCTGACCGTGGTATTCAGGGGTCCCCATCCTAGACATGATGCAATACAGTGCTGATTTATTTGTACAAACACAATCGTCCACGGTGTCTAGGTCAATCATTCTTGTCAAGTCGTGTTATGTCATGTTAGCCGTCGCAACATCAATTCGAGATAATCATGTCAGGTATACTTGTCATACCATGCCATGTTCAATTATCATTTCCAAACATATTGAATAAATTCGTGATTATCAAGTTCATGACAAAAGGCGTAAGGATGTAAAATGGGCGTAAAAATATAAAAAGGTAAAGGTGTACGCCATAAGAACTCAAGTGTCTACGCACGTACTGCTACGCTAGACCAAGGGGCCTTTAAGCGTAAAGTGGCTTACACTAGCAAGAGCATGGTAAGATAGCTCTACGCGAGCAAGGGTACATGTGGGTGGGGTTTTACGCTAGCAAGAGCAAGGTAAGATAGCTCTACGCGAGTAAAGGTACATGTGGGTGGGGTTTTATGCTAGCAAGAGCAAGGTAAGATAGCTCTATGCGAGCAAGGGTACATGTGGGTGGGGTTTTACGCTAGCCGGGCTTTACGCTCGTAAGATTTACGCACGCCAACTCTCGATCAAAGCTTTACGCGAGGGAAGCTTTACGCAAGGAACACTCGGCAAACTTTACGCTCGTGAGAGCTGCCTCGAGCTAGGGATTTTACGCTAGCCCGATTTTACGCGAGCGGGAGAGTCCCGAGCGTAAAATCGATCAGCACAGCGTAAAACGAGTACGCTTGGCACGCGATACGTGAGCGTAAAGGGGCATTACGCGAACACGTTAAGACGTGAGCGTAAAAGGCTGAATAATACGCTGGCACGTAATACGTGTGCGTAAAACTATATCTTCTCCATATGGCAAGGTCAACATGCATAAAAGCTCAGAACTCAAGGAAACTCCATCTCGGCCAGGACTTGGTGAAACCCGGCTATCCCAAAACCAAACTTGTGCCAAATCATGAGGCCTACTACATGAAACTCTTAATTTTCGAAAACAAGCTATTTTAGTAGATCAAGACTAAGAAGATCGAAAATACTAAAAATTCAGATCTACAAGGGAGGAGCCATGGAATTTGAAAACACTAAATACTAAAGAGGCTTAGAATCTTGTGGAGAAAAAAATGGAACAATAAAATGGGAGTTCCTTCATGAAGCAAGTTACACTTGCCTACGGTAGGGGTTCGGTGAGGAAGAAAAAGAGGAAGAGTAGTAATGAGAAATTGAATAAAGAGAGAGAAAGGTGGTTGGGATTAATAAATGGAGATGGTGGTGGTAGGTAGGGGTTCTCCACTTGGTTCATGATGAACTAAATAAGCAAACCCAAGCCTAGCCGAACCAATCCCAAGGTGAACCAAGCAATAAAAATACCAAATAAACCAAGCAGGGAGACATGCAATACGAGTCAAAATACGTACACGTGTACCAAGATACGTAATATGAGCCACATGCATTACAGGGACATGTGTAATTTTAGTTTAACATTTGAAATTTCAGAAATCACATAGTCATTTGATTGAAACTCAGGATTTTAGTATGCACCCAGGTTAACCTTAACCTCAGTTAACTAACCTTAAATCAACATGGACATAACATTTAATTCTCAGAAAATCATTCACTAGCTAGAATCTCAGGAATTCACTACTGTTGGTTCATATCAAACTAAAACTGGAAACACTGATACACCAAATACCCAATTCGAAAACATAAAATTAAACCATAAAATTACATAACAGTTATATAAGAATGCTTCCCCTATGGTTTCGTATCTAGGGTGTGTCATATGCATCGTCCTGTGTCCACACGAGAGGACACGAACGTATCCAAAATAGAAAACACAAGTACCAGGAACACAGTGTAACCTATCCCTCGTGCAGCCGTGTCGAGCTCTCGTGGAATAATATTAAAAATCACAAAAATTATAATGTGAAATAAATATCAATAAATAATAATTATAATTATAAAATTTCAAAATTACCCTCATATAGAAAACTAGGTGTTACAATTTTGGGACCCAGTATTTTTTTAGGCTCTATTAGGTTAAATATATTTTCTGTATTTTTCTTCAATTTTTCTAGAATTATTTTGCTTATTAAATATAGGAAAAACCTATTTTCTAGGGATTCTATAATTTATTGTGCTAGCCTAAGAGAAAATATTGACACCAAATATTTTTCTAGGATTTATTATGCTATTTTATATTTTCTAGAAATTTTCCATAATTTTTGGAAATATTTAAGTATTTATTTATTAAGGTTTATATATTTATTAAAGGCTGTCAATATTTATTATGAGGCTATTTGGTTCCAATATAAGGTAAAATATTTTTATTTATATTCTAGAAGGTTAAATGTATTTTTTATAATTTTTTACAATTTTTTGGATTTTTTTGATATTTATTTGGAGTTATTTGGAGTTAAAATGAGTTTTTAACGATTTCTGCATTTAAATTAACTAATTACATAGTCATTTGCACAGTCAGCTGTACCATCAGCACTTGGCCTACCTGTCGGCGCCCAGCAGCCCACCGAATCTCTCTCCTATATATATATATATTATATTCGTTAAACCTAGAAATTTTAGTAGCTTTTTGTGGGAGAACTCATCTAGGGTTTCCAACTTCACGAGACGATTGCCGTCAACTCCGATGTGATTTTAGCGTGCCATTTTTTTATTGGATTCGTCTCGAGGTAAACTTTCTGAATATATAATTTATTTTCGTATATATTATTCCTAAATTTCTGAAAAATTCGTAGAGTGTCGGTTGTCCGAAACATGACACATTTCGGTTTTTTCAAGATTTCGGGAGAACCAGAAATCGAAATCATGAACCGTTTAAAGTTTTGAAAAGCTAACACAGAGCTATATGACATATAGTTTTTCCATAAATTAATTCGTTCATCTAGTATTTTAGTTATTTTGTTGAACTCAGAATTGATCGGTTGATCACCGTTTTGGTCACGATTAGCCATAACGATGACATCTTTTGACCAAAGCGTGATTTTCTGGCACGGTTGATTTCAGCGCGCTCATGGCACTGAAATCTACCAAGGTGCACTTTCAAAATCTAGAGTTCGTAGCGTTGACTAGATAGTCAACGGCACGTCTCGATTTGCGTGCCATGGTTTCCAAAATTGGAAAACACAACTTTGATGGCCAAACTTGCATGTTTAGATTATATTCAGATTATTATTAGGTTAAATTAGGTTTTTAAGTAAATTATTCTAGAATTAATTATTATTAGATTAGTAACCCAACTAGCCACTATTCCATGAATTTCGAACTAGAACATTAGAATTGATTTATAGTTTTCGTGTATGGTTCACGGTGCGATATGTGTTATAGGTTGAAAGCTCCTAGATCTGTATCTCTTATCCTCGACTTGTGACTATGATTTGTGCAAGGACCACAGGCAAGTATACCTTGCCTTTCTATACAGTTTTATTTATATGCATTTTATTTCAGTTTTTAGTCTTTGATTGTTTATGGACATATGCTTTTCGTATTATTTTATGTGGAGTTATTTTTATTGCATATAGCCATGTTCATATTTGGTCTTGTGGTTCACCCTTGGAGTTTTTGTAAGTACCTTGCTTGAGTCGTGTCATAGAACGAGTACGTGTAAGTGAACTGCCATAACCTTGATTATCGTTTTACATAACCAGAGAGTCCACAGTCAGCAAGAGGGTTGTTTGGTGCACTAGAGAGTCTACACTCAGGACGAGGGTGTTTTTCATGATCATTGGCACCAAAGAGTCCACACTCGGGACGAGGGTTGACCAATTACACCAGAGAGTCCACACACGGGACGAGGGTGTCTTGCCGTGAGCTAACCAGAGAGTCCAAACTCGGGACGAGGGTTAGTGCTTAGTTCAAACCCGTGCGTTCATACTTGGAATGAGGGTTTGGTTCTTCCATTGATCTCGGGATTATCGTTCATCCGACAGTTTATTTATACGTGGTTGTTCTAGTGTTCGTGTTCGTAGTCATTGTCTTGTTCTTGTTCTTTCTTATTTATTTTCTTGTGCATGATAAAACTGTTAGATTGGCATGTATATTATGTATCTTGCTATGTCCTCTGAGGACCTGATGATCTCTTCAGGTTTAGCGATTGCATGGAGTTAGCTAGTAGTTTTGGATGGCGGAGGATTTTCGGTTCCTGTGGGATTCGGGTATCATTATTACGTTTGTTATTCTTTCATGCTCTACATTCCTTATCATGAGTTATCCTGTTTATCGGTTTAGTTTAGAGACTCTTGTTCTTTTTCTTGGAGTCTCATCGAACATATATGCTATTGGGCTGCAGACCCCGACCCATAGTGTTCATTCATATTTCGTACACTTATTACGGATTTGAGATATAGATTTGTTTTGCCATGATTTGGCAGTATACTATAGTCTTGACAGCGTTTACGTATTCGAGAGGGGCTGGCGTCCGCTCGATACGTAGCTGGCTTGCTCACGAGATCGCGTCCGAAAAGCGGGTGCGGGTCATGACAAGTTTTTTTGGTAGCCCATGCAGGTCAGAGCATATCGTATTAGTTACGTAACTGTACTGATACGAGCCTGCAAATATGACTAAACCTTAGAAATCTCAATCTACTCTGCCTTGAAAATTCTCTTAAAAATTTCTCTACCGTATTTAAAACTTCATATTCGTTCTCGATTATTCTTCCTTGCCCTCCCGTACCATTGACTCTCGTCCCTTCCTATTTTGGGGTGACGAATGATCGTGCTGTCTAGAATTCATCAGAGGTTCCTAAGTTATTGTATAATATTGCTTGACTATTGAATATTTGGTTGTTTATTGATATGAGAGATTATAGATGCTATACGCCCTAGATATCTGTTGGTAGAATCGTTAGCAACTAGTTAGAAGGTTATAAGATTTTAGTGACCGTATTTTGAGGAGTAGTGTGACCAAAGGTGGGTAGAAGTCCTCAAATATTCGGAGTTATAAAATGACTAGAGAAGGTCATAAAATATTTTTGAGAAATTAAATTTGAGGAGATTAAGGTAATAGTAGACTTTGATTTTTAAGGAATAGTTATGAATTAGAATTTCGAGGACGAAATTATTTTTAAGGTGGGTAGATTTGTAACTCCTCTACCCGAAATTTTGTGATATATTTTTTTATTTGATTAGTTTACATTTAATTTTTCTATGATCATTGGAGTTGTGACTAAGTCCATATGTGATTTATGACCATCTTGTGGTCACATGATCTCTAGATAGGGTCTATATGCATTCTATAGCTATATTATATTTTATTATGATTTTTAGATATTTTTATATACTTTTAAATATGTATTCTACGAATATTTATATTTATGGATGACTTTCATAATTTATTTTGAGTCCTTTTATGACTATTTTGAGACCCATTATTTTTCCTTGGGCTCTATTAGGTTAAATATATTTTCTGTATTTTTCTACAATTTTTTTAGAATTATTTTGCTTATTAAATATAGGAAAAACCTATTTTCTAGGGCTTCTAGAATTTATTGTGCTAGCCTAAGAGCAAATATTGACCCTAAATATTTTTCTAGGATTTATTATGCTATTTTATATTTTCTAGAAATTTTCTATAATTTTAGAAAATAGTTAAGTATTTATTTATTAAGGTTTATATATTTATTAAAGGCTGTCAATATTTATTATGAGGCTATTTGGTTCCAATATGAGGTAAAATATTTTTATTTATATTGTAGAAGGTTAAATGTATTTTCTATAATTTTCTACAATTTTCTAGATTTTTCTGATATTTATTTGGAGTTACTTGGAGTTAAAATGAGTTTTTAACGATTTCTGCATTTAAATTAACTAATTACACAATCATCTGCACAGTCAGCTGTACAGTCAGCACTGGGCCCACCTGTTGGCGCCTAGCAGTCCACCGACTCTCTCTCCTATATATATTATTATATTCGTTAAACCTAGAAATTTTAGCAGCTTTTTGTGGGAGAACTCATCTAAGGTTTCCAATTTCTCGAGACGATTGCCGTCAACTCCGACGTGATTTTAGTGTGCTATTTATTTTATTGGATTCGACTCGAGGTAAAGTTTCTGAATATATAATTTATTTTCGTATATATTATTCCTAAATTTTTGGAAAATTCGTAGAGTGTCGGTTGTCCGAAACTTGACACATTTCGGTGTTTTTGAGATTCCGGGAGAACCAGAAATCAAAATCATGAAACGTTTAAAGTTTCGGAAAGCTAACACAGAGCTCTACGACATATAGTTTTTCCAAAAATTAATTCGTTCATCTAGTATTTTAGTTATTCTGTTGAACTCAGAATTGATCGGTTGATCACCGTTTTGGTCACGATTAGCCATAAGGGCGACATCTTTTGACCAAAGCATGATTTTGTGACAGGTTGATTCCAGCACGCTCATGGTACTGAAATCTACCAAGGTGCACTTTCAAAATCTAGAGTTCATAGCATTTGACTAGATAGTCAATGGCACGTCTCGATTTGCGTGCCATGGTTTCCAAAATTGGAAAACACGACTTTGATGGCCAAACATGCATGTTTAGATTATATTCAGATTATTATTAGGTTTAATTAGGCTTTTAAGTAAATTATTCTAAAATTAGTTATTATTAGATTAGTAACCCAACTAGCCATTATTCTATGAATTTCGAACTAGAACATTAGAATTGATTTATAGTTTTCGTGCACGGTTCATGGTGCGATATGTGTTATAGGTTGACAGCTCCTAGATCGACATCCTCTCATCCTCGACTTATAACTACAGTTTGTGCAAGGACCACAGGCAAGTATACCTTGCCTTTCTATACAGTTTTATTTACATGCATTTCATTTTTGATTGTTTATGGACATGTGCTTTTCGTGTTATTTTATGTGGAGTTATTTTTATTGCATATAGCCATGTTCATGTTTGGTCTTGTGGTTCACCCTTGGTGTTCTCGTCAGTACCTTGCTTGAGTCATGTCATAGAACGAGTACGTGTAAGTGAACTGCCATAACCTTGATTATCGTTTTACACAACCAGAGAGTCCACACTCGGGATGAGGGTTGTTTGGTGCACCAGAGAGTCCA
Organism: Iris pallida; assembly: GCA_029216955.1. Lineage (NCBI taxonomy): Eukaryota > Viridiplantae > Streptophyta > Magnoliopsida > Asparagales > Iridaceae > Iris > Iris pallida. Next base: position 11,534,084 of record JANAVB010039017.1, read on the forward strand.
CACTCAGGACGAGGGTGTTTGTCGTGATCATTGGTACCAGAGAGTCCACACTCGGGATGAGGGTTGACCAATTACACCAGAGAGTCCACACACGTGACGAGGGTGTCTTGCCGTGAGCTAACCAGAGAGTCCACACTCGGGACGAGGGTTAATGCTTAGTTCAAACCCGTGCGTCCACACTCGGGATGAGGTTTTGGTTCTTCCATTGATCTCGGGATTATCGTTCATTCGACAGTTCATTTATACGTGGTTGTTCTAGTGTTCGTGTTCGTGTTCGTGCTCGTAGTTATTTGTCTTGTTCTTATTCTTTCTTGTTTATTTTCTTGCATATGATAAAACTGTTAGATAGGCATGTATATTATGTATCTTGCTATATCCTCTGAGGACCTGATGATCTCTTCAGATTTAGCGATTGCATGGAGTTAACTAGTAGTTCTGGATGGCGGAGAATTTTCGGTTCTTGTGGGATTCAGGTATCATTATTACGTTTGTTATTCTTTCGTGCTCTACATTTTTTATCATGATTTATCCTGTTTATTGGTTCAATTTAGGAACTCTTGTTCTTTTCCTTGGAGTCTCATCGGACATATATGCTAGTGGGCTGCAGACCACGACCCATAGTGTTCATCCATGTTTCGTACACTTATTGTGGATTTGAAATATAGATTTGTTTTGCCATGATTTGGCAGTATACCATAGTCTTGACGACGTTTACGTATTCGAGAGGGGCTGGAGTCCGCTCAATACGTAGCTGACATGCTCACGAGCTCGCGTCCGAAAAGCGGGTACGGGTCGTGACACTGGGCGTTTAGCTACTGGCACATGATTAGCCAATTGTTTTGGGTATTTAGTTCTCTTATATAATTGTAATTAAATCAGACTGTAACTGACTATGGTTATGTACTTTTGACTCTTTGTGCTAGCTGACCCTCGTAAAGCTAGACTCATGAATCATTTTGATGAAGCATCGGGGATGCCTTACTGCTTTGTCTTATAGGATCATTAATTACTGTTTCTTGCTTTAATTGATTAAGACATAGATGCTTTGTGAGACCATATAAAACTTGATTGTAGCATGCACCCCTTGTCTCTAGCAGCCATAATTGTTTTATGACGTCTTCGTCCCTCATATGGGGTAGTCGGCCACGTCCGTCTTTGTATTTCGATATTGGGGCGTGACATAAATTATTAATAGAAGCTTCTAATTCTATTATGGTAATTAGACTAATCCCTTTTTATTAAATGGAATGACTTAAATAAAGTCTAATTGGGTCTAGTCTAAAGTATTGGTCCAAGTATCATGTCAATTCTAATCGGGTTCACTAATCAAGGGTCCAATAAATAGGCTAACCTACTAATCCAATAAATGGGTTCACTTAATTATTGAATATTAAAGTTTTTAATTTTTTTTGCTTGAAGTTTAAATTTCTATGTTGATTGGTGAATATGAATTTCTTGCTAAGATAAGGTTGAGATATTTGGAAGAAAATAATTTTCAATTTGATGAATGATAAATAAAATATGATAAGAAATTGGAGATTTATTGAATTTAAAATATTGAGAAGATTATGAAAGAAAAGATTTGAATTTAAAATATTTTAAAGAATTTTAATTTTAAGAATTTAATTTTGAAGATTATGATAAGATTTGATATGAATTTAATAACTTTGGATATTGAATTATTGATTTAAAATAAATAATTTAAATTAAGGATTTTTAAATATTTTTGAGGACAGGACTCTAATGGGACGTTATATAGGCCAAAGTCCTCTAACTATATTCCTTGATCATATTTTTCCTGTTTATATAGTTTTCTAAAAAATTGTTTGTTTTAGAACCTTCTAGGATTCAAGCCCTAACCTTAATAATTTTTTAATTTTTTGCCTTCTCTAAACATGATCATGTCGTAAAGTTTGTATTTGTTATTTATTTTCTATTAGCCATAAGAAATTATTTTTCGTAAGGGTCAATATTATTATTACCATTTATTGAGTTTTGAACCGAACCTAACCTTATTCAATTGACCAACATATTAATCCAGAGTCAATGTTGATGAAATTCAAGGTATATTTGTTTTTCCCTCAATATTTGAATATCACTGAACTAAGAATTTGGAAATTTATACTTCTCTTTGCTTCGGTTATTTCTTCTAATTGATCATTTGATTCTCAAGAATTGATACTTATACTTAAAGGACAGATGCCTACACCTTTTTTCTATCATGATCAACTTGGAACTTGTTTAAATTTCTAAAGGCTCTTTTGAAAATTTTTATGGATAAAATTAAAAGAATATTAGGTGACTTACTATGGAAAGGTAGATGCACACTGCAGCCATTTATCCGAATCATGGAGACTACGGCTTCACTACAATCAGCAGCATACTGACAAGGCATGACCCTAAGTTAAAGTAATTTTAGGTATGCGTAGGTTTTCGGATATTATTAAAACTATGTACTAATTTCATCATTTTGTTTTCTTGAGTTATTCTGTCAATATTGGATAAAGTTTATAGAATATTTGATACCCTATCATTATTTGAGTCATGAAACCAAGAGTTTACTGCAACCATATGTACACTGTCGGGGCATGGATTCTCGATAAGTGACTTTATATATACATACAATTTTCGGATACTATAGAGACTACATCCTTTTTGACATATGATTATTGATATTTTATTGTCCACAAATCTCTGAACTCTCACTTAAGTTTGATTTGTTACCCAGTTTCTTATTAAACATCTTCTCAATAAATCTTGTAGTTTCTTTCTTTCTTTTATTTTCTATTCTCAAATTGTCATTTGGTTTTCTCTCAGTAATCATTTAAAAATTATTATTCTTATTTCATTCCACTAGATTCATAAACGTACCTAGATTTTGATTCTATGATTATGCCTAAATGATTTTGGTTAAGTAGTTGATCATGCTGGATTTCAATTTTGATCATTCTTAAACGAATTTTAATCGTAACTAGACCATTTTTACTATATTTCTGATCATACCAAATCACATCTTTTTGTAAGTTTTGATTCTATTCACGATCATGACTAACTGATTTTAATCATTAACCGTGTCATTTTAATACTAGATTATGTTCTTAGTCGTGTCTAATTGTACCATTAAAATTTTGAGGATAAAATTTTTCTAAGATGGGTAGATTTGTAATCCCTCTTCCCAATTTTTCAAAAAAATTATATTTTTATTTTATTTATTATTTATTTATTTATTTTGTGTTAGAAAGTAAATTTTATTTGAATTCCTATAAAAGAAATTATAGTTATTTTTGAATACAAAAAGGTTTTACTAAATTATATTTTCAAAATTAGATTTTGGGTTTACAAAAATATTGTTTATATTATTTTGATGATATTGAATATTAATTTGAATTATTATTGTAATCAATATTGTATTTAGATTTGATTAATTTACTTTTAATTTTTTGATTATTACCTTTGATTAATAAAAATCTATTTAAATTATTTAAAAGAAGATTTTGGATTAAACAAATATATTTTGAATTATTTTTTATGGAAACAATATGATTTTAAATTATATATGGTAAATTAATATTAGATTAGATTTGATTAATTAAGTTTTAAATATTAATTTGATTTAAATTTATGCAAAAGACTTATTCATTAGATTTGATCCTTCACTAATTAGTAAATTAATTCAATCTCCATCTATTTAAGGAAACTATTTTCCCGTTCCAATCTAATCCTAATTAAATATTGCTACCCACTATATACCTGTTAAACTTATGAACATCTCTCATATTTTCATTTCCAAAATTCTTCTCTTTTTTCGTCCAAAATAGGCCAAAATTTGTCATAAATTCAGCCACATTTTTAAGAAGCTATAGCAACTTTGTGAATTCGTTGCGACCAACTCCGGACTCCGTTTCACCTCCAGTTCTTTTTATTTGAACCGTATTGAGATTAGATTCGATAATCTATAATCTATTTTAGAAAATTCGTAATATATTTTTCTGAAAATTATTTGAGAATCAATTGTACTAAAATTGATGTATCGTTCTATTTTCGAGATTTTGGAAGATTTTGAAGTTGTTTTTACGATTAGTTTGATGTTTCGTAAAGCTGACACAAAGATCTACAACATATTAAATTTCTAGAATTTAGTAAAACTATTTTATATTCTGTTTAAATTATAGAACATATAGATGACTAGTGAATCGAATCGATGACTTTGTACTTTTATATATTGGGATTATCTAAGAACCGTTGGATGTTATGGATCTCGACATCATTATCTCTTCGAAACAATTATGACTATAGCTTTTGACCTATTCTGTGCCAACATGATCATTTCACATATTGTGAGTACCCTAATTTTTGGTGGATTTTTTTACTTTTTATATGATTTTTATATATTAAGCCATATTTTATTTTTAATTATGGCTATATAGGCACTTCGTTGTAGCTTTGAATTTTGAAGCACAATGTTGACCAATTCTTCGAAATAAGTTCCATATTCATGTTCTAGAAGAGTCCACCTTTATTTTATTATATCATATCTCACTCAACTATGTTCTCTTGCACTATATTTTTCTTGCACAACTTTCAGATTAAAATGATCACTTTATCCTTCGTCATAATTTTGATGTATTTTTCTAATTCTGAACTGAGACCCAAATCCGATCCAAACTTTCCAATCCAATATATGGTTTTAAACTATTTTGAACCTACTACACACATGTCATTGGTGTGCCACTCAATTGGGTTCTAATGTGCTATTTATTTTTAAGTGGCACACAATTCAAAACTATAGATATATTGGACTCAAATCAATCACAAAAATTTCACCAACCCAAAACTAGCCCAGCTAGCATTCATAGAGCCAATTTTAGGGTACCCTAACATATTAAACATATTGTAGGTTAATTTTTATGGACTAATATGTAGCCATATTAATTCAAATCTATTTTTTAAAACAACCCTATAACTACTTTCCTAATTTGGACCCGATCAAACCTCTTTAAGATACACCTTTGATTTAAACTATCAAATCTCCTCCAAATCCTACCATAGCAAATCCTAATCAATCCCAACACTTTAAACTATGACTTTTTATATTAAATTTCAATATTTCTGTCCGTACTCCTCCATATTTTCCAAAAATCGAGTGCTCATCTATTCTTTTTTTTTTTTCTCATTTTGTAGTTTTTATTCCAACCACCAGAAATCCATCTTTTCGACCACCTTCATCTTGACCCTAGGACACCCCTTAATGCCCCAATACCTTCTTAAGGATCCATGAAGCCCCATTTGGTCGGTACAAGGCGTAGCGGCACCCGAAGTTGACCGAACTAGTGGTGAATTCGTCACAGCGGGTGCGCTATTTTATAAATAGGGTTTCATGTACTTCTCGACATGATCTTCTCATAAAACCAAAACTAGTAGAAAAATCTATGTGTCTTTTTTCATGTACAATTGGCCACTCACGAGGTTCATTATGGTTTGTCAAGGGCGTTCGTTCTATAAAAAAGTGTCCAAACTGAACCAAATCTTTCGTGTGCACGTTTTCGTCAACTTTTGGACCACTTTGATCCTTCCTATATTTTTGATAAGAATCTAGACATCCAAAGCTTTCCATTTAATATACTTTTGCAAAATTTTACTGATGTTTAATATTCTAATAAAATTTGAACTTCTTATTGTGTGTAGGATCCCCGAAAAACTATAGGATCTACGTGCTATTTAACTTGAAACTTGTTGGGACTTATTTAAATTAATTGTTGTGCATGTTTTGATAAGAAAACATATTTTTACATATTTAATAGTATTTTTCGAGAATTAAGATTTATTAAGAAATTATTGTTTCGGACACCAAATTAATGGACCAAGTCAATGACTATTGATGTAGAATCGATATGAGGTATCGACAGCCATTTTTATTATCAATAAAATACACAAAATATTATTATAAAATATTTTAAACTATTTTTCTAGAATTAAATATGATAATATCATATTTTTCTAGAATTAAACTTTTTTTATTGGTTAGAATTAATGCTATGTATATTAGATTGAGTAAAGTAGTTAATATGACTAGTTGGTATGTATATTTTTTTTTAAAGAACTACCCATTTTATTCAATAAGGCCTTAAAAGCCGAAACCTTAACAAGTATACCAGAAGGCGCAAAATGTCAAAGCCTATACACGTATACTCTCAAAAAACAAGGAAAAACGGGAACCACAACGGCTAAGCGGGGGATTGGAGAGGGTGCTAGAAGACCGAGTGGCCATGTGAACAGAGAGAGTTCCGCTTACGGTATTGCCGAATGGTCTCCCAAATCAGCTGGTCTGTAGAGTACTGGTGGCCTTCATATCTCGCCTTGTTGAGATTTTTCCAGATAACCCATGTCGCAGCCACAGCTACGATCTGGTGGCCGTGGGACGCGGATGCCCAGGCCGTAACTAGTTTGGGGAAGTTGTTGCCCCCTTGAGTCATTCTGCAGCGGTGGGAAAGATCTCTCCAAACCTTGTCAGGTAGGTCCCCCTGACAGAGGATGTGGTCGACGGTTTTCGATTCGCGTTCGGAGCAGCATGTGCATGCTGACGCAAGGCTGAATTCGATAGTATTGTGAGTGTCATTCGTGGGTAGGATATTGCGCAGGGCTCTCCACATGAGAAAGGACCATTTCTTGGGGATGCAAGTCTGCCAGAAGGCTGCGACGGTTGGAGAGGGCGTGACATTACCTAGGATCACCTTTCTGGCCGATCGAACCGAGAATGATCCGGAGGCTGCGGGCTTCTACCGAAGCTTGTCCGCGTCCGAACCAATCGTCAATCCGCTACGACGGATGCTGTCAACCGCCTCTGGTCCGGCCCAGACCCGGACCTGGTCTCGATTCCAGTTGTTGTCTTTAGGGTCCCACAAGTCCTTGATAGTTCTGTTCCAAGGGACAGCGGAGATGTTGGAAAGCAAGGTGTCACCAACCCATCGTTCCAGGAATGGAGAGGAATTATCGTTGCCCACCTGAAGGTGAATCATGGGCTCGATAAGAGACCGACCGATGAGAATGCACCACCAAGCCACGGAGGATCTGCTGTTCGAGATGGCCATCGTCGGGTTGATGTGCTTGAAGTATCTGGCCTTCATAAAACTGGTCCATAAGTTCTAACTCGTGCGGTGCTTCCACCACAGTTTCATCGAAAAGGTGTTAACGATATAGAAGAGTTTGGTGAATCCCAGGCCCCCTTCCCCTGTAGGATGAGCCATGGTATCCCAACTAGCCCAATGGGCTTGTCATTACCGCCGCTGTGCCCCCAAAAGAAGTTGCTAAACATGCTCTCGATTGAAGAGAGCACTTTTTTGGGTGGGGAACACGCTGCCAGGGTATAGATGGGAATGGATGTAAGGACGTGATTGATAAGGATGATCTTGCCTCCTGGGAATAGGGTAGCGTTATGCCATCCTTCCAGTTTTTTCCTTATACGATTGATCAAATTCTCAAAAATGCCGGCGTCAGATTTACCGTACACGGGGGGCATCTAAGGTAGTGGAAAGGGGATGCTTGATGGGAAAGGAGGAGGTGTTGGATAGGCTAGCCGCGTGCTCTCTTCCGATTTTGTGATGGGTGTAGATAACACTTTTGTCTGGGTTGACCTTCTAACCCGAGCATCTGACGTACCTCTAAAGTGTATTGTGGACAAATTCCACCGCCCCGACATCCTCGGATGAGAAGATGAGGATATCATCAGCAAACGCCAGGTGGGTGATGATCGGGCAACTACTGGCGGTATGATAGTGCTGAAAGTTGGGGGTGCTGACCATCTTATTAAGGTTTCTGCTCAAAGCGTCCATAGTAATGATGAAGATAGTGGAAGATAAGGGATCTCCTTTCCTAACCTTGCGAGTAGATTTAAAGAAGCCATCCGTCTGACCGTTGATAACCGTAGAGAAAAACGAGTTGCTGATCGATCTCCAGAAGATATTGGTCCAAGTTTCAAAGAATCCGAAGGCTCTGAAGACCCAGATCATGAATTGTCAATCTAGTCTGTCGTAAGCTTTCTCTATGTCCAATTTGATGGCGATGTTGCCGCCTCTTGCTGGGAACTTCGTGGAGGTAATTAACTCCTGGGCCAACATGATGTTATTTTGGATATTTTTCCTCGGGATAAAGCCGCTATGCTCCTTCGAGATGATCTTAGGTAGAAGGTTGGCCATGCGGGATACGATGATCTTGGATATGATCTTGTTTATAAAGGTACAAAGATGCGAAAGTCGCGAAATGTCTCCGGATTGTCTTTCTTCAGGATGAGGATCAGATTGGTGCTCGAGATGGCTCTAGGGTAAGTAGAGCCCTGGAGGAAAGCAGAGACCACATTATGGATGTCCTCCTTGATGATGTCCCAGCATGTACAAAAAAACCCTCGAAAACCCGTCTGGTCCTGGCACACTTTGTTCGTCAAGGGCCCAGACGGCATCTTTGACCTCTTGCTCGGAGGGAGGCTGTTCTAACTGGATGTTGTCAATGTCGCTAATAAGGTGGAGGACCTCTTCCAGGAAGGTTTTGTCACAGAGGACTACTTCTTTCGAGAATAGCCGGGAGTAGAACTCCGCAGCTGTCGCTTGGATACCCTTTTGATCGCTGATGCTGGTCCCGTTATCGTCAGAAATCTGGTGGAGTGTGAGTTTCTGTCGCGACCATTGACGCAGGCGTGGAAGTAGCTCAAGTTTTTGTCCCCCTCGCTGTCCTATTTAAGCCTCACTTTCTACTTCCAAAAGTCGATCTCAACTTTCAGTCTGAATTTGAGGATAGCTTTGGTTAGGTTAAGGGCATTCCTGGTGGCAGAAGAACAGTCGGTCATATGCCTGATTTCGTTACGAGTCACGTCATCCTCAGCCTTACGATTGGTTTGAAAAATATCCCTATAAGCTTGCTTCCTACAGACCACGAGGGCTTTCCTCGTGGCCTTGAGATTGTTAGCAATCCGGGTGAGAGACTAAGGGGAATTCGTGCTGTTCCATGATTCTGTGATAACGCCTAATAATTGTGGGTGCTTGCTCCAGAAGTCAAGGAATCGGAAACTCTTGGTGGACTGCCTGGATGTGCTAGTTATTCTAACTAGCAGGGGGGGTGGTCAGATTCAGTGGCGTTAAGGTGGGAAAGTTTAGAAGTCGTCCCCATGCCATGCCAGTGGGCATTCATCACAGCTCTGTCAAGGCAGAAGTATTATCGTCGATCACCTTCCTGCATGTTGTACCACGTGAAGGCGTTGCCGGTGAACAGAAGAGGGGAGAGGTGGGAGTTGAAGATGAAGTTGTTAAAATCTTATATGACCAAAGTGGTGGGGGGGCGGCCGCCAGTCTTCTCTTCTCTGCAAGTGATTGCGTTGAAGTCTCCTATGCAAAGCTACGGGAGGTTATGGTGGATGTCCATGAGGTCGTTCCAGAGGAGTTTACGATCAGCGATGTCGCAGCTACCATGGACCACAGAAAGGATAGCGCGCTTGGGGATCATAGGGTGCTCCATCCAGCAAGATAGGGCTTGCTTGGAGTCCTGGATGACTCCGATCTTCACGTCCTTCGAGTAGAGGATCCAAATGTCGTCTCTGCCAGCAATGGCCGACTGAAAGCCTAACTGCAGTTCAATAGATTTGAGTTTTTTGTAGGAGATTTTTGGTTCAAGGATGATCAAGATGTCGATCTCGTGAGTCTTCTTAAGGCTGGTGATTCTCCTCATAGTAGGTTTGTTTGCCAGACCGCGGACATTTCCACAGAGAATCCTCAGCATTAATTAGGCTTTGGGGGGTTGGTTGGACCGCTTGGTTATGGACCTGGTGTGCATGGTCGGGGATTTAGCCGCCATCATTTTATCGGATTTCCTGGTAGTGGTGGAAGCTTCTCCCACCGTCGAGGTGGATGTGTCGATGATGGATTTCTCGAGCGGGTTGGAGAGGGTGTCTTCGTGGTATTCTACAGATTCTCCGGCGGAGTCGAGGTTTGGTTCCTCCGGCGGGATGAGGAGGGTGTCTTCGTGGTATTCTACAGATTTTCCAGCGGAGTCGAGATCGGGTTCCTCCGGAGGGATGAGGATGGTGTCTTCGGAGATGCCAATTTGGTCACCTTCCAACTGGAGCGGGAAGCCTGTGGCAAGGACCTGAAGTCCTCTATAGGCGTGCTCAGGCCCTAGAATAGCAAGGACGTCTCGGACAGCTGTCCCGTGGGAGGCGAGATGGTCCAGGGCATTAGGAAGTTCTAGGAGGGTCTTTTCTGCGTCCTCCAATGGGTTACCGCTGGTGTCCTCGGAGGCCATCCTGGGGATCACGACCAAGTCTGCGGGACTCTCCTGGTCGTAGGCGATCGCTTCTAAATCAAGGGCGTTGAACTGATTGGAAAGGAGGAGATTTGGTGGGTGGGGGGATAATCACCTTGTCCGGGTAGGCATTTCTGCTAGATTTGCCTTCACTGGAGTTGAACCTAATGTGGGAGTTCGGTAGAGAGAGCAATGGGGGTTGGGCGATCTCATGATGCTTGTCCCATTTGTGGTGGGATTCTTTCCGTACAGGTTTCTTCTTAAGCTCAGGATGGAGACGGAAGTAATACTTTGAGAGGTGGCCGTGCAGATGGCAGTATGAGCATAATATTATGTGATTATCGTAGATAATTTGCTGGGTGTGAGTTTGGTTGCTAAGTTTAAGGAGGATATAGTTGGGGGGGTTCGGAGGTGAGATCGAGTTCTACACATATCTTGTGTAGTGGGCTTTGGTCAGGTTGCTGGTTTCTGCGGCAGTGGCCACGTATGTCCTGAAAGAGTTGACTATACGCTTAAGAGCTGCTGGAACGAAGCAAATGAGTGGAAGATTAGGAAGGGTCACCCGACGGCCACCGTCGCGGAGTCTTCCTAAGTGTTAAAGTTCGCTGACCACTTGATTATATTCATCTGGTGGGATTCTACCCTACTGGTGCCTTTGGACCACACTGACCTGTGGTCTTGATCGGAGGAGAGGTGGAGAAGAATATGCCTCGGGTCGAGAGGGACCACCCTGTATTCGGCCGTGAGCTGCCAACTGGCGATGACCTCTTGGACGCAGGAGAGTTTAGGGCAGCCTATAGAGAACTTGAGGACGAAAGAGTAGGGAAAAAAGGATGCCAGGAAGGTCAGCTCCTAGTCGGAGAAGGGCATCATAGGCATGGCAGATTCTGGCATATACATAACATCGGAAAAGGGGATGTCCGGGAATATGAGGCCCGGCTTGGATGTCCCGTCAGGACGAAGCTTGTCGACGAAGGACGGCATCAGAGCAGTCGACGAAGGGGGTGGGCCCCGGCCCAGACAGGGGGCTGGCCGTACGGAGGAAGCAGGAGGGGGTGAAGCTACGGCCGGCCGGGGGACAGCTGCTAAGCTGGGGATGAGAGCGATGAGGTCGTCTGGGAGAGAGCGGTCAGGGGGGGTGGAGGGAGCACGTTGGGGGTACAAAAGGGCACGCTCGAGGCGGGGGGAGGAACAGCACTGTGCAAGGCGCAAGAACCACGTTCATCCGAAAGCGAAGAGGGTGGTGGTGGGAGGCCGCAGCTGGCAGGAAAGAAAACTGCCAGAATTGGGGAAATACTAGGGAGGCCTGGAACGAAAGCGCCTACAGGGGAGGAAACGCCGATGACACACGACGCAGAGGAAGAAAGGCCGAGTTCTCCCAGAGAAGGGTCGGCCTAGACGAAGCTACCATGCTGGGCGGTTGGGGCTCTCACAGAGGATGGAAGGGGGGCCAATCGGCACCCGCAGAGGAACGAGGACGGGCGGAAGTGCCCTGAAGCGAAGGCGTATGAGCGCCCGTGCTGTTATATACATGAACTGAAGGGTCTGCAGGGACGAGACCGACGGATGCGCCCGTAAAGTGGTATGAGGGGCCATATATGCCCGGGGAAGAGGGCTCAAAAGCGCAGGCAGGCGCAGAAGAAAGGGGCGGTCTGAAGCGCTCCGAAGCGGAGGCGGTGGCACATATGCGCCCGTGCAGCCATATGCGCCCACTAATGGATCAGCGGGGACAAAACCGGCACATGCGCCCACGACGGGGTGCGAGAGGCCATATGCGCCTAGTGCAGAGGGCTCGGAAGCGCAGGCGGGAGCGGATGGGGGGCCTCCGAATGCGCCTAAGGGCTGGGGAGGGATATATACGCCCTCGGCGATTTAGCCGCCGTATGCGCTCTCGAAAGGGAGAGCACCCAGGTGCAAGAGGGCGCATGGATACGCATCTCCCAGCAGCAAGATAGCACCGGTAGGAGGAAAGGCGGGAATTTCAAAATTCGAATGCAAATTTTAGAAATTCTTGCTGAATACTGAACCCGAGGAGGTCCGGGAGGGGGGTCGGAGGAGGGAGGAAGCGGCCTACGGAGGGTGGGAGGCATAGTCGAGGGGTTAGAGAGTGGTGGTGGTGGTTGGTTGGTGGTGGAAGCCCGGCCGACACACGGATGATGGTCGGAGACGCCTGGGCTCCGACAAGTGCGGCAGGGGGAGCCGACGACGCCGGAAGAGACCACGCCGCGACATGCACGGGGGGGCCTGGAGGGAAGTGGCAGGGGGTGTGAGCCGAAACTAGGTGAGGGCCTGGCGAGCGGGGGGTAGGGGTGGGCGGTCCGAGGACCGCGATGAGGTCCGGGGGGTCTCCGGGCTGAGCCCGGAGGGAGCCCGCCATGCGGGAGGGAGCGAGAAGGACGGGGAGGCATCAGCGAAGGGGGGATCGGACGAGTAGCTGGGGAGAGCACGACATTCTCTGGATTTTTAATATATTATATATATATGACTAGTTGGTATTTACATATATATATATTAGTCTATATATGGTATGTTATGTATATGGTAAATCATAGGCATGCTATTAATAGTTAGTAAATCTATTATAGGTGTGCGTGATGGGCGTAGCAAGGATCTCGTAGTCGAACCGTCACATTCGTAATTAGAAGTTATAGGCAAGTGTACCCTGCCAATGTTACATTTTATGTTAGTTTCCTTTATTGTTGTTTTGTTTCTTGTTTATTATCATTTAGTATGTAGAAATAGTCGATACTTTGCATCTATTTTGTAATCGGGTGGAGATGATATCTTATAGTCATCGAGTATCGACACTAGACATTATGTGTACTTTATTCGTGTTTTATTGACACTATAGACCACATGACACCGACACAATTTATGATACGGAGTCTATATCAGTATTTGTGGTTATGGACTTCGTGATAGAATACTAGATTGATACTTTCACTTGTGACTTGCTATACTGGATTTGACTCGACTTGTTAGTGCTAGACATAGGGTGAGAAGAACATTACTGACATATCAGGTATTTTATTGCTTGAGCTCGTTACCGTATTTGGGACTTTTTTGTTATACTATTGCTTGCCATTGTCTCTATAAAAGAGCATTGTATTATTTTATTGCTTACATAAGGTACCATGACACGGTGCCTTCAGTGTTGTTTTAATGCTTGTACAAGGTACCATGACACGATGCCTTGGGTATCTGTCTGATGAGGAGATTGCGAGCCTCAGTGGCCTGAAGCCTGATATCCGAAATGTGTTTTCGTGTGCATATCACTTAGACTGGTTAGAGTAGTTACCCTTTAGTTTATATTTTCTTTATTATTACATTAGCATATTTTTCTGTACCTTACTATGTCTCATAAGGACCTAGTGATCTCTCCAGGTAGTTGGTCATTCAAAGATAGTCCACTGATCATGGAGGTATTATTGTATCTGGCTCAAGTACTTTATCGTGATTTTATATTTATTCATTATTTCTATTCTACTATTTAGTCTTGTTTTGTACACCCATATCGTTCTTTAGGTCTAATTGAACATATAAGTTATTGGGTTGCAGACCATTACATATATTGTTCATTCTTGATATTACTTATTATGTGGATTGAGATAAATATATTTATAGTTGATTGATAGATAGAATTAGAACACCAAGACAGCTTATACGTACTCGAGCCAGAGTCCATTCGATACGTAGATGGCATGTATGCATACTCTTGGTCCTACATAATTTGGGCTGGGGCGTTACACACACGTCGACTATAACTTAACTCAAAGCAAGTACACTATTGTTTTATGTTCTTAGTATATTTTAATGTTATTCTTCATTGTGTTCTTATTTAATATCCAGTTGAGACATGATTGTAACATAATAGGACTTGTTGTACCATATTTGTTATCGATGTATAGTGAGTAAGAAGGGTAAATTCTCAGTAGGTATATGAACAAACCCAAATTATTGTTATTGCGGATAGTTAAGTCATACAACTCACGTATGGTTAGTCGTACCTCTTATTATGGATAGCCATCTATATGATATGTCGTATAAGCCCAATCGTTCACATGTCGAAAGATATTTCACACACACTGTCTGTAGTCTTACTTGTTCATGTTCATTGTCCAGTTATCTTATTTATACAGTTCTTGCCAGTGGTCCTCTTGTACTTGTTATTGTTCCCAATCATATACATGTTATTGTTATATTTTATCTCTTTTTGTCTAGTTTTATTATATGCTGATTTATATTAAAGAAATATGGTTGTACTTTGCCTATTTCCTCACTAGATGCATTAGGTGACTTGCTACTTTGCACCATGGACCTTTCTAGGGAGTTAGAGTCATTTTGGAGGCCAAGCTGTCACGATCTGCTTCCGTTTTTCGAATACGGGTACGTAGCCAAGTCCAGCCTACGCCGCAACGTCGGTGGTAGTACATTGTCTAGGTTTCAATGACAATCTCAAATACACAAAATTATATCTAATTGCTCATTCACAATAATTATTTTATTTATAAATCCAATAATACAACATAAATGACATTTTGGAGACAAATCGGCTAGACATCAAATACAATAATACTATTCTATCTAGACACTAAGGTTGCCTCCAAGATATCGCTAACGCCCTGGTATGGTCCACAGCGCAAAAATAGGAAGCATGTCAAGTCACCTGTAATGATCCAATCAGAAAAGGAGCAATGTATAATCCTATTGCAATAATGTAACTTAATAAAAAATAAGCTAGACAGTGGAGATGTAGTAGAACAGTAAAGGAACACGTAAATGAACTGGAAACAATAAACATGTATAAGAAACTACTAGGAAGAACATGTATGAACAAGACAACTGAATCATGAACATTTAAAGACAAACATATAATGTGCATTTGAAATACTTTTCGACATTTGAACGGTTGGGCTAATACGACACATCATACGATGGCTATCTACAATGAAAAGGTACGGCTAACCCATATGTATGGTGTATGACTTAGCTATCCACAATAATAATAGTTGGGTTTGTTCACATACATACTGAGCATTTCCCCTACCGCTCACTAAACACTCAATAAACGTGCAATGATACAATCTTACCATGTTACAATCGTGTTACAATTTGGATACTCAATAAAACACAATAAAAGAGCATTATAATATAAAAAATACATATAGCAATAGTGTACTTGCCTGGAGTTAAGTTGCAGTTGACGTGTGCGACACAATGTCGATTTGGTTGAAAGTTGTTGTAATTGTAACCCCCAATCCAAAAATACGTAGGACTAGGATACGTATACATGCCAAATACCTATCAAGTGGACTCCAGTCCAGCTCGAATACGTATAAGTTATCTTGGGTTTCTGAAACTATCTATCAAATCAACTAACATATATCTATCTCAATCCACAGAATATATAATACAAAGAATAAACAATATGTGTCTTGGTTTGTAGCACAATAATATATATGTTTGAGTAGACCCGAAGAATAATATAGGACTACAAAAATAGGCTAAGGAGCAGAGATATAAATAATGAGTAAAATACGGATTCACAATAAAATACATGAATCAAATATAACAGAAGCACCATGTCGTCAGACTACTCCTGCATGAACGTCTACTTGAAGAGATCACCAGATCCTCAGGGGACATAGCAAGGTACATACAACATGCCATTGCAATAGCAAAGAAAACATATGAACTGAAGGGTACTACCCTAACCAGTCTAAGTGATATGCATATGAGAATATATTTCGGATATCAGGCCTAGCCACTGAGATTCACACGCTCCTCAGCAGGCTATTGCCCTCAGGCACTGTGTCGTGGGACCAAAGGGCATACGAGTAGATCAAGTAGATAGCAACCCAAGCTCTGCTGTAGGGACGAAGGCATACAAATAGAATAGCATCCAAGTCCAAACATGGAAATGAGGCTAAATTAGTAGAATAACAGCTAAGTCCAATATATAAAAATAAGGATATCGATTAGAAATATAATATATATATATATATATATATATATATATATATATATATATATATATATATATATATATATATAGCGATAATGTTCTCCCAACCCCATATATAGAACTAGCAAGTCAAGTCAAGTCTAGTACAACAAGTCACAAGTGCAAGTATCAATCTAGTATCCTATCACGAAGTCCATAACCATGAATACTCATATAAAATCCGTATCAGTAATCGTGTTAGTGTCCCATGGTCTATCGTGCCAATTAAACACGAATAATGTATACTCAATGCCTAATGTCGATACTCGATGACTATAAGATATCATCGGCCTCCGAATACAATATGAACGCAAAGTATCGACTATTCCTACGTTCTAAATGATGATAAACAAGAAATAAAAACAACAACAAAGGAAAGAAATATGAATTGTAACCATGGTAAGGTACACTTGCCTGGATCTCCAAGCTGAAATGTAAATATCCTGCTCTGACTTTCAAGTCTAAACGATACCAAGAACCTATATATACAATAATATCAGATCAGATACTAGGTTACGGTTCACTAAACATACACAAGAGTACAATGACATTAGTCATTAGAGTCAAAATCAAACAAGGGTTCAAACTAGATGGGTTGACTAAGGTTAACCAAATAAGTGTTATGTATGTGTGTAATCACCAAGTCTACTAGTCACATAACATCTGTAAGTCTAAATATACAATTTCTCATATATCATAAACATGGTCATAACTAAGGTCCATGTAGTTGCTAAGTTGCTTCTCAAATTGTAACCCCTCTTTCCAAAAATTTGAAATATATTTTTATTATTTATTTGACTTAAATAAGGATTTATGGAATTTATAAATATTTTTCTAAAGTAATTACTATTAAAGGAGGCCTTAGTCATGGTTATGTTTTGGAGTGCAAGATGACCAAGAATTTTGGCACGATTAGTGTATTCGTGTGCTTTGACTAGTATTTTGGCTATGGAAGGGAAGGTCGAGCCATAAGTGTGTCCCAACTAGAAAAACCAATGAAAGTTGCAACTTAACCCCTATAAACGATTTAATTAGTTATTTATTAATACTATGACTTTTAGGAAATCCGGTTAGACCGAACTAGCCCGGATTTGACCTGAACCCAACCTAAACCCATGTAGAGATGTTATGTGTTCAAAGACATCCATGTAGATATATTTTATGCATATGTATATATTTCATAATTTTTTTTACGGCCTAAAAATTATTTTATTATAAATGGTTGTTATATATAATATATATTAGATTTATATTTTACTTTTGGAAATGATAACAATTTTTCTAAAATATCTTTCTATATTTTTGAGGATTTTTAGGCTATACATCTACTTGTGTGTATATAAATGTATGCGTAGGATATAAATATGAAAATAAGTATTTTTTATAAAGTTGGGAATATATGCATACAATTGAGTTTTATTTATAAACTTTTAATAGATAGATTTAATATATATATCATATAAAATATTTAGTTTTATTTAGAAAAAATTTCAAAATTTTATATTATTAATTTTGTATTTATTACAATATATATATATATATATATATATATATATATATATATATATACATAAATATATAAAAAAATATATATATATATTGTAAAGCAAAGAAATGGAGATAGAAAAATGGAGGAAATTGTTTCTTCATTCACTTGTCTCAATCATCTTGAGAAGAGCCCTTTATATAGGCTTACAATGGAGGTTTAACATCATCATGATAATTAAAAGAGAAATGTTAAAAGACATAAGCTATGGATAACCAAATGTCATAGGTTATGGATAACCAAAAGACATAGGTTATGTACACTAAATAATAATATGAATTATCCATATTTACAACACTCCCCCTCGGATATTCACCATTAATTAGTTGGTAGTGTATGCGCATTTGTTGTCTCATTAAAACCTTACTAAGAAAAACCTAGTAGAAAAAATCTTAGTCAAGGAAAAAGAGTACAATGCACAAAACTCAAATATATTATTCATGAGTCATACTCCCCCTCGATATAATGGATTTGCTTGACTTCATTTGACCACTTTCGTCCTTTGAAGCTCATGTGCATAAAATAGTTTTTTGGAAGTTGCTTATTCGATCTCCTTTGATGAATCTCTCTCGGAATTGTGTAATGCAAGCCGTATTGTCTTTAAATATTATTGTAGGCTCATTTGTTACTGTGAGTAGTTGACAATTTACTCTTATATAATGAATGATTGATCACAAGCACATACTTTCTCTTGTTGCTTCTTGTAATGAAATTAATTCTGCATGGTTAGAGGAAGTTGCTACTGAACCTTGCTTTGTTGATAGTCAATATATAGCTGCCTGGTTATTAATAAACATATAACCCATTTGGAGCAACCCTTACGAAGGTCATAAATATGTTTAAGCACAACCAACTAGACAAGAATTGTTAGTAGAATCATATAAATAAAATAATCTCATGTCAGTTGTTCCACAAAAATATCTCAATATCTGTTAACTATATTCAATATGTAAGTGGAGGAGCAGAACTATATCTAGATAATAAATTAACAAAAATACAATAACTGGTCTTGTGCATTGGCTAGATATAGTAGTGCTCCAATAGCACTTAAATATGACATTTTTGGACCAAGAACTTTTTTTTCTTCTATCTTCTCTCTTTGGTTGTAATGGACATTTATCCAAATCCAACCTGCGTACAACCATCGGTCCACTTAGTGGATGTACTTTATCCATTATGAATCAGTTCAAAATTCTTTCAATATATCGAAAATGATGCACTAATATCCCACTAGAACTTCATTCTATTTGTAAACCGAGACCAAGCTTTATCTTTTTCCAAGTCTACATTTCAAACTCATTCTTCAAATAGTTTAAAGTTTTCTCCAATTCTGTAGGAGACCTGATCAAGTTTTATATCATCCATATATACTACTATTATTGAGAATTTATTTATGAATTTCTTAATGAAGACATATGGGTAAATTTGACTATTTTGTATCATTCTTTAGCCAAATATATGATAAGACGATTATACCACATTCTTGTGGATTATTTCAACCCATATAATGCTCGTCTAAGATTAATTAAACACTTTTCTTTTGACTTGGTCTCTGGCATTGTAAATCCTTCTAGAATTTTCATATAGATGTCAATATCCGAGTCTCCATACAAATATGCAGTTACAATATCCATAAATCTTATATCAAGATTTTTAGAAACTGCGAGACTAATTAGATATCTAAACGTAATAACATCCATAACTTGAGAGTATGTCTCAACATAGTCAATTCCAGGTCTTTGAGAGAAACCTTGTGCTATAAGTCGGGATTTATATCTCTCATCTTTGTTCCTCTTACTTCGTTTTCTCACGAAACACCCATTTAAAACCAACATGGTTTATGCCCATTGGTGTTTCCACTATAGGTCCAAACACATCACGTTTTTCTAAAGATTTAATTCTGCTTGAATAGCATCTTTCCAGATTGGCCAATCTTTTATTTGTCGACATTCATTTATACTATGTGGTTTATTTTCACAATCATCATTGTCCTTTGATATTTCAATAGCTACTATATAGCTAAATATGTCATCAATGACAAATTTTTTTCTATTCCATAATTCACCTGAACTGCATGGAATATCGAGATCTCTTCATTTTCAGGTACCTGTGCCTCTCTAGAGGCATCCAAAGACTTTTCAGTGAATTTGGAAACATGCACATATTCATTATTTGTTTTCGGAGCTCCAACAACTATTGGGCTTTTATCAGGACAAGATGTTTCATTAGCTTTCCTCTTTCTAGGAGCACTAACCTTGGAACCTATAGGCCTACCACGCTTTTGAGTGTAGTAGTAGATTCATTTGCTGTCTTATTTAAATTTTGTCCAATTGTATCAATGATTATGGCTGGCATATATGATATAATTACCTTTACGGCATCATTAAATGCATCAGGTAATTGATTTGCAATTTCTTGCAAATGTATTATTCGTGTTATCTCATAATCACATTGTGGAGTTCTTGGAATTTAATGAGATCGATAGAGTAGGCATATAACATGTCAATTCACGCCGATAATTATCAATAGTTTGTTCTATATAAACAATTTGTTGCTTATACCTATAACGGCGGGAAGACTCTATCATCAAATTGGCAATCATCAAATCTTGTAGTAAAGACATCACCAGTCATTAATTTTTAAATATCTTATTATGGAAGAAAACTTAAACTAATGTATATTTTTCAAACATCATTGGGGACCCATCTTAGTTCTTTTGGGAGATGGAACTGGGACATATACGGTATATCCAAACTTTCTCAAATATGAAATGTTTGGTTGTTTACCACTAACATGTTGTATATATAAAATAATATGGTAGACAATGGGTCTAAATTTAACTAAAGATGCAACATGTAAAATATCATGTCTCAAGCCATAATTTTTAAACTAGATTGTACTAGTAGAGGTTTAGTTATAAGTTGAAGATGTTTAATAAATGACTTAGCTAACCCATTTTGTGTGTGCACTGGAAACGTGATGCTCTATTTCATCACTAATGATGAACAATAATTATCAAAAGCTTGTGAGATAAATTATGCGGCATTATCGAGACTAATTAATATAGTCGTGTGATTAGGAAACTGAGATCTAAGTTTAATAATTTGGGCCAAAAGACGAGAAAATACGAGATTTCTAGTAGACAATAGACAAACATATGACCACTTAATAGATGCATCTATAAGTACCATAAAATATCTTAAAAAGAACCACTAGCAGGGTAAATATGACCACAAATGTCTCCTTATGTTCTTTACAAGAAAGTAGGAGACTCATTCTTAACTTTTAGAAAAGATGGCCTAGTTATAATCTTCCCTTGTAAACAAAGAACATATAGTTGATTCTTCGATAAGCCAATATCGTAATTTTCTAATAAATATCCACAAAGATTATCAATGATCTGATTGAACATAGTTTATCCCGGATGACCCAAAGGGTCATGCCAAATGTTATATAAATCATGACCATTGGCTTTATATTTTGCCACATTCATATTAGATTCAATTATGCCAATGGTGGTGAAATACAAACCCACCAAAAAATAAGATAATTCTTCTAATGTGAGCATTTTGCTCCCAACATTAGATGTGCTACATAATGACTCTTTGTTGTTATCATTTTGAGTTTCAATATGGTACCCATTTTGTGTATATCCATAACAATTTTTTTTACGAAACTACTTGAATATAACATATTCTGCAAATAGGTTTGAGTACCATTAGGTAATATGATGTGTGTTCTTCCAAAGCCCTCAATTATATGGTTGGCCCAGCTATTGTTGGCACTTTATGCATGTCAAATACTAACTTTGGCAAAAACTTTGATTCTTCAAATTCATGTGTGTTGTAGTACTATCTACTAAACACATATCTAAGTCATTTTTCTTGGATATATGTGTTGTAGCACTATCTACCAAACATATATCTAAGTCATTTTTCTTAGATTCTTTCGATCTCTCAATGACCAAACACATATCTAAGTCATTTTTCTTAGATTCTTTCGATCTCTCAATCTCTTGTTGAGTAGCTCGACATTGCTAAATCAATGTCTATCTTTGTCATATTTACGACAAGCATGCATTACTACTCCATGAAGCAAAATAAAAATATTATGAACTTATACATTATAGCTTGCATAAGTATAATAAGAAAAAAATATGCATTTCAAATGATAATATCATATTATAGAAATGTAACTCCAAATTTATAATATATATATATATATTTTCAACAAAACAAAACTCTCATGGCCTAGCCATTCCATGATGGAAACCAAAAGCATGACTTCAAATATAAATAGTTTATACATACTTGAAATAAACATATATTGACCGAGTGCTGAATCGATAAAAATAAAAATAAAAATTGTATTAGCATCTTCTCAAACTGTTCATTTGTAACTTGATTTCCTTTATTAGAGGGTGTTGTCCACTTGTTCATTTATTCTTTCGTAAACCATTGTCTCAACCTTTGTAAGGTTGATAACCATGACTATATCTTCCATAATTTTTTTTTCATTCCCTTTTCCACGTCCTCCACCACGACCTCTGCTAACTCCAAAATTAGCATTTGCATCAGGAATTGCTATTGACCCAGTTGGTCTAGAGTTATGGTTTTTCATGAGAACGTTACTATTTGTCTTTGCTACACTGAGATAGTCACTAGTTTAGAGTAATTTATGAAATTTCTTTCATGATATTATTGCTACAAAAGAAATTACTTGCATGAAAAATGAAGACGATTTTCTCAATCATTTGAGTCTCTGTTACTTTTTCTCCGTACAATCTAAGGCGAGGAACAATATTAAACATAGCACAATTATATTATTTAATATTTTTACAGTCATGGTATGTTAAATTCAGCCATTCAGTTTCAACAGTCAGAAGGATTACCATCCTTTGATGGTCAAATCTACTATTTAGAGATGTCCACAAATTCAATGGATCATCCTCACATAGATATCCTGTCTTCAGATCATCATGGATATGATGTCGTAGAAAAATCAAATCAAAGTCTTGATCTTGGCTTTAGAACTTTTTTATTTTTTCTTAATAGTACCATCAAGCTTGTTGGGCCGTGTAGACACACACAAAAAAAGAAGAAGAAAATGCTGTCTTTTCTTTTTATTGGCGCAAGGCACCACAAATCGAGTACGCCTGAGAGATCCAGCACTGAGGATCCCCGAGTACAAAAAGAAGAATTCTGGGGAATGGGCTGATGGAGATGGAGCGACAGTTGCTCCTTTACTCCGTTGAGACGCCGATTACAAAAGTGGGAAAAAACCTAAGAAAATTGCTAACTTTCTGTAACGCCCCAGAACCAGAATACTGGAGAGCGGGGGCGTACATAGCCAGCTACTTATATTGAAGTGCAACCCACCTCGCTATACGGTCACGGCTGTCTAGATACATGAGGGTTTAACTACAAGCCAACGGTCTCCTATGGTCATGAACAAGCCTATTGTCTCAATCTCAAGCAAGCAATAATAGTTACAAGATGTCAGAGCACCAAATATATAATAGCAAGGCATCCCATACATTACATATTGGATGATCATGAAGCTAGTCGTACAAATGTCAAGACTAGCAAGAGTTCAGTCATACATGATCAACCCTAGGATCTGTCAATCATGTTACAGCCCGTAGGCAGACAGTAAATAAAGGTACAACCGAGATAACAAGTGCTCGTCGGCTAAATGCCACAAAAGAATAATTTTATAATAAAGTGGGGAAACAAAAAGAGACCCACTCGTTGCCAGGGTTACGCCTGGTGGTCACCATCTGGCTGGAAGGTAGGTAGATCCTCTGGAGCTGCTCCGATATCTGGCCATACAAAACCAGCTGGGTCAGACCCCAGAAAGAGCAAGTGCCACAAAGGGGGCTTCACTTAAGAACTAAAACCAGCAAATCACAATAGAATATTTAAAGATAATAAATAAAGGATTGATAATAATAGAGATAACAACAGTAAACTGAGTACGAAGAAACCATTCAAGTAGCGAGGTCACAACCCTAAAACCAAACAAGGACCGGGGTTGTAACCCTTCACCTGAATAGAAACCCGTTTCAAATACTATTAGTACAGTGAAGACAATAACCGAAGAGAGGACACAGAACTGCTCTGGGAGCCAGGTTACAACCCTTAAACCAAACAAGGACCGGGGTTGTAACCCTTCGCCTGAACAGAACTGGACCCCTGATCTTTATTGTTAAGGCCAGTATAGATAATCATGGCGCTGAATTAAGTAAAATATGACGAGCATGACCTGGGATTACAATAAGACAATAAACGAAAAGAGGACACAGAACTGCTCCAGGAGCCAGGTTACAACCCTTAAACCAAACAAGGACCGGGGTTGTAACCCTTCACCTGAACAGAACTGGACCCCCGATCGTTATTGTTAAGGCAAGCATCAATAATCATGTCATGTCAGAATCTTGCACAGGATCAGGATAAGACCAATGTTGGAATAAACTCCATCCAATCAATCACGGCCAATCAAGAGTACGGCTTGATACTTTAACTAACTAGGGTTATCACAGGCCTAGTTACTAGCAAGATGCAATGAGATTATCCAAACAGCCACAAGCCCTGCAGACCATCCAGTTATCCAGGTCGAATGTCTGTTTATAAAGAATACAACACGTAACAGTGTGCTGGAAATGTGCCCTACTCGTCGGTAGGCTACAAGTCCACTGAATGTGCCCAGATAACGGGATTGCCTGTAGCTGGGAATCTCTTCATGACTACTGAATCATTCTAGTTAATTAGCCTTAGTCAATTTCAATAGGTACCCCTGACCGTGGTACTCAGGGATCCCCATCCTAGACATGATGCAAGACAGTACCAGTTTATTTGTACAAACACAATCGCCCATGGTGTCCAGGTCATTCATACTTGTCATGTCAGGCTAGCTGTCGTAACAGCATGTCATGATATATCATGTCAGTTTACTTGTTAAGAGAGCGCCACGGCGGGCCACTATCGTGTTCTATTCTTACCTTATCATGAATGAGAGAAACTTGCATAAAATGACAAGTGACATATTCTTGAAGCTAAGGAAAAGATCTACAACTTTTAGGTTTTGAGTTTTTTAAGATTCTAGCTACAAAACAACTTAAACAGGCAAAAATAGTAAAATAGAGCAATTCGGCACATGGGATTCCTACACAATCGACGCGTGGGATTCCTGCACCAATCGACGCGTGGAAATCCTGCACGAATCGGTGCGTGGGATTCCTACACGAATCGGCGCGTAGGATTCCTGCATGAATCGGCGCGTGGGATGCGTTGCCGGGACTTCACAGCACATGGCCTCCCGGCGCATGGTCTTCCGGGCGCATGGGGGTCATCGTCCCCAAACAGCAAGTTCAGCCATGAAAGTTCCGAAAACTTGTCATGGCCATAACTTCCTCGTCCGAAGTCGAAATCAAGCGAAACAAAGCTAAAACTGCATGAAATTGAATTCTCTATAACATAGAACCATTAGTTTTCGAAAATAACCAAGTTTTAGAGATCAAAACCAAAAAAACCGAAAATACTACAAACTTAGATCTATAAGAATCCATCCATCAAATACAAAAATGTCAAGTTCTAAAGAGGCTTAGAATCAAGTAAGGAAGAGAATGGATCAATAAAACTTGAGATCCATCATGAAGCAACTTTGCACTTGCCTAAGATCTCTCTCTCTCTCTCCTTCCTGGTGGTTGAAGAAGTAATGGTGGAGAGTAAATGAAGAAGGAAGGAAAATAATGATGAGAGAGAAAAGGAAGAGGTTATAAATAAGGAGGGTGGTGGTAGGTAGGAGGGTTCACCTTTGGTTCATGATGAACCAAAGCAAACCAAACCAAGCCGAACCAACCCAAGAATAAACCAATCAATAAAATGCTAGAATAAATCAAGCAGAGAGACATGTAATCCGGGTCAAATTATGTATACGTATACCAAGATACGCAATACGAACCACATGCATTACACTTTTGGCTCGCTGACAAGAAGTACAGCAATTTGGCTCTTGAAAATGCTCTTCGTTCTGTCTGTTGAAGAGGGAAGAAGCCCCCCTTTTATATTCGTTCTTGGGCTGGAACGATGTTATGCGCCCACATGAAGAGATACGCTGGTTCTTACGTGGGCGCATGGTCCTGCTTTGGGCACATAGGTATAGGCGCATACAAGCTGCGAGATCGTAGGTTGGTCGTGGTGTTGACGTGGCCGCATGCTTCGGTGCACGACTGCTCATGGAGACTGACGTGGCCATGCACTTTGATGTACATTTTGATTATAGCTTTGACTGAGTCATGCTTGGGCGTATAGCCATGTCTCAGGCTATGTGCCCACCTCTCGGCGGAGCTCGTCTTGGGCACATAGAGTTATACTTGGACTGGGTGCATGGAGCTTCATTTAGTAGGCACATGGAGTCGTACTGACTGGGCGCATGGAGATGCTTTGACTTGGGTGCATGGAGCTATGTTTGCTGAAAATTTTTATGCTTCTACAGGACCCCCTTCAAAGTTTTCGATATTTGAACAAGTTCGAAATACTTTGAAAGAAGCATGGATCATCTTCTCGTGAGGCAATGGGCGTATAGCACGGCTCTCCCCCTGGGTGCAAAGGATTTTGGCAAACCTATCAGGGAGATACGACTGTTGAGATTTGCCTCAAAATCCAAACTAACAGATTCATCGGAACAGAATTTGAAGCGTTCCATCCTTTCTATACCGTCCATATCAGCAAGAGACAGTCACATAGTATGGAGAGAACTAGTCCTTCACGTGGGCACATAGGCTGCAGTGGGCGCATAGGAAGTGGCCCGTACCTTTAAATAGACCTTGGGAAGAGAGAAAATTCATTATTCCTTTCTCTTCGAATTTTTCAAAAAAACTCTTCGTCTTCTTCCTTTGAGAATCATGTCTCCCAAGGCTGCCAAGAATCCTCGAAGGGCAAGGGGGCCGCGTCGGATAGCTCTCCTCCTGCGGCAGTCTTCGGTAGTCCAAGACCCGATTCTGGGTGAGGGCATACTTTAAAAAAATAAAG
Organism: Iris pallida; assembly: GCA_029216955.1. Lineage (NCBI taxonomy): Eukaryota > Viridiplantae > Streptophyta > Magnoliopsida > Asparagales > Iridaceae > Iris > Iris pallida. The sequence continues at coordinate 11,560,950 of JANAVB010039017.1, forward strand.
TCTCGAGCGTTAATTTGCGATGCTCGGACTTTTCTTCTGCCCGGGCACTTGCGCCTAGGCAACATACCTATACATGCGCCAATACTGTAGTGCGTTATGTGCCCATGTGTTGCCATATTATGTGCCCTTTTAAGTTGTGGCACGTTATGCGCCCACACACTGTTAGTGTTTATATGCGTCCATATGTCTTATTTTGGGCGTATATTCCTTTGGGCGCATAGAAGCCCTTCAGAACATAGTTTTTCCTTCGGTTTTCTAAGTCTGACTTATCTTTCTATCCTCTTTTTATATTCTATAGGGATCTGGCTAGCAAATTTCTCCAGGACCGGTATCGACGATTCTGGGCATGGTGGATATGCGACACTTAACACCCACATCGGAGAGCTCAGGACTCTTCGTATTTTGGAAGAGTTTTCCTCAGATGGTAGGAAGAACCTTTATATATCGAAAAGTCGGACGGTAGTCGGGCATTATTGTGAAAGTTCCGCTTTCATGGTTCTTCAAGTTGGTAAGAGCAATACTAGGGATGTTGTTTTGAAGGTATGGTCCCTTGAAGAAGTGGGCCAATGACGTCCGCCATATGGGGAGAGGAGAACATCATTTGTAGATGTTTTAGCGTGCTATATTTGTCTTCCTCCGTGTAGCTTTTTGAAGGTTCGACAGCCTTGTTTGCTTGCTCAGCAGTAAAACATGACCTGCTTCGCGGGCTACAAGACCACTTTTTGATGGAAACGTGGTGCTGCCAGGCTGATAAAGCTATGTGTTGCTGACGAGTAGCAGATTTTTCCTTCTTTTGGGCATCAAATATAATCTTCTACTTTTTGCCTGAGCGAAAGAGATGAAGAACTTTTTGTTTTGCTCATGAGATGTAGTCATGTGAATGTAACTAATTTTGAATAAACAGAATACATTCGCTCCAGTCTTTGCTTGTGATATCTGTGGTGCTTATATTTAGAGAGCCAAATACCACATTTGTGTAAAGGGTATCTCACTGGGGGACCACCCTCTCTCCTTCTATCTTTTTTTTGGCTGTCACGGCTCTTGTACCCTTTTTTCGTCTGTCGATAGACGTTTAAGTACTGAATAAAGAATCTTTTCAGAAGTGAATGTGATTTTGTGAAATATCGATGCTAGAGGTAATGTGGACGTAGCAAGGACATTTCTGATGGGTATTCCGCTGGGGAAATTTTGTGTGGACCTATTACCCATTTTATATTCGAATGTTTCGAATATAGATAATAAGTTGAATGGAGCTGCTAATAGAGGTAATGTAGACGTAATAACAGAGGATGTTTTATATCTGACCAGAGGTAATATAGACATAGAAAGATATATAGCATTAGGGAGGAATAGATAGTTCAGAGGTAGTGTGGACATGACTATCTTTGATGAATGCTTTGCTCAGAGGTTATGTGGTCGTGTCAAAACATCTGATCATTTTGCTGGGAAAATAATTATCGAAAAATAATTCAGAGGTAATAGGGACGTGATTTATTTTCGTCAAACCGAGTTTGGACGGAGTCAAAAAATGAAAATGATTACACTGGAGAATATTTAGAGGTCCTATTATCTAGGGCGTAATCAAGACTCTTGAAATACAGATAATAGTTAGATATTTTTTTGATTCATATAAACATCGCAATGTACATTTACATGACTGAACGTATGTGAACATTATATAAAAGAGGTTACATATAGTATCTCTTCACGAACTTGCCGTTGACAGGCATCATGAGCAAGTCACCGTCAGGCTTGGTCAGCCGGTATGCACCGTTAGAGTACACCGATTCTATGGCAAAGGGACCATTCCATTTAGGCTGGAATTTTCCATTTGTTTTGTGTGTCATAACCATCGGTCTTCTTACTGCTAGGACCAGATCGCCGACTTGGAAGATCCTTTTCCTTCACCTTTTTGTTGAAAGCTCTGGAGAGGCGTGCTTGGTATAGCTCAAAACGTTGTTGAGCTAATAAGCATTTTTCGTCTAGCTCTTGGAGTCGCAGACGGTAGCTCTCTTCAGTAGTCAGCTCGCTGGCTAGGGATACCCGGAGAGAAGGAATCTGGATTTCTAGGGGCAGAACTGCTTCGCTCCCAAAAACCAGAGAGAATGGCGTACTGCCTGTTGGAGTACGGACCGTTGTGCGATAGGCCCATAGATATTTATCGAGATTCTCGTTCCAATCATGATTGTTTGAAGACACAAATTTCTTAAGAAATTTTATAATGGTTTTATTGAAGGCGTCTGCTAGCCCGTTAGCCACTGGATTGTAGGCAGTAAAGGCTATGTTCTAGATTCGATTCTTATCGCAGAACCGATAGAATGCATGGCTGGCAAACTGTGGACCATTATCTGATGGAACTGAGGATTCCCAGGACCCTTCCTTTGGTGTGCGTATTGATCGATAGAAAGTTAAACAGATGAAATACGTGTTCTAACCCTTCATAGACGGGAACTAGGGTTCACGAATTATACCTGCGGCAGAAAGGACACAAGTAATTTCTGGCAATCTCGAGCGGACGACCCCAAGATCTTCTGCACGTATTCCTTCCTCGAGTTGGACGTCGTGTGGGCGACGATCTTCCAACCTTTTCTTCTCCTTGGCAACACTCTCTTTCTCTCCTTACGTGAATCACGAATTTAGAGAAAATTTCAGATTTCTAATCGGTAATCTGGCGGCCAGAGAATAGAGGATATATATAGGCTACGGCAGGGACCATGAGGAGAAATTAGGGTTCGGCCTCATAACGGATCTGGATATCTCGTGTTCAGCCCGAACACACAATCCAGGCCCATTAACAATAGCTCGGTCCACTAATGAGCTATTGTTGCACTACCTCCCTAATCCCAAATTATGTTTTGTGGGCTCCTTTTATTATATGATAGTTTGGCTCCCCATGTTAAGATATCGTATGTCCGTCGATCAAATTAAGTTACTGACAACTATATTGATTAGACATCTTTTATCCTTAAGTAGTACCGCTCAACTTTATTTGTCATGTCGGATATAATCCACCTGCAGGGTTTACATGACAATCCTTATGAGCTCCTTAAGAGGACATCATCAACCCGATGTATCGGGACATGGATTCTATTTATAATCAACAGCCCATCATACATACAATATTATTACCTAATTCATAGAGGTTGTTGATCCATAATGAATCTCACTCTTTTATGAGTCAAAGTCATGCACATTGCATATACATGTCCGTTATTATATCCGGATTAAGAGTACAAGCATCCATAATAACAGCGGTGTTTGTTCTCTTATGTAGTCAGTACAAAGAGAACAACCTCAAGTGGTCCTGTTCAATACACACAAAGTGTACTAGTATAAACCTATAGTCAAGATAGACTAATACCAGATTACACTACAACCTTTCTAATAGATTGTCCAAGTCCATCTAGGTTGTGAACTATTTATATACTCCATAAGAAACTGATAATATGATCTTCTGTGTGACACCACACACCATATTATCTACAATATAGAATATCAGACATTTGCATTAACACTTGCAACAAATACAATATGCAAACATTTGTCCATATGATTCTCATTCAAAATTTAAGGAAATAAGGTTACTACAAAAGTGATGCTTTTAGTATATAACCCTAATAATCTCCCACTTATACTCAAAGCATTACTTTTTCAGTATACTCTTACAAATCTCCCACTTATACTTAAAGCCATGCTGCTACACATCTGACTCCCATTCCCTCAACATGACTGTCAAAAGCCTTAGCTGGTAAGCTCTTTGTAAAGGGATCAGCTAGGTTGTCGGCTGATGCTATCTTGATCACAGCAACGTTTCCTTTCTTTATGAAATCTCGTATCAGGTGGTACTTGCGCTCAATGTGTTTGCCTGTCTTATGGGCTCGTGGTTCTTTCGAGTTTGCAACTGCACCACTATTATCACAATAAAGTGTAATAGACTTAGGCAAACTAGGTACCACATCCAAGTCCAACAGAAAGTTTTTGAGCCAAACCGCTTTTTTGGCTGCCTCAGAGGCTGCCACATACTCGGCTTCCATGGTGGAATCAGCAATACATTTTTGCTTGATACTCCTCCACACAATGGCTCCACCTCCCAAAGTAAACACATAACCTGATGTAGATTTCCTGGAATCCCTATCTGACTAAAAATCTGAGTCTGTATACCCCAAGGGAACTAAACTATCTGCCTGGTAAACTAGCATATACTCTTTAGTCCTTTTCAAGTACTTCAAAATATGCTTTACGGCAGTCCAGTGCTCTTGCCTGGGTTAGACTGATATCTGCTGACCATGCCTACGGCAAAGCAGATGTCTGGTCTCGTACATAGCATTGCATACATTAAGCTTCCTACTGCTGAAGCATAAGGAACTGCCTTCATGTTCTCTATCTCTTTAGGTGTCCTCGGACACTGCTCCTTTGATAGAGCAATTCCATGTCTAAAAGGTAAGAAACCTTTCTTAGAATTTTGCATACTAAAACGAGTTAGTACAGTATCGATATAGGAAGCTTGGGATAAGCCCAACATCCTTTTCTTGCGATCTCGTAGAACATTGATCCCAAGGATGTGACCTACTTCTCCCAAGTCCTTCATATCAAACTGTTTGGATAACCATACCCTTACTTCAGATAATACCTTCACATTGTTTCCAATGAGCAAGATGTCATCCACATAAAGTACTAGGAACACCACCACGTTTTCGTCACACTTTCTGTATACACATGATTCATCCTGACATTGATCAAATCTATAGGATTTTATCACCTGATCAAAACAGATGTTCCAATATCTGGAAGCTTGCTTAAGTCCATAAATGGACTTTTTGAGCTTACAAACAAGATGCTCCTGGCCCTTTTCAATGAACCCGTCTGGTTGCTTCATATAGATGTCTTCCTCAAGATTTCCATTAAGGAAAGATGTCTTGACATCCATTTGCCAAATCTCATAATCGAGATGAGCTGCAATAGATAAAAGAATCCGAATAGACTTAAGCATGGCTACAGGAGAAAAGGTTTTCTCATAATCGATACCCTCTCCTTGAGTAAAACCTTTTGCTATAAGCCGAGCTTTAAAGGTTTCAACCTTACCGTCTGATCCTCTTTTTCTCTTATAGACCCACTTGCATCCAATGGCTTTTACACCAACGAGTGGTTCTACAAGCTCCCAGACCTGATTAGAATCCATAGATTCTATTTCAGATATCATTGCTTTTTCTAAGACTCTGCATCTTTATCTTGGAGTGCTTCATTGTAGGTACAGGGATCATAATCTTGTTCCTCAGGGACGAAGTCTGACGACTCTCCCAAGAACATATATCTATCAGGTTGTATCACAACCCTCCCACTACGACGAGGCACTATCAGTTGTGGTGTAACATTTATGACACGTTGTGCAGTTATTTGTGGTTCATCCTCTTGTACTGTTGGTACTGAAGTACTTGGTGTCTCACGTCTCAGTTCTTCTAGAACAACTCTACTTGTGGGTTTATGGTTCATCACATAGTCTTCCTCTAAGAATCGGGCATTGGTGCTAACAATGACCTTCTGATCCTTAGGACTATAAAATAAATCTCCTTTCGTTCCTCTTGGATAGCCTACAAACAAGCGTACTTCTGTACGAGATTCCAACTTATCTGCTTTCCCATTCAGCATATGTGCTGGACTACCCCAAATGCGAACATGTTTCAGACTAGGCTTACGCCCAATCCACAGCTCTGTGGGAGTAAGAGGTACTGACTTAGAAGGAACCAAGTTTAAAATATAAGCTGCAGTCTCTAAGGCATATCCCCAAAACGAATCTGGCAAATCTGAATAACTCATCATTGATCTAACCATCTCCATAAGAGTTCTATTCCTTCTTTCGGCTACACCATGCTGTTGGGGCATTCCAGGTGCAGTCAATTGGGATGCAATCCCAGCCTCTGATAAATAATCTCTAAACTCTCCAAAGAGGTACTCGCCACCACGATCTGATCGTAATAACTTGATACATTTTCTATGACGTTTCTCCGTTTCAGCCTTGTACTCTTTGAATTTCTCAAAGCACTCAGACTTACGGCGCATCAAATAAATGTATCCATACCTTGAATAATCGTCAATAAATATGACAAAATATTCAAAGCCACCTCTAGCTTGGATAGTCATGGGTCCACACAAATCCGAATGAACCAATTCCAACACATCTTTGGCCCTATACCCCTTTGCCGTAAAAGGCCTTTTGGTCATTTTACCTTCCAAGCAGGATTCACAGACTGGTAGTGCCTCCACTTCCAATGAACTCAAAGGTCCATCTTCAACCAGTCTTTGAATCCTTCTTAGGTTAATATGCCCCAATCGTAAGTGCCAAAGATATGTTTGGTTCATACAAGAAGGTTCTTTTCTCTTATTTAAGTTAGATGACATATTATTCATTTCCATAAGTTGCATTGTGGGTGAAATAGGATTAATGACATACAAATTATCTACCAATGCACCAGAACAGATAAAATGTTTATTCTTTCTAATAACAATATTGTCATTAAAATAAACTGAATATCCATCCTTAACTAACATAGAAACAGAAAATAAATTCCTTCTAAGTAAAGGTGCATAAAGACAATCTCTCAATATCAAAGACTTATTTCTACCAAAAGATAAAGTAACATCTCCTAGTGCAACGACCGATACTTATGTAGCATCACCCATAAATAAGCATATCTCTCCATCACTGAGCCATCTGGTTTCCTGGAACCCCTGCAATGTATTGCAGACATGATTAGTGGCTCCTGTATCTACACACCAGGTGCCGGTAGATAACACCACTAAACATGTTTCAACTACTAGTAAATGAGATATACCTTCTTTGTTCCCTTGTTTGAGAAGTGGACAATCAGTCTTCCAATGTTCTGACCCTTTGTACTTGAAATATTTGCCTTTGGGCTTTTTCACCGCGCCTTGTGGTCCCATGCCCTTCTTTGCTAAGTTTGCCTGTTTCTGAATGTTATTCTTCTTCTTACCGCCTTTTGGCTTAGGAGTAGAAGCATTTTCAGAAATAAAAACATGACCACTCTGCCTAAAGAGAGATTCAGCATCCTGTAGCTCTTTTGCAAGTTCTGCCAAACTATACAACCATTTGTTCATGTTGTAATTAAGGCAGAAATTGTCAAAACTTTTAGGCAGAGTCCCGAGAATGATATCGACCTAGGTTTTCCCATCGATTTTAGCTCCAAGGATCTCCATCTCATTCAGATGACCCATCATCTTGAGAACATGATCCCTTACTGGTGTGCCCTCAGCCATTTTTGTATTCATCAAACATTTCATAGCAAACTGCCTAGCTGCCCTACTCTGATGTCCGAAGAGTTCCTTTAGGTTATACATCATGTCATAAGCTGTGGCCATGGCCTGATGCTGATATTGCAGTACATTTGACATAGATGCCAGAATGTAACACCGTGCCATCTCATCTGCCTTTTTCCACTTCTTATAAGCCTCTTTGACCTCTTCATCAGAGTTAGTATCAGGCTTAGGTGGGCATTCCTCAACAAGTACATATTTGTACTCCTCAGCAGTCAGAACAATGTCCAAATTACGTTTCTAGTCAATATAATTAGGTCCAGTAAGTTTGTTTTCTTTAAGAATCACCATTAGTGGACAGAAAGAACCCATTTTTGAAATCCTGAGAATCACATAAATAAAATTATGTAGGGCAAAAAAAACTTTTTGAATTAACTAAATATTGATTCCCTCAAAACAATAATAAAAAATTCACCAACAACTTGAACACCATGAATTTAGCATGCCACGATAGTGTGGACATATACAAATTCAACTTTGTTCAAGTAGATTCTTCTTATTAATTTTACTATCATGTCAATATAACTTTATGACAAATAAAATTAATATGCTGGTCTTGCTCTGGTCATACAAATAATAGCAGTGACTCCGATGGGGAGGATACCATTATTTGTATCTAAGTGTATACCATTACTTAATACTAAGTCTATTACCTTGTAATGAGTTCCTTCAGATGGAGAAGTGAACACATACTAGGTAACTTTCTACAATTATCCCTAAAGAAGTTTGTACTGGTGATCCACAATTATACTCATCCGATATGGAGGAAAGCAGTAAAGCCAACACGCAAGTATAATTACATCACCTACAAACCAGTAATGGAGACCATAGGATTTATATTAAATAAAAATCCTCTCCCACTTAGTTATTTAACAATGAGGGTTTTTCTACTAGTTGATATTATGTCCATGTTGTCCATTATTATTGTAGGCTTGGTTTTTCAAAAAAACAACCACACAACAATAAACATGCATAAGTAGAAAAACCAAAATAACAAAAATAAGAGAAAATATCCAACTATTATGGCCATCTTTGCTGCTCCGTCCTCAACTATCCGAATCCAAAATTATGGCCATCTTTGGCTGTCGATTCCTTTATCAAAAATCATCTGTCGGCCTCTGGATTGCTCAAAACCAGCATCTCGTCCGGCGTCAGAAACTGCCACCACCGCCATCACGATTGATCAAAAATAATTAAAATTACATCAATCCTATGCCTCCCGAAGGAGTTCACACATAATCTAGATTGAAAAATTAAATTAATTAGCACGATCAACCCTCATTATTTTAATTACATCCACAGCAACAACAACATCCACGACATGTCCGTGGTTTAAACAACACAATCAAAAAACATGCATTGGACCATAATAGTTGGATCTAAGATGCCTGCAAAATCGAGTTAGAATATATCTACATCTACCGACTATTACATAGCGCAAGTTTTATTGGACAACATAGACGTATCAATCAATACGTAGATCCAAAGTGGCTCTGATACCAATTGATGGAACTGAAGATTCCCAGGACCCTTCCTTTGGTGTGCGTATTGATCGATAGAAAGTTAAACAGATCAAATACGTGTTCTAACCCTTCATAGGCGGAAACTAGGGTTCACGAATTATACCTGCGGCGGAAAGGAGACAAGTAATTCCTGGCAATCTCGAGCGGACGACCCCAAGATCTTCTGCACGTATTCCTTCCTCGAGTTGGACGTCGTGTGGGCGATGATCTTCCAACCTTTTCTTCTCCTTGGCAGCACTCTCTTTCTCTCCTTACGTGAATCACGAATTTAGAGAAAATTTCAGATTTCTAATAGGTAATCTGGCGGCCAGAGAATAGAGGATATATATAGGCTACGGCAGGGACCATGAGGAGAAATTAGGGTTCGGCCTCCTAACGGATCTGGATATCCCGTGTTCAGCCCGAACACACAATCCAGGCCCATTAACAATAGCTCGGTCCACTAATGAGCTATTGTTGCACTACCTCCCTAATCCCAAATTATATTTTATGGGCTCCTTTTATTATATGCTCTTTTGGCTCCCCATGTTAAGATATCGTATGTCCGTCGATCAAATTAAGTTACTGACAACTATATTGATTAGACATCTTTTATCCTTAAGTAGTACCGCTCAACTTTATTTATCATGTCGGATATAATCCACCTGCAGGGTTTACATGACAATCCTTATGAGCTCCTTAAGAGGACATCATCAACCCGATGTATCGGGACATGGATTCCATTTATAATCAACAGCCCATCATACATACAATGTTATTACCCAATTCATAGAGGTTGTTGATCCATAATGAATCTCACTCTTTTATGAGTCAAAGTAATGCACATTGCATATACATTTCCGTTATTATATCCGGATTAAGAGTACAAGCATCCATAATAACAGAGGTGTTTGTTCTCTTATGTAGTCAGTACAAAGAGAACAACCTCAAGTGGTCCTGTTCAATACACACAAAGTGTACTAGTGTAAACCTATAGTCATGATAGACTAATACCAGATTATACTACAACCTTTCTAATAGATTGTCCAAGTCCATCTAGGTTGTGAACTATTTATATACTCCAAAGGAAACTGATAATATGATCTTCTGTGTGACACCACACACCATATTATCTACAATATAGAATATCGGACATTTGCATTAACACTTGCAACAAATATAATATGCAAACATTTGCCCATATGATCTTCTCTGTCCGAGGTGATACTGACTGGTACACCATGAATCTGACGATCTGCCTGAGGTATATCTCTGCTAGCTGAGCCGTCAACTGACCAACTCTGAACGGAAGAAAATTAGCCAACTTCGTGAGCCTGTCAATTATAACCCAAATAGCATCTCTACCAGCCGGAGATCTAGGCAATCCAGTCATAAAATCCATGGTTATATGCTCCCACTTCCATTCTGGAATTGGCAAGGGCTGAAGTAGTCCAGCTGGCCTCTGATGTTCAGCCTAGACTTGTTGGCAAACCAAACATCGAGAGACAAACCGGGCTGTCTCCCTCTTCATGCCATTCCACCAAAAGTGCTGACGAATATCACGGTACATCTTTGTACCACCGGGATGAATGAAATATTGAGAACTGTGAGCTTCTGCCATGATTTCCTATCTGATATCTCCGCTGGGTACACAAAGAAGCTTCCTATGTCAAAGTGTACCATCTTTATGAATGCATAACTCTAGTCCTCGTTCTGCCTCACACTCTGCTCTGAGTCGCTGAAGCTTGGAATCTGCTGACTGCGCCATCCGGATCCTCTCGACTATAGTAGACTGAACTTGCATGTTGGCCATCAATGCCATACTGGTAGGAAGGATAACTTCTATGCCCATCATCTGAAGATCTGCTAACAGCTCTGGTTGCGCTGTTAGGAAATAAACTCCGGCTATCCTGCTCAATGCATCTGCAACGACGTTGGCCTTTCCTGGGTGATACTGCAGGATGACATCATAATCTACAAGTAGCTCTAGCCACCTTCTCTGACGCATGTTAAGATCCTTCTGGCTGAAAACATACTTCAGGCTCTTGTGGTCGGTAAAAATCTCTATCCGATCTCCATACAAATAATGTCTCCACAACTTAAGTGCAAATACTACTGCTGCCAATTCCAAGTCATGGGTTGGGTAATTCCTCTCATGATCACGAAGTTGTCGTAATGCATAAGCTATTACCTTCCCATGCTACATCAGAACACATCCTAAACCTCTGCCTGAAGCATCGCAATATACTGAGAATCCTCCAGTTCCGTCTGGAAGCGTGAGAATGGGTACCGTCATCAAGCCTCGCTTTAACTTCTCAAAAGAATCCTAATATTCTGTTGTCCAAGCAAACTGCACATCCTTGCGGGTCAACTGGGTCAATGGAGATGAAATCCTAGCAAAGTCCGAAACAAATCGACGGTAGTAGCCGGCCAATCCAAGAAAACTGCAAACTTCTGCAACCGTGCTGGGCACTGGCCATGACTCAATGGCCACAATCTTCTGGGGATCCACTTCTACTCCTCTTCTGGTGATGATATGGCCCAAGTACGAAATGCGATCGAGCCAGAACTCGCATTTACTAAACTTGGCATACAACTGGTGCTCTTTGAGAATCTGGAGGACAACTCGGAGATGCTGCTCATGCTCCGCTTCACTCTTGCTGTAGACCACGATGTCGTCTAGGAACACAATCACGAACAGATCCAAAGAAGGCATGAAGATGCGATTCATGAGGTCCATGAATACAGCCGGCACATTGGTTGCTCCAAAGGGTATAACAAGTAACTCCCAATGCCCATACCTAGATCTGAAAGATGTCTTCGGGATGTCCTGCTCTCTGACTCTGATCTGATGGTATCCTGACTGTAAGTCAATCTTCGAGAATACTGTCGCTCCTCTGAGTTGATCAAACAAGTCATCTATCCTCGGAAGAGGATATCCGTTCTTGATTGTCATCGAGTTCAAGATACGATAGTCAACACATAATCTGGACGTACCATCCTTCTTTTTCACAAGAAGCATATGGGCTCCCCAAGGCGATCCACTTGTACGAATGAATCCCTTGGTTCTAAGTTCTTCAATCATCTTGTACAATATTTCTAATTCTGACGGCGCCATCCTGTAGACTCTCTCTGACACTGGGGCTGTCCCAGGAATCAAGTCGATGGTGAACTCGATCTCCCGTTCTGGCGGCATCCCTGGAAGCTCTTCGGGGAAAACATCTGGAAACTCCTCGACTATCCGAGTTAACTGCACTGCTGCTACTGCCATCCGCAACACTGGAGGAGAAGGTTCAACGTCGCCTCGGGAGAAGAAAAACTCCGGCTCGCCTGGAATGCTAAAAATAACCCTGCCGATATGGCAGTCTATCCTAGCATACTGGTCCCTCAACCAATCCATCCCTAAGACCACATCATAATCGGCCATCCGGAACTCTATCAATCTAGCAAAAAATTCTCTACCGCTAACTACGATCCGACAAGAAGAAAATACTCTATCTACTCCCACAAGTCCGTTACCAGTAAGTATATTGAGCCTTATTGATAATGACTCGGGCTCCAATCCTATTCGTGTCGTAAATCGTGTAGACATAAATGAATGCGAGGCACCGAATCAAATAACACTGAAGCTGGAAAGGTGTTGACGAGAATAGTACCTGCCACTACCTCACCTGGTGCTATTCCTTCTTCTTCCATGGTCAAAGCCAGCACTTGACCATGTCCTCTGGGTGCGGGTTCCCTCTGCTGGGAATTCCTCTGGCTGTTCTGGATCAGGGCTTGGGCTTGGGCATACTGCTGCGGTCTCTGCTGCTGGAATGCCTGGGCCTGCGTCGGCAATGGCCTCAGGAACGGGTACTGCAGCTGCTGCTGCTGGACTGGTGCTGGTTCTCTAACTGAAGGACTAGAGAAGGACGATGAACTCCCCCTGTTCGGGCAGTTCCTAACCCTGTGGTCTGGGGCACCACAAACCAAGCACGAACCCTGTACTCTGCGACACTCTGATACCACATGCCCTGGCTTCCCCCAGTGTGAACATCCCACTACGGAAGACTGCTTCTGCTTCTGCTGCTGAGGGTGCATCAGGGTGGAATACTGAAGCGACGTCACTGAGGCCGCCCGCCTCGGAGCTCCAATGGTCAAGGCCCTGGCTGCCGGGGCTGGTGCTGATAACTGATTCATCTGGACGTGAGATCGCTTCCGACCTCCGGCCCTATCAACGATCCTCTGGGAGGTATATTCATGCCTCCGGGCTGCCTTCAGTACTGCATCAAAAGTCTGATGCACAAACTGTTCCACTGCTAATAGAATCTCCAGATGAAGCCCCTGCTGGAACCGCTGGGCTCTATCGAACTCGGTCGCCACCAAGGTAGGAGCAAACCGACTATGTCTCAAAAACTCGGCCGCATATCCATCGACCGTCCTGCCCATCTGCTTCAGATTGGTGAACCTTGTCTGTAGATCGTATCGAGCTACAGCATCGAAATATTTGGTCTAGAATCTCTCCCTGAATACTGTCCATAAAACAGGGGCCACTAATCTACTGCCCACCAGCTGCGGGAAAGATCTAGTAACTGCAGGCGCACTACGGCTACCTTCTCGTTCTCTGGAGTCCTGGCTGCTTCTAGAATCACCTATGTGTCCTGAAGCCATGCATCTGCAGCGATCGCATCTTCACTGCCATCGAAGAATAGAGGGTTTAAGCGCTTGAAGCTGTTAGCCGTGCTATTACCCTGATGACCTCCTCTGGTCAAAGCATCTGCCACCGCCTGGTGCAAGGCATCTCCTCGCCGATCTTGGGAGGCTAATAGTGACCTGATGAGACCCACCAAAGTGCCATCATCAGGCTCAGCAGGCTGGACGGGCTGAACTGGTGGCTCTTCTCCAGTAGGCACGACTCTGGAGGCTATTCCTGAATGCTGGGCTTGATCTACAGGTTACTGCTGGTCCGTGGGAGGTGCTCCGTCTTACTGATCGGCAGGTCCATGAACAATGTCGCTGAAGAAGACGACATAGGGAACAATAAGGAAGGACCAGGACAGATCAACGATACAAGCATGTGATCAGGTCAAGATTCTCAGGGACTCAGAGAATATGAGTAGAGATCAAGGACGAGTACTGATTGAGACATCTATTCGGTAAACCCTTACATATCTTGAATTATAAGACCTGTATGGGCCACCACTTAAACCATGTAACGCCCCAGAACCAGAATACTGGAGAGCGGGGGCGTACATAGCCAGCTACGTATATTGAAGTGCAACCCACCTCGCTATACGGTCACGGCTGTCTAGATACATGAGGGTTTAACTACAAGCCAACAGTCTCCTATGGTCATGAACAAGCCTATTGTCTCAATGTCAAGCAAGCAATAATAGTTACAAGATGTCAGAGCACCAAATATTTAATAGCAAGGCGTCCCATACATTACATATTGGATGATCATGAAGCTAGTCGTACAAATGTCAAGACTAGCAAGAGTTCAGTCATACATGATCAACCCTAGGATCTGTCAATCATGTTACAGCCCATAGGCAGACAGCAAATAAAGGTACAACCGAGCTAACAAGTGGTCGTCGGCTAAATGCCTCAAAAGAATAATTTTACAATAAAGTGGTTAACAAAAAGAAACCCACTCGTTGCCAGGGTTACGCCTGGTGGTCACCATCTAGCTGGAAGGTAGGTAGATCCTCTGGAACTGCTCCGATATCTAGCCATAAAAAACCAGCTGGGTCAGATCCCAGAAAGAGCAAGTGCCACAAAGGGGGCTTCACTTAGGAACTAAAACCAGCAAATCACAATAGAATATTTAAAGATAATAAATAAAGGATTGATAATAATAGAGATAACAACAGTAAACTGAGTACGAGGAAACCATTCAAGTAGCCAGGTCACAACCCTTAAACCAAACAAGGACCGGGGTTGCAACCCTTCACCTGAATAGAAACCCGTCTCAAATACTATTGGTACAGTGAAGATAATAACCGAAGAGAGGACACAGAACTTCTCTGGGAGCCAGGTTACAACCCTTAAACCAATCAAGGATCGGGGTTGTAACCCATCGCCTGAACAGAACTGGACCCCTGATCTTTATTGTTAAGGCCAGTATAGATAATCATGGCACTGAATTAAGTAAAACATGACGAGCATGACCTGGGGTTACAATAAGACAATAAACGAAGAGAGGATACATAACTGCTCCGGGAGCCAGGTTACAACCCTTAAACCAAACAAGGACCGGGGTTGTAACCCTTCGCCTGAACAGAACTGGGCCTCCGATCGTTATTGTCAAGGGAAGCATCAATAATCATGTCATGTCACAATCTTGTACTGGACCAGGATAAGACTAATGCTGGAATAAACTCCATCCAATCAATCATGGCCAATCAAGAGTACGGCTTGATACTTTAACTAACTAGGGTTATCACAGGCCTAGTTACTAGCAAGATGCAATGGGATTATCCCAACAGCCACAAGCCCTGCAGACCATCCGTTTATCCAGGTCGAATGTCCGTTTATGAAGAATGCAACACGTAATGGTGTGCTGGAAATGTGCCCTACTCGTCGGTAGGCTACAAGTCCACTGAATGTGTCCAGATAACCGGATTGCCTGTAGCTGGGAATCTCTTCATGACTACTGAATCATTCTAGTTAATTAGCCTTAGTCAATTTCAGAAGGTACCCTTGACCGTGGTACTCAGGGATCCCCATCCTAGACATGATGCAAAATAGTACCAGTTTATTTGTACAAACACAATCGCCCTCGGTGTCTAGGTCATTCATACTTGTCATGTCAGGCTAGCTGTCGTAACAGCATGTCATGATATATCATGTTAGTTTACTTGTTAAGAGAGCGCCACGGCGGGCCACTATCGTGTTCTATTCTTATCTTATCATAAATGAGAGAAACTTGTATAAAATGACAAGTGACATATTCTTGAAGCTAAGGAAAAGATCTACAAGTTTCCTGTTTTGAGGTTTTTAAGATTCTAGCTACAAAACAACTTAAACAGGCAAAAACAGTAAAATAGAGCAATTTCGGCGCGTGGGATTCCTGCACAATCGGCGCGTGGGATTCCTGCACCAATCGGTGCGTGGAATTCCTGCACAAATCGGCACATGGGATTCCTGTACGATTCGCCGCATGGGATTCCTGCACGAATCGGCCCGTGGGATTCCTGCACGAATCGGCGCGTGGGATTCCTGCACGAATCGGCGCTTGGCATTCCTGCACGAATCGGCGCGTAGGATATGTTGTCGGGACTTCACAGCGCATGGCCTCCCGGCGCATGGCCTCCAGGGCACATGGGGGTCATCGTCCCCAAACAACAAGTTCAGCCATGAAAGTTCTGAAAACTTGTCATGGCCATAACTTCCTCGTCCGAAGTCGAAATCAAGCGAAACAAAAGCCAAAACTGCATGAAATTGAATTCTTTACAACATAGAACCATTAGTTTTCGAAAATAACCAAGTTTTAGAGATCAAAACCAAGAAAACTGAAAATACTATAAACTTAGATCTATAAGAATCCATCCATCAAATCCAAAAATGTCAAGTTCTAAAGAGGCTTAGAATCAAGTAAGGAAGAGAATGGATCAATAAAACTTGAGATCCATCATGAAGCAAGTTTGCACTTGCCTAAGCTCTTTCTCTCTCTCCCTCCTAGTGGTTGAAGAAGTAATGGTGGAAAGTAAATGAACAAGGAAGGAAAATAATAATGAGAGAGAAAAGGAAGGGGTTATAAATAAGGAGGGTGGTGGTAGGTAGGAGGGTTCACCTTTGGTTCATGATGAACCAAAGCAAACCAAACCAAGCCGAACCAACCCAAGAATAAACCAATCAATGAAATGCTAGAATAAATCAAGCAGGGAGACATGCAATACGGGTCAAATTACGTATACGTATACCAAGATACGCAATACGAACCACAGGCATTACACTTTCAGCTCACTGGCAAAAAGTATAGCAATTTGGCTCTTGAAAATGCTTTCCGTTAAGAAGCCCCCCTTTTATATTCGTTCTTAGGCTGGAACGATGTTATGCGTCCACATGAAGAGATACGCTGGTTCTTATGTGGGCGCATGGTCCTGCTTTGGGCGCATAGGTGTAGGCGCATACAGGCTGCGAGATCGTAGGTTGGTCATGGTGTTGACGTGGCCGCGTGCTTCGGTGTACGACTTCTCATGGAGACTGACGTGGCCATGCACTTTGGTGTACGTTTTGATCGTAGCTTTGACTGAGTCAGGCTTGGGCGCATAGCCATGTCTCAGGCTATGTGCCCACCTCGCGGCGGAGCTCGTCTTGGGCGCATAGAGTTATACTTGGACTGGGTACATGGAGCTTCATTTAGTAGGCACATGGAGTCTTACTGACTGGGCGCATGGTGCTGCTTTGACTTGGGCGCATGGAGCTATGTTTGTTAAAAAAATTTATGCTTCTACAGGACCCCTTTCAAAGTTTTTGACATTTGAACAAGTTCGAAATACTTTGAAAGAAGCATGGATCATCTTCTCGTGAGGCAATGGGCGTATAGCACGGCTCTTCCCCTGGGTGCATAGGATTTTGGCCAACCTATCAGGGAGATACGACTGTTGAGATTTGCCTCAAAATTTAAACTGACAGATTCATCGGAACAGAATTTGAAACGGTCCATCCTTTATATACCGTCCACATCAGCAAAAGACAGTCGCATAGTATGGAGAGAGCTGGTCCTTCACGTGGGCACATAGGCTGTAGTGGGTGCATTGGAAGTGGCCCGTACCTTTAAACAGACCCTGGGGAGAGAGAAAATTCATTATTCCTTTCTCTTCGAATTTTCAAAAAAAAAATCTTCGTCTTCTTCCTTTGAGAATCATGTCTCCCAAGGCTGCCAAGAATCCTCGAAGGGCAAGGGGGCTGCGTCGGATAGCTCTCCTCCTACGGCAGTCTACGATAGTCTAAGACCCGATTCTGGGTGAGGGCATACTTCAAAAAAACAAAGTCTCGAGCGTTAATTTGCGATGCTCGGACTTTTCTTCTCCCCGGGCACTTGCGCCTAGGGCAACATACCTATACATGGCCAACACTGTGGTGCATTATGTGTCCATGTGTTGTCATGTTATGTGCCCTTTTAAGCTGTGGCATGTTATGCGCCCACGTACTGTTAGTGTTTATATGCGCCCATATGCCTTATTTTGGGCGCATATTCCTTTGGGCGCATAGCCTTTTGGTCGCATAGAAGCCCTTCAGAACATAGTTTTTCCTTCGGTTTTCTAAGTCTGACTTATCTTTCTGTCCCCTTTTCATATTCTGTAGGGATCTGGCTAGCAAATTTCTCCAGGACCGGTATCGATGATTCTGGGCATGGTGGAGATGCGACACTTAACACCCATATCAGAGAGCTCAGAACTCTTTGTATTTTGGAAGAGTTTTTCTCAGATGGTAGGAAGAACCTTTATACATTGAAAAGTCGGACGGTAGTCGGGCATTATTATGAAAGTTCCGCTTTCACGGTTCTTCAAGTTGGTAAGAGCAATACTGGGGATGTTGTTTTGAAGGTATGGTCCCTTGAAGAAGTGGGCCAACGACGTCCGCCATATGGGGGAGAGGAGAACATTATTTGTAGATGTTTTAGCGTAGTATATTTGCCCTCCTCCGTGTAGCTTCTTGAAGGTTCGACAGCCTTGTTTGCTTGCTCAGCAGTAAAACATGACCTCCTTCGTGGGCTACAAGACCACATTTTGATGGAATCGTGGTGCTGCCAGGCTGATCAAGCTATGTGTTGCTGACGAGTAGCAGATTTTCCCTTCTTTTGGGCATCAAATATAATCTTCTACTTTTTGCCTGAGCGAAAGAGATGAAGAACTTTTTGTTTTGCTCATGAGATGTAGTCATGTGACTGTAACTAATTTTGAATAAACAGAATACATTCGCTCCACTCTTTGCTTGTGATATCTGTGGTACTTATATATAGAGAGCCAAATACCATATTTGTGTAAAGGGTATCTCGCTAGGGACTACCCTCTCTCCTTCTATCTTTTTTGGCTGTCACGGCTCTTGTACCCTTTTTTCGTCTTTCGATAGACGTTTAAGTACTGAATAAAGAATCTTTTCAGAAGTAAATGTGATTTTGTGAAATATCGATGCTAGAGGTAATGTGGACGTAGCAAGGACATTTCTGATGGGTATTCCGCTAGGAAAATTTTGTGTGGACCTATTACCCATTTTATATTCGAATGTTTCGAATATAGATAATAAGTTGAATGGAGCTGCTAATAGAGGTAATGTGGACGTAATAACAAAGGATGTTCTATATCTGACTAGAGGTAATATGGACGTGGAAAGATATATAGCATTAGGGAGGAATAGATAGTTCAGAGGTAGTATGGATATGACTATTTTTGATGAATGCTTTGCTCAGAGGTTATGTGGATGTGGCAAAACATCTGATCATTTCGCTGGGAAAATAATTTTTGGAAAACAATTCAGCGGTAATAGGAACGTGATTTGTTTTCGTCAAACCGAGTTTGGACGGAGTCAAAAAATGAAAATGATTACACTGGGGAAATATTTAGAGGACCTATTATCCAGGGCGTAATCAATACTCTTGAAATACGGATAATAGTTAGATATTTTTTTGAATCATATAAACATCGCACTGTACATTTACATGACTGAACGTATGTGAACATTTTGTAAAAGAGGTTACATATAGTATCTCTTCACGAACTTGCCGTTGACAAGCATCATGAGCAAGTCACCGTCAGGCTTGGTCAGCCGGTACGCACCGTTAGATACACCGATTCTATGACAAAGGGACCTTCCCATTTAGGCTAGAATTTTCTTTTTGTTTTGTGTGTCATAACCATCGATCTTCTTACTGCCAGGACCAGATCGCCGACTTGGAAGATCCTTTTTCTTCACCTTTTTGTTGAAAGCTCTGGAGAGGCGTGCTTGGTATAGCTCAAAATGCTGTTGAGCTAATATGCATTTTTCGTCTAGCTCTTCGAGCTCTTGGAGTCGCAGACGGTAGCTCTCTTCAGTAGTCAGCTCGCTGGCTAGGGATACCCGGAGAGAAGGAATTTGGATTTCTAGGGGAAGAACTGCTTCGCTCACATAAACCAGATAGAATGGCGTACTGCCTGTTGGAGTATGGACCGTTGTGCGATAGGCCCATAGACATTCATTGAAATTCTCGTTCCAATCATGATTGTTTGAAGACACAAATTTCTTAAGAAGTTTTATAATAGTTTTATTGAAGGCTTCTGCTAGCCCGTTAGCCATTAGATTGTAGGCAGTAAAGGCTATATTCTAGATTCGATTCTTATCGCAGAACCGATAGAATGCATGGCTTGCAAAACTGTGGACCATTATCATGGATGATCCTGCGAGATAGACCGAAGCGGTAAATGACGTGATGTTTGATGAAACTGATCATGTTTGATGTCTTCATTTCAGTGAGTGGAATAGCTTCTGTCCATTTGGAGAAGTAATCGGTTATAGCTTGGATAAACCGATGTCCTTTGGTGGATGGTGGGCTGATTGGTCCTGTCACGTCCATGCTCCAGGCTTCAAATGGCTAAGATGCTACCGTCGGGTGTAGAAACTCCGAAGCTTGGTGAATAAAATCGGCGTGGAACTGGCAAGCTCTATACTTCTTTGTATATTCAACAGCCTCCGCTATCATTGTGGGCCAGTAATAACCCATTCGTTTGAGGCAATCTTGTAATTTGGGGCCTGATTGATGTGCACCACAAAATCCATCATGAGCCTCCCAGAGTGCATGCTGGGCTTCGGTGTCTGATAAGCATCGTAACAGTAGCCCGTCATAAGAGTGTCGGTACAGCATCTTGGTAGCTGTGTCGTAGTAAAATCTGAGGGATCGCCTTTGGATGGATACTGCTTCCTTCGGGTCCTTGGGGAGGATTCCATAGACAGCATAGTCTATGAAGGGAAATCTTCATTCTTTAGCATCGACATTTGTTTCTGCTACGTAACTGTGATGAATATACAAGGCATCTTTTACACAGAATAATTTTCGACCAGACACTATGATCGACTGCTGAGTATTGGTAGGAACGGTCAAGGAAGCAGCAAGACCGACTAGAGCATCTGCTTCTATATTCTGTAGTCGAGGCACGTGTTCGAAGAAGAATCTAGCGAAAGTAGACGCCAGCTCGATTGTTGTTCGGTGGTAAGGGATGAGATCTTCGTGGCGAACTTCGTAATCCCCTCGGACCTGACTAACTATTAGTTTGGAATCGCCGTAAGCCTCTAGATAGTCAACTCCTAATTGCTTTGCCAGTTGTAGGCCGATTATTAGGGCATTATATATGGCTACATTGTTGGTGCATGGTTCCACGAGAGAATATACACGGTGTATGACCAGATGATCAGGTGACACAAGCACAATGCCTACTCCAGCCATGATATTTCCTTTGGACCCTGTTCTTGATGCACCATCAAAGAACATTCGCCAAATAAGGATCTCTTCAGTTGCAATGTTAGACTCCACCACTTTGTCAGGTATTTCGTTGTAGAGTTTGGACGACTCCGGTATCGGATAAGCGGCTAGGAAATCAGCTAATGCTTGACCTTTTAATGCCTTCTGAGGGACGAAGATCATATCATATGGGGTCAACAGCATTGCCCTTGTAGCAAAACGGGAATTAAGAGAACCCTGCTTAGTCATGATTATTCTGAGAGGGTTGACTTTGGATATGATGTGGATAGTCTGCCTAGACACATAGTAGCATGTCTTTTGGATGGAAAATACTAGTGCGAGGCATTCCTTCTCTACCGGTGTGTATCTGTGCTCGGCACCCACCATTGTACGGCTAAGGTAGTAAATTGCTTGTTCATGGCCGCCTTTGTTCTTCTGAGCTAAGAGGGTGCCAAGGGAATGATCTATGGCGCGGACATATAGTAAGAAAGGCTTTCCCATTATTGGGGCTACCAATACTGGAGGGCTTGTATGATATGCTTTGATGTCGTCGAATGCCCGTTGATATTATTCAGTCCACGTCTTTCTTCATGAGCTGAGTGAATGGTTGACACCTTCCAGAGAGGTTCGAAATGAATCGTCTGATGTAAGCTAGCCTTTCTTGTAGTCCATATAGTTCTTTGAGGTTTATTGGAGGTTGCATGTCGAGAATAGCCTTCACTTTCGCTGGGTCCAGATGTATACCCTTTGAAGTGATAACAAAACCAAGGAACTTGCCGCTGGAGACTCCCAGAAAATACTTGGTTGAATTCATCTTGAGTTGGTGTGCACGCATTAGTTCGAACACCATTCTCAAGTCTTGGAGGTGGTTGCCCTTGAGACAACGTTTGACTGCACTATCGTCTACGTAGCACTCCACAGTTTTACACAAATGATCACAAAAAATTATGTTCATGGCTCCCTGGTATGTTGCCCCTGTATTCTTCAACTCGAAGGGCATTAGCGTATAGCAGTATACCCCCAACGGTGTTCGAAAAGATGTGTGCTTTTTGTCGTCGGAAAACATCTTGATCTGGTTGTAGCCTGAGACATCCATAAAGGACATCCGTTCGAAGCTGCAAGTGTTGTCGATTATTACATCGATAATCGATAGAGGGAACTCGTCTTTCGGACATATAGAGTTCAAATCATGGTAGTCGATACAGACTCGAACATTACCATTCTTTTTTATGACTGGAATGATATTAGCAACCCAGTCGGGATGTTGTTCCTCGCGAGTGAATCCACTGGCGATGAGTTTTTTGACTTTATTCTCGATGGCTTCCATGACGTCTGGTCGAAATCGCCGTTGTTGCTGTTTTACTGGCTTAGCTTTAAACGAAATGTTCAAGCGGTGCACGGTGACTTTAGGGTCCAAGCCTGGCATGTCTTCATAGCTCCATGCGAAGAGGTCGATGTATTCTCTTATAAGCTGTATAAGAGACTGGCGTTCATCGTCAGATAATCTTTTGCTGATGAAGATTGGTTTGAAGGATGCTTCATCTCCTAGATTGACTTGGACGACTTCATCTTCGATAGGTGGTTCACGTTGTTCAAAGCGCAGCTCCCACCTGGTGTCCATCTTTTGAGCCCATTATTCGAGTTCGATTGATTGGACATCATCTGTAACTTGGTCGGCGGAAACCATATGGACAGACAAAGTTGCTTTGAACATGTTGTCGATGCTAGAGTCTAAGTCCCAAAGGGAGGAATCAGAAGAATGAGAACAACGATCTTCTTCATCATCCGATCTTTCGGGAGTTGTTGGAGGAGAGACATAGCCCAAACCAATACCGTTTCGTTGGTAGTAGTTCTCGGGTTTGCCGGGAGGCGCAAAGTGTCGAATTGGCAACCGTCGTCCTCGGCCATAATTTAGCCCTTCATCGCTTTTGATGTCATATCCCATATTCTGGATGATATTCTTGGCCTGCCAACTATACCAGAAAAGTTGCATTTTTCCAGAGTCATAGTCAGCTTCTATGTTGTACTTGGGAGGAGTAGAGTCTGGAATGAACTTTCTCTCGCCAATTATACGACCGAAGATGATTAGCTCTTCATCTTTCTTTCTGGCTGGAATGATGAAGTAGTGGATATCTTCTGGGTAGATTTTTTCCCGTAGATGAGGCATCGTGACTGGCATACAGAGGTGTGGTCCTATGCCGTTCTCTAGGGGGTATATCGTATCTATGTAATGGTTTACAGATTGATAGACATTGGAGTAATTTAAAGATAAACCTTTAATAAGAAAATACGCAAGTTCTTCTTCAGGGATCACATCATCCGCTGAAGGTACATTATTCAGAGTATTAATATACTCAATAAGAGGGTCATCATCTGAAAGAGGAGCCACAGTCTTGGCTGAGTTCTCCATATAGGATAATTCTTCAGGATTGGGAGGATGGACATCTGTAGGTTCCCCCTTGGGTGTTTTGTTGAGAGTGATGGTCAATGGTTTGACTTTGTCGGGTTTCTTTTTCTTCATCCAGATTGTGAGAGGCTTCGAGGTACTTTTTGGAGTAGTACGTCCTTTGACTCGAACAATCATGGGACCACTATTGGGGGATAGAGGTGCTTCAGCTTCATTGCCATCATCCTTTGGGGGTTGAGATTGGTAAAGTGCCGAATCTCTATAGTAAGCTTCGATGCCCTTGAAAGGATCGACGTCAGCAAACTCTGTCTTTACAACACCATCGTTGTTGACGTACTTGAAGCACTGTGAAGTATGGAAGGGACGATCATGTTCTCATGTATCCATGGACGTCCCAGCAAGACGTTGTAGGATACATTGGCATCGATCACATAGCAGGAGACCTCCATTTGGAGATCACCAATTTGGCATTTGAGACGAATCTTGCCCAGCGGATGGCTTCGACCAGCATTAAAAGCCATGATGGTTGTGTTGGTTGTGGATAGCTTGTGCAGAGGAATTCTCAGGATTTGAAGCAAGCTTCTAGGAATGATGCTAAAGGAGGATCCTGGATCGATGTACATGCGGTCCACCTTGATTGCCCCGATATACCTTGTCTAGTACAGGGGTCTATCATGACGATTATTTTTTAGTAGCATGTCCTCCTATAAGAAGGTGATGTTGGGCACCACTTCCATAGTACTGTAATAGTGGGGACAGGAGACATGATCTTCAGCGGAAGCTTTGACCTCAGCGAGGTAAGAGTCGACATGTTGCAATGCCTGACTTAAGGCCTTCCGTGTTTCTTTGGAGAGTCGTAATAGATCGAACAGAGACAATCTGGCGGATGTATTGGCTAGCTGAGCCAGTTTGTCAAAGTTATAGGGTCGATCCATGCCTTCTAGAGCTAGCGCTTTTAGAGACTTGTCAAACTGCGTCTCCTTCTTCTTCGATGTGGTTTGAGGCTTGGATGAGCCGGCTTCTGAACTTGTAGGGGAAGCAGGATCTTGAGAAGGCAGTGCTTCTTCTTGTGTGGGATCATACGTCCGAAGATAAGTCTTCCCCAATCACATCTCGCCAGATAGAACCTCGTAGATGGGGGAGGATACCATGTGGCATGGCTTAAACTTCTTTCCCCTTCTTGCTTTGGAAGGTGCTACTCCCTGCATCACTTCTTGGACAAGGTCCTGATGGACCCACATGATCTCACCACGTCCAGTTGTGAGTGGGCCAAGGTTGAGTTGCGAGATGGTGGTAGGTTGACGACTTCCGTCATTGCCTTGGGGATCTGGACCACGCCGTCTGGGACTTCTGTAGGAAGAAAGTCACCAAACTGAAGAGAGATCATGTTAGCAGATACGACCTTGTCTTAAGCTTCGAGATTGATCACTTGGCTGTCGATAAGCTATTGTATCTTCTTCTTCAAGACGATGCAGTCCTTGGTGGAGTGATGCACGTACTGATGGTAAAGACAGTACTTGGGATTATTGAGTTGGCTCGCCTCTGCAGGACGTCGTGGTGG
The DNA here is from genome assembly GCA_029216955.1 of Iris pallida. Classification (NCBI taxonomy): domain Eukaryota; kingdom Viridiplantae; phylum Streptophyta; class Magnoliopsida; order Asparagales; family Iridaceae; genus Iris; species Iris pallida. The sequence continues at coordinate 11,586,167 of JANAVB010039017.1, forward strand.
GGACAATGTCAGCTTATTACCCTTCGTCAATATGTGGAAGATGGTGACGACATCGTCTTCATCGAAGGAGAAGGACTCCTTAGGCTTGTCGGAGGTGCCTTGAGAATTGGAAGCTCCTTTAGATGTGTCGAACATCAGGACTTCTTTTCCTTTACCCCCACGAACAGGGATAATCTAAGGATGCTTGCCTTTATTCTCTGATTTGGGTGTCTTCAGCCCCAGTAGTTCCAAGTTAGGAACATCATTTTCAGCAGCATCAACGGCCCCAATAAAAGCGGGCCATGTATTATACTTATGTATACCTAGAGAAAACTTTATTGTAGGAAGGAAGTTATGTCGACAAGTATCCATAAGTTCTGAGTCTGGTATGCCGAAGGGCATCTTCAGTGCTAGTCGTCTGAAGCGTTCAATGAAGGCAATGACAGATTCAGTCTTCCTTTGCTTGGTCTCGATGAGAGTGGACATACTAACATGCATGCCACACTCGTAAAACCTGTTGAGGAACAACTTCTCCAAGTCTTTGAATGAATGGTACACCCGTCAGGCAGACTGCAGAACCATTCGAAGGCTACCCTATGCAAGGTGCTAATAAACAGCTTTGACAGGAATGGATCATCTCGGTGCAAGTGCAGAGTTTGCGTGTTGAAGTACGTCATGTGCTGATGAGGAGAACTCAAGCCGTCGAATGAGTTCAGCGTCAGCGGCTTGTAGTTAGGAGGGCAGGTAGCGTTCTCCCACTCAAGGGATACGGTTGAGATATCCCCATCTTCTGTAGCTCATCTTTGTGTGAGATAGTGTGGAGGCGAGCAACCAGGGAATCAATTGCATCATGTTGATTGAGCAGGTATTAGAAAATAGCCGCTGAACGGTTGTCAGGTGTTGTCGGAGAAGGACCACCCCAAGTATTTGCAAGATTTGGAGGAGGTACAACAGAATGATGCTCCTTTTGTAGGAAAGGAGGGTTGTTGCTGTGAGCCGGACTAGCGTGGGTTGAGGCGTTTAGCTGAGGTGGAGGAACAGCTCCAGCAGTTTAGACTGCCATGATACTATTAAGCATATCAGTGATCTTGGCGAATGCTGTTTCGAGACCCTCTAGCCGTTTACTAGTCTGATCACTGGCTTCTTCAGGTTTTTCTCCGTCCGTCATGTATGTAGATAGCATGCGAGGATGAACAGAGGAAGTAGTGCAACTGGTGCTGATACTGTCTGTCTCCGAGTGGATAAGTCCTTCGTCTTCAGGTAGAGGAGGTAGATAGTCGCCCTCGGATTCAGAGGGATCATCATCCTCTGGAAGGCTACCCCCAGTGTGGGGGTCATCTGATTCAGGTTCTGAGGGAATGCTACCCCCGACTTGGGAATCTTCGTCGTCTATACGAAATTTTGCTTTTGATCGAGTGCCCATATAGACTCCTTTTGATGTGACAGTCCGTTGGCCATCTGTTGGTAGACTTCGTCTTCTCCTTCTCGTGGAACTAAGAAAGAAGGTTGGGTTGGTAGTCCTCCGTCTTTGATTGGGGCTTCCGTAAGGGGGACCCCATGAAGCCATGTTAGATGAGACGCATAGTGGATTCTCGTCGTTAGAGAAGTGCAGCCGTCGAAACACAGACTTTCTCTGAGGCACTCTTGTTACTTTGGAGCAACAACAGTTGATAACAATATTAGCTTACGGAAGTGCACTATGAATTGTTATGTTCTCCCTCGCTTTACGCTTATGGTTTATTATGTCGTGCAAGTCATCGGAAGGGAGTTTTATCTTACAACCCATGTTGAATGCATCGCCGAGCTTTGCATGCGGGTTCGTAAGGAGACTAGGCGCATCCAGACTTAGTTCATGTGCAGGGGCAACCCCCACACCTAAGTTCTGTGATGTCCTTGAAGACAGCCCTGTGCTATACGCGTTGGGATCTATCTTTTTGCTGTGGGCGCATAGGCCTTGGAGACTGGGCTTGGGCGCATGCTTCTTGACAACATGTTTGAGTCGTCTAACCTGTTGAAGACAAAAGTGTTCTGGTTGGGGCTATGCACCCAAATTCTCCCTTGGGCGCACGGCTTTAGGCGCATGCTTGGTGGAGCAGCACTGTTTTCTTCCAGTTCTGTCTCCTTCGATCGTGAGCCTTGCCGGGTCTGGCCAGAGTGCCGCACACCCCGATCCTTGGCATCGTAGTATTTTCCTCTGCCAAGTCTCGAGTGTTGAACACTTTGTTATTAGTTGTGGAGGGAAGAAGTTACTGGGCTATTAGAGCCTGGAACGGTGTGAGCCTTCTCCATTTGGGAGACTTCTGTGGCAGAGTCCTGCGCCCAGGTGACAGAGTCCGCGAGTTGTATATCCGCTATGACGCTAGCAGGATATGCGCAGCGAGCCTTCGGAAGCCAAGTCTTGTGAGACTTGTTTGGCTCTAATTTTGAGGGAGTAGAGCCGTCCCTCGAGAGCATCTCTTCGAACGCCTGCTGATCGAATTTTACGATCAACATCTTCTAAGTACTTCCTACTTTGTCGGTATCGGATTGTGTCACCACCTTCTCGTCAGAGGAAAAGGTAGTCCCCAGCAGAGTTACCATTTTTGTAGACACAAAAAAAGAGAGAAAAAATGATGTGTTTTCTTTTTATTACCGCAAGGTACCACAAATCAAGTTCGCCTGAGAGATCCTGCACTGAGGATCCCCGAATACAAAAAGAAGAATTCTGGGGAATGGGACGATGGAGATCGAACGACAGTTACTCCTTTACTCTGTTGACACTTCGATTAAAAAAATAGGAAAAAACCTAAGAAAATTGCTAACTCTCGGCTCACTGGCAAAAAGTACAGCAATTTGGCTCTTGAAAATGCTCTCCGTTCTGTTGTTGAAGAGGGAAGAATCCCCCCTTTTATAGTCATTCTTGGACTGGAACGATGTTATGCGCCCACATAAAGAGACACGCTAGTTCTTACGTGGGCGCATGGTCCTGCTTTAGGCGCATAGGTGTAGGCGCATACAGGCTGCGAGATCGTGGGTTGGTCGTGGTGTTGACGTGGCCGCATGCTTCAGTGCACGACTGCTCGTGGAGACTGACGTGGCAATGCGCTTCGGCGCACGTTTTGATCATGGCTTTGACTGAGTCAGGCTTGGGCGTATAGCCATATCTCAGGCTATATGTCCTCCTCTCGGGGGAGCTCGTCTTGGGCGCATGGAGTTATACTTGGACTGGATGCATGGAGCTTTAGTGGGCGCATGGAGTCGTACTGACTGGGCGCATGGAGCTGCTTTGACTTGGGTGCATGGAGCTATGTTTGCTGAAAATTATCATGCTTCTACAGACTGCAATTGCAACTTTGCATCCATTATCATGATAAATAATTATCTCTTCTCATATCAAGAGCTTTGAATTCAAACTTTACAAGATTCGACATTACATGACAGAAAATAAATATATTAGATGAAAATTAATAATAAAATTGATAAGCGCTTTAAAGTTACAAAACTTCACATATGCCACAATGTGATGAAACGCTATCAAAAAATATACCTTATGTGTATCACATATACAACAATGTAGTAGAACGCTAAAGAAGTATCACATATACAACAATGTGATAAAATGTTATCAAAGAATATTATGTCTTATATATATCACATATACAACAATATTATAAAATGCTACTAAAGAATATTATTTTGCTATCAAAGAATATTATTTCATGTGTATCACATATACAACAATGTGATAAAATGCTATCAAAGAATATTATGCCTTATATGTATCACATATACAACAATGTGATAAAATTCTACTAAAGAATATTATATCTTATGTTTATCACATATACAACAATGTTGTCATTATATAATAATATATTTTGGCTACTTTTTTAAATATAATCTAATTCACTTATACAACAATGTGAAGTAGTACACTATAGAATTCAAATAAATAAAATAATAGAAATAACCAATTCACATGAACTAATTTAATGAAATTAACTAACTCCAAATAAGTGGAAAAAATTTAAGATATTCTAGATTAATTTCATAGTTCATACGAAAACATATTGAAATAAAATTTATACATAATCTTAAATAGATTATCTTAAATTTTCTATTTTGAATGAAATTGTGAACATGTTCAATACTATTTAGATTTAAAACTAAAATAAAAAGTAGATCAAGAAAACTTACGTTCTAATCGATCTATAAACACATAAATCAAACGTGTATTTAATTTTACTAAAACATGCATGCATCTAAGTATACAAGATTACACTTACCTCTGAAATACCTTTCTTTTCTTAAGAGAACTATTTCTTCCTTCTTCTATTTCCTAAAGCATCGTGCTGATAACGTATTGTAAAGCAAAGAAATAGAGATAGAAAATGGAGGAAATTGTTTCTTCATTCACTTATCTCAATCATCTTGAGAAGAGCCCTTTATATAGGCTTACAATGGAGGTTTAACATCATCATGATAATTAAAAGAGAAATGTTAAAAGACATAGGCTATGGATAACCAAATGTCATAGGTTATGGATAACCAAAAGACATAGGTTATGTACACCGAATAATAATGTGAATTATCCATATTTACACCAATATATATGTATATATACATATGAAAGAATTTATTTGTGAACAGTCTCTTGCACTGTTCACGTTCATCTTCCCCGAAGCCCAATATAGGACCCATGAAGTCTGTTTGAGAGATTAAGAGGATTCAAATTCTCTCGAATTTGAATCAAAGTTCTCTAATCTTTTTTCTACCAAAACCTGGTTAGATTTTGTACCATATTAAACTAAATCAAGTCGAAATCTGGATTGAAATCCTTCAAAAAATTCAAATAAAAAACAGAATCATATCGATACACCTCAATATAAAACCGAGAATTCCCTCCCAAAAATAAAACCGATAAGTGCCTATAGCTACTCGACGAAGATCCCCAAACCCTAGCATGCACCCCAGACCCGTCATATGCCACCAGAGGATCGTTGGAGGTCCGACCATCGCCAGCCAAATGCGTGCCACAGTAGAGAATAGGCAAGAGTAACAACAATACCCACAACAAGGTACCCTATTTCCCTACCAATTTGTTTTTGAATTCTCGACCGATTTGCGATCCGTAAATTCCTGCAGGGAGCCGACATAACCCTCTAGAGAACCCTTCAAGTAGAATAATTGTTGGGGTCCTATTTTGGATAAAAATTTATCACAAATCTAGGGGAAAGAGCTGTTCGTGATAGTTCAAAAAATAGTTGAAGAACCTGTTTTAGAAGGCTATTATTTAGCGACCTATTAGAAATTCTCAAAATCTATTTAGAAAGATTTTTAGTCAACCTAAACATCACCAAAATCCTTTTATAGTTTCTGATTTCATCGCATATACGCGAAGTAATTTGTTTCCCAAAATCGAAGAAAAATACGACACACTATTTTGAAAAACATAGAACTTTTTTCGATACGGGGTCTGTCCTGACAAATCGGGTCACTTGGTCGCAACCCATGAGCATCGAAAGACGCGTATGGATGTTGTCGATGTACGGAATTCGATGGAACTCGATTTCGTTGTGCGTGTACGACAAAATCGAGGCGTATCGGTCGAGATATCCCATATCGGCCCCTTTGCAAACTTGCCCATAACTTTGTGAATGTTTCTCATCTCGAGATGAAACTTACGCCAACAGGACTGTGTCATTTTTTGGTCCTGTGAGCCAATTTTGGTCCGATTCTGAGAAGATCGACCGAAACGCTATATTGGCCAGCCCGCGACCCGATCCAACGGGCAAATTTGTGCACGACCCACCGAAATCCAACATCGGACATTCGGTTGGGTTTGAATAGTCAAATCAGATCTGTAGACATATAGTTTGATGACTTTAGAGACCGTAGATACTGGCATACTTTTCGGTGCAAAACGGGTCTAACAACGGATAATATTTTGGCCCAAAATTATAATTTTGCCCCTGTATCCAGAATTGGACTTTTGGGTAGGTTTTTTTAGACATATCTTTTATACCAAAAACATTCCTGATATCTATTTCAGCATCCGGAGAGAATTACGGGAGTTTGACTCTTGTAGCTCACTTAGTGGTTGGATGTTGTTGGTTTTGCGTTCTATCCTAGCCAACTGGACTGTTCCAAACACGATGGTATTATCGATTTCACCAGCAAATAATCCTAGGTGAGTACATTTTCTGATTGTTTTCATATTTGATAACTTTTACGATTTTTGTATTTAGTATTGTCTTACATTAATCTTCTGTTGATTCTCGACACGATGGTTACACGATGTAGTATGTATGGATTCCTTTCATGTTGTTTTTCATGACTGATGTATTACCTTGTTCATGACCTATTTGAATCCATGAGTACTAGTTGGACAGAGAAATACATTAGTAGACATATGAATATACCCAAAAATATCTCATTTGTCTAATCGTGTCTGATAGCAGTCACACAATTCACGTGCGGGGTGCCGGATGTAGTATCTAAATTTTTATTCTTATAAGCATAATTTCTTCAATGTCACCTATGTAGTATCTAAATTCTTATTCTGCAGCTAAGACGGTTATTATTTCATCATTCTTTCCTTGGTACAACATCATCAACCTGTTGTATCACCAATGAAATCCTCTAACCTAACTTCTTATAATTGCTCTTAGTTGTAATAAGTCTAATCTGGCCAATCAGTCTACATCGTCTAGAAGCTCAACTCAACGATTCCTAGAAGAAATACATATAATGAAATACGACATAAGCCCATATTCAAATACGTTGTACAAAATAAAAATATATAGAAATTATGTAATATGTATCTATTCAATCATTCTAAATACCCTAGATAAAAAATATAACCAATACAATAATTTTAAAAATTCAAAAATCCCTCGGCTAGGGTAAATTGGAAATACGTTCCCATATATTCACCTACTACTAAAGATTAGGTACAGCAAGCTCATACTCTATTAGTAAAAAAAATCTAAATATATGGCACTATGTAGTTTATGTGTAAACCCACAATATGCAGCTATCATTCCTATAAGACTTCTATTTTCTATTTACACTCTCCTACCCATGTGTCAATCTAAAATCTAATGGTCTTCTGGTAATCCTCTACAGAATGACCAACGAGTCCGTATGTGATCTGAACTCTGTGTTTTAGTTTCTTGAAATTCGTACCACTTCGAAATTGATCAACAATTTCTACTCATACTAAATTCTCAAAAATTTCAAAAGCATTAAAATTCATAAATACTAAAACTATTATCCTTCAAGTCCATATCACAAATTCTTCTCCTTGGATTATGCGGCCATAATATCTTTCCCTTATCATTTTTTTCTATACACCTTCTAGTACGTTAATCTTGTTTTCAACTATAAGTTCGCTAATCATGGTCCAGTACTTTCTGCTTCGTAGTATATATCTTCTAGGCAACTACTGAGTGATAAAATTTGCAATCCTTCCTAGATCCTTCTTAATTTAAAATTCTCCAAGTCATGTACTCCTTGTGAATCTCTTCTTATTACCATTCTACCTTCTTTACGTCAAACCTGATGTTTCTCTAGTTTATTCCATGTATACCCTTCATCCAATCTACATGAGTACCATCTTGTTACAACTTGCCTTTTATTATAGATAATTCACTATATCTAACTTAAGAATATAGTGTCTATTGAAACTCTCATCACATATACTAGCTTATCTACCCAAATTATCAATGGTGAAATCACGAGTCCAATTAACATTGGCAACCCAAATAAGTCAAATACATCTAACTTGATTTTAAAAGCTATACCATAGTACTCAAGTTATCTAATTATCCAAATCTTAGATCTAGCAATCTACCTATCTATTAAGTCCAGTCCTATAGTCATCAATAATTCAAGGAGGTAGTAAGATCTAGGTTTGATACTAATAGTCATAAGACACTTAGAGATTTTAACCACTATAGTCAGCCACATAAATTCTGTTTTTTTAAGGTCATAATATTAATCCTTGTATCACCATCATGTGTCACAACTAATCCCTGGAATCTAGCTATGTATTCCATAAATTATTCTAGAGCATTAGAACAAACCATCTTTTTAACTTCTAATACTTCCAAATTATTGTTACCCTAATGTTAGGTAGGATTTTGTTAGTTCTATGCCTCTAATTCTATGGTCAATTCTCATGCTACAATCTTTATTAGCTCTAGCATCTATAACTAACTTATCTACCTACCCTACTAACGGTAACTATCTTCTTAAAACTTTATATCAAGCATGCCTTCTTCCGCTTTGACGAGGATCTGCTTTTGGACGAAATACCACGCACGAACGTCCCTCTCTCCGAAGTAGGGGAGATAAGTAACAATGATAATGATATCAAGGGAAATGAACGAATACAATTATGAAGTCCGAAGGCATAAATCAAATACAAAAGGAGTTTTAAAATCAGTTATGGATTGAGATCTTATTCAACATTAATCCAAACTCGTAAGCTCGTTCGGTACAATAATGTAACCGAAACGATTTCCTCTGACCTACATAGGCCACCACAAAAATGTGTAACCCCCAATCCTAAAATTCGTAGGACTAGGCTGTGTATACATGCCAGCAACATATCAAGTGGACTCCAGTCCAGCTCGAATACGTATAAGCTGTCTTGGTTTTCTAAAACTATCTATCAAATCAACTAACATATATATATATATCTCAATCCACAGAACATATAATACAAAGAATAAACAATACGTGTCATGGTCTGCAGTCCAACAACACATAAATTTGAGTCGACCCAAAAAATAATATAGGTCTACAAAACTAGGCTAAAGAGCAGATATATAAATAATGAGTAAAATATGGATTCACGATAAAATACCTTAATCAAATATAGAAGAAGCACCACGTCGTCGGACTACTCATGCATGAATGTCTACCTGGAGAGATCATCAGGTCCTCAGGGGACATAGCAAGGTACATTCAACATGCCATTGAAATAGTAAAGAAAAATATGAACTAAAGGGTACTCCCTAACCATTCTAAGTGATATGAACATGAGAATATATTCCAGATATTAGGCTAGCCATTGAGTCTCACAAGCTCCTCAGCAGGCTATTTCCCTCAGGCACCATGACGTAGGACCAAAAGGCATATGAGTAGATCAAATAGATAACCACCCTAGCTCTGCTACAAAGACAAAGGTGTAATAGTAGAATACCATCCATGTCTCCATATGGAAACTAGTTTGAACTAGTAGAATAACAGCCAAGTCCTATATATAAAAACAAGAATATTCGAGTAGAAATATATAATATATATACGGCCTGATAAGCCGATAATGTTCTCCCCACCCTATGTCTAGAACTAGTAAGTCAAGTCAAGTCCAATATGACAAGTCACAAGTGCAAGTATCAATCTAGTATCCTATCATGAAGTCCATAACTACGAATACTCATGTAAATTTTATATCATGAATCGTGTTGGTGTCATTGGTCTATCGTGTCAATGAGACACGAATAAAGTACATACAATGCCTAATGTCAAAACTCGATAACTACAAGATATCATCAACCTCCGAATATAATATGGACGCAAAGTATCGACTATTCCTACGTCCTACATGATGATAAACAAGAAATAAAAACAAAAATAAAAGAAAAAAACATGAATTGAAACCATGATAAGGTATACTTGCCTGGATCTCCAAGCTAAAATATAAATATCCTGTTCTGGCTTTCAAGTCTGAACGATACCAAAAGCCTATATATACAATAATATCAAATCAGACACTATGATAGGGTTAACTAAACATGCACAAGAGTACAACATATGCAACGACATTAGGCATTAGAGACTAAACCAAATCAGGGTTCTAACTAGGTAGGTTGACTAAGGTTAACCAAATAAGTGTCAAGTAGGTGTGTAATCACCAAGTATAATTGTCACATAACATTTGTAAGTCCTCTAAATGTACAATTTCTCATATATCATAAACATGGGCATAACTAAGGTCCATGTAGTTGCTAAGTTGCTTCTCAAATATGTAGGTACTAGGTGTCCTACCTACTAGGGTCTTCTTGTACAAGTATGACATATACATTCTTATTGCTCATAAGACAAGTGCTAACCTAACTCAAGTCGTCATTTAAAGTATGTCATCATCTAATTCAAGGGTAAATGAAACTCATTAATAATTTCCTCAATCACATGCAACATTATATATAATTCTATCCTTCACATGTTTAAGATTTTCTATTATCGACTACAACTAGTGCATATAACAATAACTACTTCTAGGGTTGATGCAACCACAACTTTCATACAAATCATTCTATATACATGCTTATCAACTATATATAAAAACATATAAGTAATACTCTCTGGCATGGCATATGTTTTTCTAACATGGTATTTATACATACAAAATAACTATCTACAAATAAACGTAGACATGTGTAGAACTAAGTATATAACTTTCACCAAGTCTCATTCAATTGTAACTATGCATGTGACTCCTTAAATGTAACATTTATTTTTTGAATTTAGTGATAAGTGAAGTTAATACTATGATGGACAAGTGTTTACAAAAGTTGTATTCATGACAAGGTGATCAACAACAACTAGTTATATAGGGACATTCCTGGTTGTCAATGAAGGAGTGCTAGAATTTTATGTAACAAATGATGATATTCATGAAGAAAAAGTTGAAGTTTATGAAGAACAACTTGAAGAACATGAAGATAGGTTTGAGCAGAAGGATTTTGAGCATTTACCCAAGGGGAAATAGGGGTGAAATGGACTGTGTGCACTCCTTGCACAAATCTGTCAAGATTTGGACACTTTGGCTCGTAGCTGTTGTTCAGGGCACCAAAACTTTGATCCAAGTGCTGTGGGGCTTAGAAAAGTTGGGAGAGACAAATAGAAAGAGGATAGGGTGATTTTGGAAAGATTTTCGGTGCTAAAAGCAGTGGCAACAAGGTGTTGAAGTGGTGCTATTGCCGGTGGGGTCAACAGGGTGTCTTCGGTTTGTGGGAGGTGTTTGGATGAGTTGTGGGATAATTTAGGTGCTGAGTTGTAAATAAAACTTGATGATAAAAGGTAAGGGTAGGAGATTTGGGTGTTGTGGTGGTGGTTTGGAGTCTATGGAGGTGGTGGAGTGGCCTGAGAAGGGGATGGACTGAATTCAGATTCAGCCTGGACACCTATGATGGAGGGGCTGTTTGGAGGAAGTTAGAATGCGTTTTTATGGAAGGTTTGTGAAGATAAAATGTTGGGGACAGAGATAGGAAGAAGTGTACCAATTTTTAGAGAGAAATACTTTGTGTGGAGAGAGATATGGCCGGATTGGTGGTGTGTTGCTAAATTCGGATTCAGCCTGGATAAGGGTAGAAAGATGGTTGTTTGGAGGGAAATAGAGAAGAATTTTGGAGATGGTTTGTGAAGAGAAAATATTAGGAAGATGGTTAGAAGAAGTTTCATTCAGATGTTATAAGGTAATAAGGTGAGAAGAAGTCTATATATAGCCAGCTATTAAGGGAGAGGTGAAAGGTTACGTGGAGAGTTAATGGTTGGGGGGTTTTATAGGTTATGGAAAGGGAATGGTTAAGGGTGCTTGGGGGTTATGGAAGATGAATAAGTGGGAAGGATTGGCTGCCCATTTTTTGTAATTGACGATACATGAGTCCAACCTTTAGTGATTAAGTGGTGAGTTTTATAGTTGGGTCAAGTCAACGTATATAGAGCTGTAATTATTTTTAGTAAGTTAAGTGTTAGGTTTTGGATGTCATATCATTATGTTTGGTGTTTTGTAGAGAGGACTATAATATACAATGTTTGGCATAAAACCTTGTGGGGGTATGGAGATATTTGGGTTGAGTTTGGACTAGGTTTGGGCAAAGTCAACTAGTAGCTCAATAGGACTATGATTTGTGTAAGTGTGGTTTGTAATTGAATTAAAAATATGCGGAAGTCTTTTTGGGTGTGACACACTTGTCTTGGATGTTGTGAGCTCAATATAGTGTCATGTACATATAGTGATTGCGAAGAACAACCCAAGTTAAGTTTCCAAATGCAATTGGGAATGTTATAAGTTCAAGCATAGGTTTGAGTTGGAATTATGTGATGAATGTGTGCAATAATATTATAGCACAAGCGAGTGTGTTTAAATGTGACACAAAGGTCAGGATTGAAAATTTGTCCGTCTACATTAAAAATGTGAAAGTTGTTGGTTATCAAGAACTAGTGTAGTATTCTAATAACTGATGCAACGATAAGGTACATCGAGTGTAACAAAGTAAAAGAAGTGATATAAAATGAATTTTCTAGTCCTAATCAACTATAAATCAACCATGGCCTTACTCAAAGCTATGTATACTTTAAATTTGGTGAGCAATTACTTAATTAGGATTAGATTGGAGGGTTTTGATTTTGGAAGAAGAATAAGGACTCCTTAAATAGATGGAGATTACCTCTGTGAAACCCGTATCCTGCATCAATTAGATTAATTTTATTTTTTGTTAATTATTAAAAAATTTCTTTGTCACAATAGGATATAAATATTTGTTAAACTAGATTAATATCAGATTTATTATTATTATTAGTGGTTCGAAACTATTTTCAAAAAAAATAAATAATAAATCTGGCTTTTGTTTGTCGACCTGACCCGAGCCCGGATCCCGATTTCCTAACCCAATCTCTTCTTTTTTAATTTTTTACTATATTTAACTTCTAATCAGTATCTTATAAATAAAAAAAATAAATATTTTTCCGAGAGCTGGTCCAAGTTGGACCAGCACTTCACGTTTTTTCTCCCTCTCTCCTTAATTCACTCTTCCTACAAACACTGCCAGCAACTTCCCACTTCTCCTTATAACACCACAACTCCAATCCAACTCCTCACAAAAATCCACTCTCCCCTCTCTCTCAGGAAGAGCACCACCACAACCACTCTAACCCCTCTCCCACTCTTCCCTATTATACACATAATTCCTTTTATTCCCAACTCCACCAGAGAGCAACCTCCCCCGAGCCCCTCATCCGGCCCCGACTCCACCCTCGGCATCCGCCACCTGCTCGCCACCCGAGCTCCTCTCGGCCCGACCCCGCGCCCCCGCGTGCGTCTTCCAGCGTACGCCCGACCGACCCCCGGTGCGTTTCCCCGGCTCCCCGGCGCCCTTCCCGGCCCCAGCGTGTCCTCCCCGGCCGTGCCCTGGCCCCGTGCCCCCGCGCTGTTTTCCCCGACGCTCCCCGAGACCGTGTCCGCTGTTCTGGACAGCCCTTGTACAGCGCTCTTCGTGGGATTTTGAGTCCGTTCTGTGGATTTCTGCGTCCCGAGTCCGAGGCAACCCTTCGGATTCCGTCGTTTTGGGTAATCCCTGGTTAATCATAGTAGTTCGTCCCCGTAGGTGTCAATGATGAATTGGTCCACGAATTTCCTTCGAAAAATTCGGTTTTTGGGTTACGTTGTTTCCGGGATTTTCCGTAAAACCTTCGAAAAAGTTTCTGTTGGTTTGTTTGGCTTTTCCGAAACCTTCGGAAATGAACTTCTGGATGTTTTGGTTTTCGGATTTGTGTTGTGATTGTTCCCTGGGTTGACTTTGGATCTCCGAATACGTTTTGAATTTTCCGAATACTTTCGAAAACGTTTCTGTGAATATGTTTTTATATAAAATTTGGTTATGGAAAATTAATTTATGGGTATCCCTGGTTTGGGAATTATACTGGATATTATGGCACATTTCCCAGTTTTTGGGTTGACCAAAAAATAGAGGAAATGCTGCCGGATTTTCCATAAAATTTAATTATATTTTGAAAATGATTTTAAAACGGTTTTTTCAGAAAATATTATTATTTTAGATTTTTGGGCGACGACCGCATTGGTCAATGGGCCACGGCTAAGTGCAAACGAAACCGGCTTCGCCCGGACGTTGAGGCATTAGCCTATATGACGATTGGACCATATCTGAGACTCATTAAATATTTAATTTATTTTTATTATTTAATTTATTCTAACGACTGTTTCGTCTTATTTCAATTTATGTAAATAAATTGTAATGGGCATAAGCACAGCTGGTCTTTTGGCTCTGTGACCAGTAATTTTGTAGCGTAGGTTTTCTGTTGTTTTTCTGGTTTTGCGAGTTATTTTAGCGTACGCGTAAATCAAATAGATAATTATTTTGATATAGAAAATTAATAAAGTTTTTCTCACATTAAAATTTATAAGTTTTAATATTTAACAACGATCATGTTTTTTCCATTAAAATAAGAAATTTAGTTTTATGTGTATAATTGTGAAAATACAAAGTTTTAATCAAATTAATTTGGTAACTACGAGATTTTCCAAAATACAAGTTTAAACGATCTTTCCCTCGTTATTAAATTATAACGCACCGATAATCGCATTTTGTTCATGTTTAATAAATAGAGATTAAAATTGATTAGGACACAATTAGAGATTTCAACTAGCATAGTTAGCTTGGTAACCCTGGATTCTGAATCAACTTCTCGAAATGTAGGATTTCGAGGACGAGTCTAAATCCCATCTCGAAGTCTTCAACCCTTCAAGTCCAGTCCAATTTGAGGCAAGTACATTTTGTGTTAGTTTACAGTTATTTAATAATCGCTTTACTGCAAGTTTAAACCACGATGCAACACGGAACTCTTCCTGAGAGCACTGACTGTAACTACTGTAACTGTTTGGGGACTGGGGGAGTAGTGTAATGAGTATGACCACATCCCAAAATAACTTAGAACTGTACTAGCTTACCCCTCATACACACGGGAATAAGCCGTATCTTCACTATAACAAACCCAAGCCGGTCATATTCATTGCCTATTCAAATCACACTGTTTTACTGTTAGAAAACTGTTCATTTCTAAATTGTTTAAAAGTGCATGATTCTATTTTTATTTCAACTGTCAAATTAGCATGAATTGTACTTTGCTCCCTCCTGACCGGAGATAACATTTTTAGGGAGTTTTGAGGATGCTGAGCTGTTATACAACAGCTATTACGACCCGGTTCTCTACCCCGTGGTGCTGCCAGAGTCCCCTTTGGAGGACGCAGGACCTAAGGCCGACGAGCCGAACGCCTAGCTAGATTTTCTGTTTCTAGATTTGTTGTTTTAGAATTTTGTAATTTTGATTTCAGTTTTTAATTCAGTTCTTTCACTTTCAAGTTGTATCTATTTAAAAGTTTAATAAAGTTTTAAATTTTCGAATATTGAGTTGTGACAAATATAGATGTTGTTGTAGTTACCTGCTAACGGAACAGCTTACTGCCGCCGTCTCAACAACGGTGCATGCTGGGAATGATCCGGTTCGACCCAATTATTTGGGATCGGGTCGTGACAACCTCAATTTCCTAATTTAGAAGGACCAAGAATCTAATGAATAAATCTTTCCATTAAATTCAAATCAAATCAATCTTAAAACTATATGGATCAAATCACAATACATAATTTATCATAACAATAATTAGGTTTGTAGGAAAAAACAAAGGGAGGCTTCCCTTTTTATAGGAGATGGGAGAGGTCCTAAATAAGGAAGGATTAGATTCAATGAATTAAATCCTTCCATGAATTATATTAGATTTGACCCAATCTCAATCCATAATTACTCACAATAATATTACTTTAATATAATAGCTAATATTTTAAATAATCTTTAAAATATATTTCATAAAATCAATTATCAAAAATATTTATAAAAAAATAATTCAAATATCCCTAATTGTATACTTTTATAAATACAAATCTCATCAAAAATAATATAACAATAAATTAAGCCTAAATCCAGTCATAATTTAGAATGACCACATTTAAATACAATAATATCTAATAATTCAATAATATTTAAATATAGATTTTTATAAATTGAACTTAAACATAATTGATAATAGAAAATTAATAAGTTTAAAAGTATATTCTTTATAAAAACAAAATCATATTTAAGAAAAATAGCTTGACAAATCCCTTCGTCAATACAAATATCATTTATAGGATTAAAAAACATAAGATTTACTTTCTAACTAAAAATATATAAGACTAAAAATAAATAAATAAAATTCAGGAAGTGGGCTAACACAACCTTAAATTCTAGATAGATTAGATAGTATTTGAATTTAAATATTTAACGGGTTTGTTCATGAATATTATTTTGATGTATTTATTAGATTTATAATTTGAATAATTATTATTAATGAACAAATAGATATAATTTTGTTGTATTTAAGATTGGCATTGAGGTCGAGACAGCGTATTACCGTCGATGCTGCGGTGTAGGTTGTACTTGGCCACGTATGTGTATCCCGAAAAACGAGACCGAGTAGTGACATAAGATGTAGAAGCTATATTCTTGATTCGGTTTTTGCCACAAACTGATAAAATGTATGGCTTATAAATTAACGGCCATTGTCATGAATAATTCTTCGGGGTAGCCCAAAGTAATAGATGACATGATGTTTGATAAAATTGATCATATTAGAGGTCTTCACCTCAACAAGCGGTATAGCTTCTACCTATTTAAAAAAGTAATCGGTTATTGCTAAGATAAACTGATAACCTCGGGATAAGAAAGGATTGATGGGTCCTATAATATCCATATCCCAAGCTTCAAATGGCCATGATACGGCCGTCAGGTGTAAGAACTACGAAGATTGATTTATGAAGTCTGCATGAATTTGACAGGCTTTGCACTTTCTTGCATAATCTATGGCATCAACTACCATAATGGGCCAGTAATAACCCAAACGTCTTAATCGATCCAGTAATTTTGGACTTGGTTGGTGATTGTAAGCCCCCTGAATTTCAGGGCTGTTTTAAATTTTTCTAAATGAATTATTATCGATAAATATTTTATTTATTTAATTGTTTAGATAATTAATGTACCTTTCCATGACTTTGACTTCTGGAGCGTCAGGGATACCAATCTCTGTAAACTCTCTTCATGGGTTTTGAAGTAGGCAAGATTATCTTCCTGTTGATATATCGTGTCCCACTTGAATTTGTTCCCTTGTGCTCTTTTTGTATCGCGTAACTTCGGGTTAACTTAGACCGATTAATCGTTGAATATTATTCCCACTTTTATTTTTGATCATCGTTTGCACGTTACCGTTGCTTTTAATTTAGGAGCACCAGATCAGCCATTTTCTCGAAACCAACTTCTCATGAATGATCTACTCGAGACGCTCTCCACCCATGACCTTTGTGTCCCACTCAGACACTTCATTTTATGCTCCATTTTCTTCGCACAACTTCCGGGCCAATTTAGGCCGATTTATTTTCTACCGTGAAACCTGATTTAATTTCCAATTTAATTTCGGGATCCGACATCGACCCAACCTAGCCGACCCGAAGTATGGACGTGGCCCACATGAAGCCTACTCCCCACACGAAACTTGTGTCACATTTATTGGAGTCCCCGTATGGTATTTTTTTACCCATGATTATAAATCCCTATTTTAATTCAATTATTGCACTCTGTCCGATTTTGACACGACCCGGTTCGACCGAACCCGAGCCCAAGCTCCATGTTGCCCTCTCATGACTGCCCAAATACCCCACATAATTTTCCTATTTTTTTCTAATTTAAAAATATCTCTTCATCTCTCTACTTCTCAAATATACCACATATTTATATATATACATATATATATAAATATCTTCCTCTCTCCTCCATAAAACAACTACACCTACACCCCCCCCTCCACCTCACAGCTAAACACCCCCCTTGGCCGAACCCCCCCTCTCTCTATACTTTTCTCTCTCTCTATCTCTCTCTCTCTCTCTATATATATATATATATAACCATTCCTCTCTCTCTCTCTCTCTCTCTCTCTCTCTCTCTCTCTCTCTCTCTTCTATTATTCATACTCACACAATCCCCATCCCTTTCCTTTACAGCACACTATCTCCCCCCCTTTGGACCGACATCACCTCCCTCTCTCTCATTTCAAATATCCACTCTCTCTCTCTCACTCTCTTTACATACGTATACACACACAAATTTCTTTCTCTCTCTCTCTCTCTCTCAACAAACACACACACCCCTACACCACTCGGCCGAACCCCCCTAGCCATGGCCGGCCGACCACCACCTTGCTCCTCCCCGAGCTTCTCCTTCCTCTCCATCTTTCTCCTCCCTTTCCTCATTTTTCCCACCATCACCACCACCATCATAAACACTATCACCACCACCATCACCACCATGCAAACCACCACCACACCATCATCACCAACACCTCCGCCGCCGCACGGCCACCGCCGCGTCGCCCCCGCCCCACTGCGCGCTAGGCAGCAGCCGCAGCAGCTGCCACGGCAGCAGCACGCACATGCGCGCGGGCCGCCGTTGTGCGCCGCCGCGCCGCCGCACGGTGCTGCCGCCGCCGTGGTCGACCCCCCACCGGCGTGCGGGCCTCCGGCGACCTCCCCCAGGCTACCGCCCGCTTCCCCGATGCGACGCATGGGCGATCCGTGCATTTACGTCGAAATCCCGCCGTGACGCGCGATTTCAAGTTTCAAAAATTGTGTTTCGGGACAACGACTTCGCGCGCATTTTCTGGGAGATCCGACCGTTGGATCGGCAAACTTTTTGCTCCGTCGCAATCTCGGTATATCCATCTTCACTCCTGTCAATTTTCGTCTGTTAATTTTGTCGTTTGATACCTCAAAACTGGCCACGAAGTTGACGTTTTAAATTGAACTATTTTTGGACAGTTTCGTGACGCCAACTTCGCGGGTTCGTATCTTCGTCATTGCAGCTCCGTTTTGCGCGCCGTCAGTTCCGGTGCACAGCTGGTATAACCATCTTCCTATTTCCTTTATATTTCGTTTCATTTTAAGCACGTTCGGTTGGTCGAATTCGACGCCAAAGTTGGCCGTCCGAATTCTTTATTTTGCACTTGTAAAATTCTATTTTTGAACCCGGGACTCCGGATTCAATTTCTGACACCACCAGTAGACTCGTGGCGTCATTCTGGCATGTTTCATATAAAATTTGCTTGATTTGGAGAACGTGGGCCCTGGCACGCATTTCGGTGCAAAGCAGGTCCCACTTTCTGAGTCAACAGGACTTTTTGACGCCGGTTCATCGGAATCCCATTCCGGATATACCGTTGAGTTCGTATCATCATTCTGGGCTCGTTGATATATAATTTGCTGAGTTTTGAAGACATTTGCTCCGGCACGCATTTCCGTGCAAACCGGATACCAAATGTCGCGTCAACATATCATTTTGAGATCGGCACATCGGAATCCTATTTCGGACATACCGTTGGGTTCGTATCATCATTCTGGATTCGTGGACATATAATTTGCTAGGTTTTGTAGACTTCTATCCCGACACGCTTTTCGGTGCAAAGTGTGTCCAACGACGGACATCATTTTGACCCAAAATTACCGTTTTGCCCCTGTGTTCAAATTGGACTTATGGGTAGGCTATCCTAGCTGATTTGACCGTTCTGGACACGTTGGTGATATTTATTTTATCATCCGACAACATCTGTAGATTTTGATTATGTATTATCCTTAATTTATAATTAATTATTTTTTAGATATTATTACTTTCTGGTTTTGAATTTTTATATATATTTTAATTGCTGTAAAAATCTTGGAAAAATGGTATTTAAATATTATGTTAATTTAGCTAATTTATTATAATTTTTCTAGCATTTAATAAGTACTTTTGGTATTTTATAAAAATAGGAAAACAGAACTCATTTTTAGTATATTTATGTTTGCTGTTTTTTAATAAATATTTATGAGGGTTTATAAATCCCAGTAAAATTAGTATAAATTTCTATAATTAACAAGGATTATTTTGGTACTTTATTTTATATATATTTAAGCTTTTTGTCTATCTCTAAAATTGTTGAAACTTAGTGTACCGTTTGATTTATTTATTGAGTAGTTACAACTTGCAAGTTTTGCGTTGATTTGAGTTGTTATAGTATTGGACCTCATCCCGCACTAGTGTAAAGACCCTAGAGAGTTAGTTTGTGTATAGCGGCACTTCACATTAGACTTTTATGCTAGGTCCCTACTTGGCTAGTATCCAGTTAGGAGTCGTGTCACACCACTAGTATATTGTTGATCCTAGCTTAGAACTGAGTTGTATATCATTATTGACAGGACACCAGGTATCTATATCTTCGTACTAGTATTCTTGCTTTGCTCGAGGCAAGTACATCAACACACTCATTTACTGTCTTTTAATGCTAGAACATGTATTAACCGAGGTAGCAAGTTAAATCTTCACATGTTACATTAAATTGGTCCCTACCATGCTTAGGACAGTTATCATATCTTCTCATGTTCCTTACTGGTTCTTAGTACATGTTTTACTATGCTTTTGTACTACTCGGAGTATTCACATGTTTCATACTGTTTCCAGTACCGGCTATGCTTATATTACTCCCAGTGTCTCTCACATGCTTTTACTGTTCTCGTATCTCTCACTTGATAGAATATGGGTTATGGGGAAACTGATAGTAGTGTACGTGATCACGACCCCCCTATAGTAGCGAGCTTGGTCGCATTTTATATGCATACCTTGCCGCAGGTAAATATCCCGCATTTTCTGTACGGATGTACACCTATGCTTGTCTACTTGTACGTATGTACATTTCATTATGTGCCCCAGCACATTGTACATCTATTGACCGATCACGTACCTGCTACAGTTTTAAACATTACATATACATCTGTCTATATGACATATGTGTCCTTGCCATGATAGATTATGAGTTATACCATGATTCCAGATATGCCATGTTCCCTGTGTTACTATGATATTGTGATCCCAGTTGTACCATGAGGCCATGTTTCTAGTATTTCCTGTTTTATAGACTTATCACATCATGTTTCTTGTTGTACATCTCTTTCATTATATGTTCAGTACTTTAGTTGTAGAGGTTGTACTTGCTCCCGTCCTGACAGGATAACGTTATAGGTATACTTTTCGAGGATGAAATGCTAGGTGTTACATATTGGCACTGATTTTGAGGACCTGGCCTTAGCTCCAGTAGAGGCCCCAGCGGGGAACCTTGCTTAGTTATTTTCATGTGTTTTGAGACTTAGACTTTGGTATGTTCTTATATTTGGATACTGGACTTTGTCTCCAGTTAGATACTTTGGTTATGTATTATTAAGTTTGTGCTTATGTTACCTTCGCTTATAGATGCTGTGTTGTGATGAACATTTAAATGTGATTTTAGAACTGTTAGTAGCTTAGATCATTTATTGTCTATTCTTAGAACAGCTTACTGCACTTTAACCAAGCGTAGGCTGGACATGGCTCGGCCTAGCCCAACAATTTGGGTAACGGGTCGTGACATATTTTTTTGGTGGCCCATGCAGGTCCTGACTTAAGTTGTTTGGTTACGTTATTGTACCAAGCATGCCTGCAGTTAGGATCTAGGATAACTTGATACAACTAGGAATAACATTTAGAACACCTAGAGGATTTCTAGGATTGCAACATAGGAGAACTCATCACAGCATAGGACCGTTAGCTATAATTAGCCTCTTGTTTGTATTTCAGTGGGTCAATTTAGACCAAGTTGTACCTTTGGGATGATCCCTGAGGATCTCACTCTAATCTTACCTAGAAATCTGTTTTCACTTAATTCCATTTGCTTTTCTTTAAATTCGTTGTTGAATTTAATTTCTGATTTTGTTGTTAACTTTGATCTTGCATCGTGATAAATTTTGTGGATTGAATTATGATATATCCTGATAAGGTAAATGTCTGCTTTAGTTATGGAGTTTAGAATTTATCGCAGCCATATTAGCTGGTATGACAAAAACATAGAGCCTGATTTCGGATATATTATCCTATTCATAGAATTTAGATTTTCTCGCAGCCATACCGGTTGGCGTGGCGAGGATTCTAGATAATATGATTTTAGGGAGTATACCTTAGTTATGACTCTATCGTTTATTGCATCTAGGCTTACTGGTGTGGCGAAAATTCTGGCAACATGATTTCAGGAAGACGTATATGGTTATCAGATCATATCTCAGCTTGGTTCACTTCGTTATGACCGATTAAGCAAGAATAAATTCTTATTATCATTCTTCTCCGTCTTGATCAACTCTGATCTATCTACATCTACAACTAGAATTACAGGTTCTCTAGGACTCTCCAATAGGATTGCTTTCATGTTATCTTTTGGACATAATTATTTTTGTGTTCCATCTTTCCTATGACTTGACTAAATTCTTCTTCGTTAACCTCTTTGGTAATTCTTCTCGTTATACATCTCGTTGTCTTCGTACCATTCTTGGAGATATTCCAATAAACTTTTCTGTCTTGCTTGACCCTTTAAACTTGTTTGGATACTGTTATGGATTGTTTGACCCAGTCTTAGGCCTTGTCACCTTCTACTTGATAGATGACCAAAATAGCCAAACCTTGTTGACTGATCCTGTAGTATAACTATAAATGTATTGTGTGTTTGTGATAAGTACTTTTCCTAGGGATTGGTTAGATTAAGCTTATAGGACAAGTATAAGCGACTGACTATAGTAGACTTGGAAACCATTAAGAACGAATGTATTGGTATTATGACTCGATGATAGGGTATCTAAGATGGATAAATGAGATAGTATATTGTTATGACTATGGATTAAGGATTAGAATCTTGTGTTTAGTGAGGATTTAGCATTTGTAGAATTTTGGTTGGTTACCTATAGCTGATTACAGGTGATTAAAGGGTAGATCGATATGTGGATTGATATAGAATAAGTTAGAATGAGTTATCGTATTGCATACGAGATCGAAAAGATATTGGTTAAAAGGACAAGGAACAAGACAGAGACATATGTACATTGGTAATTAATAAATCGGGAGTTTTGAAATCGAGGATTTATATTTGGAGGACTTGTTGAGTAAAAAGAAGAAGGCTCTACGCCAAGGATAAATATTGAACGTATGATTTCAAGGAGAAACTGTAGGAAAGGATTGACGATAAATGATGCCAAGGAACTGTGGATTGATGAAATAAGGATACTTAGGATATGATAAGGAAATCAAGAATTTACAAATTGAGGTTGGAAATATGGTTGATGATTTAGCATTTTAGGCTTATAGACATGTCCAGAGAATGACCCATATTTTAGGGTATACATAAATGTATCCTGTTAGTATGGAAGATTTTAAAGGATATATGACATAGTTTATGATAGAAGGACTTTGTTGAACCGGAATCAAAAAGATTGTAAGAAGAAACAGAAGAGATGATTATAAGGATAGCAGATTGAGTATCGTAGCCAGAGCAGCTACATGTTATAGTTTGACCGGTTGGATGATTTTTAATTTCGAGGACGAAATTTTTGTAAGGTGGGTAGGATGTAAGCCCCCTGAATTTCAGGGTTGTTTTAAATTTTTCTAAATGAATTATTATCGATAAATATTTTATTTATTTAATTGTTTTGATCATTAATGTACCTTTCCATGACTTTGACTTCTGGAGCGTCAGGGATACCAATCTCTGTAAACTCTCTTCATGGGTTTTGAAGTAGGCAAGATTATCTTCCTGTTGATATATCGTGTCCCACTTGAATTTGTTCCCTTGTGCTCTTTTTGTATCGCGTAACTTCGGGTCAACTTAGACCGATTAATCGTTGAATATTATTCCCACTTTTATTTTTGATCATCGTTTGCACGTTACCGTTGCTTTTAATTTAGGAGCACCAGGTCAGCCATTTTCTCGAAACCAACTTCTCATGAATGATCTACTCGAGACGCTCTCCACCCATGACCTTTGTGTCCCACTCAGACACTTCATTTTGTGCTCCATTTTTTTCGCACAACTTCCGGGTCAATTTAGGCCGATTTATTTTCTACCGTGAAACCTGATTTAATTTCCAATTTAATTTCGGGATCCGACATCGACCCAACCTAGCCGACCCGAAGTATGGACGTGGCCCACATGAAGCCTACTCCCCACATGAAACTTGTGTCCCATTTATTGGAGTCCCCGCATGGTATTTATTTACCCATGATTATAAATCCCTATTTTAATTCAATTATTGCACTCTGTCCGATTTTGACCCGACCCGGTTCGACCGAACCCGAGCCCAAGCTCCATGTTGCCCTCTCATGACTGCCCAAATACCCCACATAATTTTCCTATTTTTTTCTAATTTAAAAATATCTCTTCATCTCTCTACTTTTCAAATATACCACATATTTATATATATACATATATATATATAAATATCTTCCTCTCTCCTCCATAAAACACCTACACCTACACCCTCCCCTCCACCTCACAGCCAAAAACCCCCCTTGGCCGAACCCCCCCTCTCTCTATACCTTTCTCTCTCTCTATCTCTCTCTTTATATATATATATATATATATATATATATATATATATATATAACCATTCCTCTCTCTCTCTCTCTCTCTCTCTTCTATTATTCACACTCACACAATCCCCATCCCTCTCCTTTACAGCACATTATCTCCCCCCCCCCTTTGGACCGACATCACCTCCCTCTCTCTCATTTCAAATATCCACTCTCTCTCTCTCACTCTCTTTACATACGTATACACACACAAATTTCTTTCTCTCTCTCTCTCTCAACAAACACACACACTCCTACACCACTCGGCCGAACCCCCCTAGCCATGGCCGGCCGACCACCACCTTGCTCCTCCCCGAGCTCCTCCTTCCTCTCCATCTTCCTCCTCCCTTTCCTCATTTTTCCCACCATCACCACCACCATCATAAACACCATCACCACCACCATCACCACCATGCAAACCACCACCACACCATCATCACCAACACCTCCGCCGCCGCACGGCCACCGCCGCGCCGCCCCCGCCCCACTGCGCGCAAGACAGCAGCCGCAGCAGCTGCCACGGCAGCAGCACGCACATGCGCACGGGCCGCCGTTGTGCGCCGCCGCGCCGCCGCACGGCACTGTCGCCGCCGTGGTCGACCTCCCACCGGCGTGCGGGCCTCCGGCGACGTCCCCCAGGCCACCGCCCGCTTCCCCGACGCGACGCATGGGCGATCCGTGCATTTACGTCGAAATCCCGCCGTGACGCGCGATTTCAAGTTTCAGAAATTGTGTTTCGGGACAGCGACTTTGCGCGCATTTTCAGGGAGATCCGACCGTTGGATCGATAAACTTTTTGCTCCGTCGCAATCTCGGTATATCCATCTTCACTCCTGTCAATTTTCGTCCGTTAATTTTTTCGTTTGATACCTCAAAACTGGCCACCAAGTTGACGTTTTAAATTGAACTATTTTTGGACAGTTTCGTGACGCCAACTTCGCGGGTTCGTATCTTCGTCATCGCAGCTCCGTTTTGCGCGCCGTCAGTTCCGGTGCACAGTTGGTATAACCATCTTCCTGTTTCCTTTATATTTCGTTTCATTTTATGCACGTTCGGTTGGTCGAATTCGACGCCAAAGTTGGCCGTCCGAATTCTTTATTTTGCACTTGTAAAATTCCATTTTTGAACCCGGGACTCCGGATTCAATTTCTGACACCACCAGTAGACTCGTGGTGTCGTTCTGGCATGTTTCATATAAAATTTGCTTGATTTGGAGAACGTGGACCCTGGCACGCATTTCGGTGCAAAGCGGGTCCCACTTTCTGAGTCAACAGAACTTTTTGACGCCGGCTCATCGGAATCCCATTCCGGATATACCGTTGAGTTCGTATCATCATTCTGGGCTCGTTGACATATAATTTACTGAGTTTTGAAGACATTTGCTCCGGCACGCATTTCCGTGCAAACCGGATACCAAATGTCGCGTCAACATATCATTTTGAGATCGGCACATCGGAATCCTATTTCGGACATACCGTTGGGTTCGTATCATCATTCTGGATTCGTGGACATATAATTTGCTAGGTTTTGTAGACTTCTATCCCGACACGCTTTTCGGTGCAAAGTGTGTCCAACGGCGGACATCATTTTGACCCGAAATTACCGTTTTGCCCCTGTGTTCAAATTGGACTTATGGGTAGGCTATCCTAGCTGATTTAACCATTCTGGACACGTTGGTGATATTTATTTTATCATCCGACAACATCTGTAGATTTTGATTATGTATTATCCTTAATTTATAATTAATTATTTTTCTAGATATTGTTACTTTCCGGTTTTGAATTTTTATATATATTTTAATTACTGTAAAAATCTTGGAAAAATGGTATTTAAATATTATGTTAATTTAGCTAATTTATTATAATTTTTCTAGCATTTAATAAGTACTTTTGGTATTTTATAAAAATAGGAAAACAGAACTCATTTTCAGTATATTTATGTTTGCTGTTTTTTAATAAATACTTATGAGGGTTTATAAATCCCAGAAAAATTAGTATAAATTTCTATAATTAACAAGGATTATTTTGGTACTTTATTTTATATATATTTAAGCTTTTTGTCTATCTCTAAAATTGTTGGAACTTAGTGTACCGTTTGATTTATTTATTGAGTAGTTACAACTTGTAAGTTTTGCGTTGATTTGAGTTGTTATAGTATTGGACCTCACCCCGCACTAGTGTAAAGACCCTAGAGAGTTAGTTTGTGTATAGTGGCACTTCACATTAGACTTTTATGCTAGGTCCCTACTTGGCTAGTATCCAGTTAGGAGTCGTGTCACACCACTAGTATATTGTTGATCCTAGCTTAGAACTGAGTTGTATATCATTATTGACAGGACACCAGACATCTATATCTTCGTACTAGTATTCTTGCTTTGCTCGAGGCAAGTACATCTACACACTCATTTACTGTCTTTTAATGCTAGAACATGTATTAACCGAGGTAGCAAGTTAAATCTTCACATGTTACATTAAATTGGTCCCTACCATGCTTAGGACAGTTATCATATCTTCTCATGTTCCTTACTGGTTCTCAGTACATGTTTTACTATGCTTTTGTACTACTCGGAGTATTCACATGTTTCATACTGTTTCCAGTACCGGCTATGCTTATATTACTCCCAGTGTCTCTCACATGCTTTTACTGTTCTCGTATCTCTCACTTGATAGAATATGGGTTATGAGGAAACTGATAGTAGTGTACGTGATCACGACCCCCCTATAGTAGAGAGCTTGGTCGCATTTTATATGCATACCTTGCCGCAGGTAAATATCCCGCATTTTCTGTACGGATGTACACCTATGCTTGTCTACTTGTACGTATATACATTTCATTATGTGCCCCAGCACATTGTACATCTATTGACCGATCACGTACCTGCTACAGTTTTAAATATTACATATACATCTGTCTATATGACATATGTGTCCTTGCCATGATAGATTATGAGTTATACCATGATTCCAGATATGCCATGTTCCCTGTGTTACTATGATATTGTGATCCCAGTTGTACCATGAGGCCATGTTTCTAGTATTTCCTGTTTTATAGACTTATCACACCATGTTTCTTGTTGTATATCTCTTTCATTATATGTTCAGTACTTTTGTTGTAGAGGTTGTACTTGCTCCCGTCCTGACAGGATAACGTTGTAGGTATACTTTTCGAGGATGAAATGCTAGGTGTTACATATTGGCACTGATTTTGAGGACCTGGCCTTAGCTCCAGTAGAGGCCCCAGCGGGGAACCTTGCTTAGTTATTTTCATGTGTTTTGAGACTTAGACTTTGGTATGTTCTTATATTTGGATACTGGACTTTGTCTCCAGTTAGATACTTTGGTTATGTATTATTAAGTTTGTACTTATGTTACCTTCGCTTATAGATGCTGTGTTGTGATGAACATTTAAATGTGATTTTAGAACTGTTAGTAGCTTAGATCATTTATTGTCTATTCTTAGAACAGCTTACTGCGCTTTAACCAAGCGTAGGCTAGAAATGGCTCGGCCTGGCCCAACAATTTAGGTAACGGGTCGTGACAGTGATCACCACAAGTATCATCGTGAGCTTCATGAAGTGCCTGTTTAGCCTCTTTATCTGATAAATATCGTAAAAGGGTCCGTCATATGACCATCGATATAGAATCTTAGTTGCAGTATCATAGAAGAATCGGAGAAATTGCCTTTTTATAGAGACATGCTCCTTTGGGTCGTCGGGAAGGATTTCGTAAACAGCATAGTCTATAAGCGGAAATCTTCAGTCTTTGGAATCAACATTCATTGTGGATGAGTAGCTTTGGCAAACATCTAAGCTGTTCTTTATGCGAAACAAATCTCGACCAATCACTGTGATCGATTTTTGTGTATTGACTGGAGTACCAAGTGATGCTGCTAGACCATCCAAAGTGTCTTCTTTTGTATTCTCTAATCGAGGTATGTATTCGATAAAGAATCCAAAAAAAGTGGCAGCTATCTCAAGAGTTGCTCGATAATAAGGAATAAGGTCTTCATGTCGGACCTTATATTCTCCTCGATCATGACTAACTACCAGCTTGGAATCACCATAAGCTTTCAGAAAGTCTACCCTCAGTTGTTTGGCTAATAGGAGTCTAATAAGTAAAGCATTATACTCTATAACATTATTGGAACATAGCTCCATAAGTGAACAGGCGTGATGGATAACAAGATTATTATGTGATATCAACACGACTCCTACTCCTGCTATGATGTCGCCTTTGGGACTTGCTCTTGATGCTCTGTCGAAGAACATTCTCCAAACAAACTCTTCCGTCTAGTGTTGACTCCAACACTTCATCTGGAATTTCATCACAAAGCTTAGAGGTTTCCGATATTGGATAAGCAACCAAAAACATCCAATGCTTGGCCTTTTATTGATTTATGTTGTACATACACTATATCATAAGGAGATAAAAACATTGCCCAAGTAGCAAGGCAAGAATTGAGAACATTTGGTTTAGTCATAAGGACCATGAGTAGATTAACTCGGGATATAACATGAATAGTCTGTCCAGTTATGTATTAACGCGTCTTCTGGATTGCAGAAACTAGAGCAGGGCACTCTTTCTCAACATGGTTATATTTGTATTCTGCACCGACCATCATAGGGCTTAAGTAACATATAGCTTGTTCATGGCCTTCGTTACTCTTCTGAAATAACAATGCACCAAAAGGATGTTCCCTTGCACAAACATACAACAAGAAGGGTTTTCCTACCACTGGAGCTACCGATATTTGGGGATTGGTAAGAAAATTCTTTATGTCATCAAATGCTTGTTGATACTTTTTTTTTCTGATAAAAGCAACTCCTTTCTTTATCAACTAGGTGAAGGGTTGTCATCGTCTAGAAAGATTGGAGATAAACCTCCGGATGTAAGCCATATAACACATTGAGATTCTTTGGAGGTTGCATCTCTAAGATGGTTTTAACCTTGTTGGGATCAATATATATTCCTTTTAGGGTTATAACAAAGCCGGGGAACTTGCGCTAGAGACTCCCAAAAAGGATTTCGTTGGATTCATCTTGAGTTGGTGTACACGCATAAATACGAACACCGTCCTCAATTCTTGAAGGTGATCGCACTTTGAACAACTTTTGACCACAATAATGTCCACATAGCATTCCACCATTTTTTGCAAATGTTCACAAAAAAGTTAAGCTCATATCACGTTGATACGTAGCTCTAGCATTCTGTCACGCCCTAGGTATGTAACATCATCCCCAGGCTATGTGACATATGAATACTCCAGTAACCATATTCGTGATTATCGACCGTAATGTTCTAGGATAGGTCTATTACATGTCATAACTTCCATAGTAAAATCAATATTATTCAAAAGGTTATCCTGAACTATAAATAGGAAATGAATTAATATACCCAAAATAACTATTAACTAATTATAATTATATATTTATATACCTGAATTGGTGATAAGAAGATTTGATTTTGTAAGCCCCCAAATTTTTTTGGATATTAATTTTGCTTTATTTTTATTTATTTAATATAGATATTTAATATTAAAATATATTTTATAATTAATATTGACTATAGAGGTACTTTACCGTAGTTTTGATATTTGAAGACGATAATTATCGATTTCTCAAATCTAGTTTCATATTTATGTTCTAGACGAGTCCATCTTCATTTTGATATATCATGTCCCACTCAAACATATTCTCTTGCATTCTATTTTTGCTACACAACTTTCGGGTCAACTTAGACCAATTTGCTATCTACCGTAAACCTTGACCCAACTTCCAACTTAATTTCGGGACTCGACATCGATCCAACCTAAACGACCCAATATATAATTTGACCTACTTTAAGCTTCTTACACACATGCCAATGGTGTTCCACTCAATTGAGTTTTCATGTGCTAGTTATTTTCAAATGCCATATGAGACCCATTGATAGTCTTTTTGGTGCTTAATTCAATTCGAATAATTGTTTGGACCATAACCTAGCCTATCCAACTTAGTGGAGCCTATCTAGGGTTGTCAAAATTAATTAGAGATATATCTAATTGATTTTTGGATATTTAATAGCATCCCATGTGCATTAAACCCATGCATCTTTGACTCAGTCTTTCACCTTTCCAAATATGGAAACCCACTAAACCCACATTGCTATATTAGTTGATTGGATGACCAAATCTCTACCAAATCAATTCAAACCTTCTCCATACTAACCCTAATATATAGGACGCCAAAAATATATATTTTAGTCTCTTATATTGGCCGCCCCCTCTCCCCATATATTGTAAAAACCGAAATCCCCTCTAAGCCCAATTTAGTCGCATTACCTTTTGGCATAACAGCAATTTCAATCCCTTTCTGACCTCATGTGATGCTCCACAAATATTCGTTACAAAGCTAACACGATCCTCTGTAATCCTATCAATCCCCCATACGTTCACAATATCATGCCTCGGTTCCGCAGAACCGATCGACCTCGCTAAGGTATAATATCGCCTGAGCCTAGGTTGCACTCGTCCAAGACGGGTTCCATAACGGCCGATTACAGTATCTTACGACAGGATCGTCGCACAGAAGTCCCAAGTAGAGAAGTTGGATAACAAAAAGACAACATAAGTATTCGAACAAAATTAAGTCTTTTTTATTGATAATGAAGAAAAATTATAAAGGCACGAAGCCAAGATTTACAATTCACTCAGGCTCACAATCTCTCTGAATACAATCGCTCAACTTTCTCTCCTTTCTCAATTACTGTCGCTCATGCCCGAAGGCTTACAATTGTATGGATGCTTCAGAAGGCGATATCCACACATTATGTCATGTATATATAAAGTCTTCAATGCAGCCGCACGCCTCGAAACACTAAGAAAACTCCATGCATCAATACGTCCAAGCGAGCTCCGTCTTAATGAGTAAGTACCTGTATGTGCATAAAAACTGTTGGATGGTCAGCACACAACTGTACAGATGGTGTAAGCTCCTCGTCCACCCATATAAAACCAATACGTTCATTGATTTAGTACAACTTATTCTTTTGATCGTCTTTCTAATCTTGCTTTAGGATCATTTTTAGGACAGATGCGTGGCCTATTTGGTACATCAACGATACAGTCATGCCATAAATTCCTTCGTGTGACATAATCGAGGCAATGCCCTACCACTTAGTAACTTGTCCAAACTTTGTGTCACCATAACATGGTCGTGCTCTAAAATCTTATAACCGTACTACTAAACTCATTGTGCCAATATTGTGGTAGTGCCATGATATCCATTCGTGTATCATTATTTAGGTCGTGCCTCGCAACATAGTGTATCTTTATGCAAAATTTTCCTAACGGCCTTTACCCAAGTTTGTCTCCGGAAATGGCTTAATCATATACTCCTATTTCGTCTCCGGAAATGGATTAGTCATAAACTTGTAAACTTCGTGTCAACGACTCAATTCACGATGCTATGTCTCGTGCTGAAGCACGCATTTCTGTTATAGCCAAATCTTAGGCTCAAATGTTGTGTTGCATACCATGTGCATATTTCTTAACTTATTTGTACCATGCATACACTCTTTGACTCAATCTAAGGCATGCATGCGGATCGTCGCTAATATGCCGACTCATCTATATGTAAGGGGTCACTAGCACCGCAAGCTATCTTGGACAATAGCCGGGCTTATACGAAAATCCTTTCAGTACAGGCAGCGATCCCCACTGAAAGATCCCGAATAACCCATCTGAGTATTGTATGCCAATACAGCTTTTTTTTTGGTTCATCTAGGTTCAAAGTCAGTACCGTCTCGGGCCACTATTCCATTAGTTGTTTCTTGTGCACAAGTTGTCCATTGACCATGCAAAACTTATCTCAATATCATCCTGTATAGTCATTACTCAATCGACATGTTTCCATACTTTTCTTTCTTTTCCGTAGCATCCATTGTTTTAGGGAATGCCTCAATGTATGCCCACTGTTTCAGGAAGCCTTAGAGTGCTACAATTCTGAGAACTCTCCATTCATGTTTCCATACCTTTGACTCACTCAGGAATGACTACTTGTGAGCCATTTACATATTCAACTTGAACAAACCGTATTCCATATCAGTGTCATGACTGTGCCATAAACCATACAACTTTGAGTGCCTTAACCCGTGGCACCTTCTATAAGACTAACTTTGAGATCATGGGACATTTTTGCCATGACAAACAGTAAGATTGTAGGACGTACCCGCTATGACATCGATAGCCTATGGCACAACTCTGCCTAACTCAATCGTACGGTCGAAGGACCCAGTGCCAACTTTGAAAACCATCATGGAGAACAACTAAGCAACATTATGACACTTTTTCCATGTTTTACACACATACTTGACTCAATGGGATTATTCTCGTAGTTATGTGGATTCATCTATTTTATTCAAGCTTATTTAGTGCATTAAAAATATCCAGTTTATTAGTATAAATGCCAAGAAGAAGCAAGTTCACTAAAGCCACCCACCTGAGCGAGGAGTTGCCTCGGCCGAGCGAGTCTTCGAGTAAGCTGTTTCATGGCTAAGTCTAAACGTTGTTGCGTTTTGATTTCTCCGGTTGAACTGAGTGGGATGGGACATTATATTATACACCAGTCAGAAAAAGTTCCGTACATGAAACATACTGAGTGCACACTCATCGACTTATCACTTAATTCAATATCCAATTGTTCTCACAAACACTCCGTCTATGCGTTTCTTCAATCTGAGCCACGCTCGTGCCTTATTTATTTTTTACCTCGAACAACTATATTACAAACTTGGGGTAACTTATACTCGACGCGGACACCGACAATTTAGTTCTAAGGCAAACCACCCGATCAATCTACATTTAAGTTTATTTTGAATCCAACGATCGCACTACCATCTATATTTTCTTTGAAATACATGATTTTAAAATCTTCGATACTTTCTCAT
Source organism: Iris pallida (assembly GCA_029216955.1). Lineage (NCBI taxonomy): Eukaryota > Viridiplantae > Streptophyta > Magnoliopsida > Asparagales > Iridaceae > Iris > Iris pallida. The sequence goes on from JANAVB010039017.1 coordinate 11,619,391, forward strand.
TCCTTTTGTTTCGCTTGAATTCAATGTATCACTTAGTTGGATCGTGCACATATTTAAGACATCCCCGAAATATATGTATTTCAGCCAAGCCTTGTGATAGAGAATCCTCTATTACCACTCGAGTCGGATCGTACAAATATTTAAAGTATCCCCAAAATATATACATTTCTACCAAGCCTCGTGAGTGGTGTCTCCATATAATTGAATCATTCTATCCACCAATACCAATTTCCAATCCTATAAGTTCTCAAGATTTTTTAAGAATACTTCGGCAACTCTTACTATGGCCGATTGCACAATTTCTATCTCTCTGCACAGGGACGTCTGCCTAACCACTAGGCTATCTTTTAGGGTAAAGTCAATCGTCAGTATTAGAATCACTATTTCTAAACAATAATATCAATACTGACCCCAATCCTAGGTCAAACCAAAGTTGATAGTACATAATTTTCTACCCAAGCTCGTATCACTTCGATTTCTAAACTTCGAGCATAGTTTTCCCTATTCGCATTCGCAGTGTTCAATCCAGGGGTCCGAGTCATTCAGCAAAGCCATCCTACTGTAAGTTCTATTCAATCAATTCCTTGGCATATCAATATCGTACATCCAAACTAAAAATTTGCGTAGTCTATCTCTTAAAACATGTTCGATATAATCCACCTATACATCCTATCCAATTGAAGTACATCACGACACAATTTGTCACTAAACCATAATTCTCATACCATATTTTCTAAGTCGTTTAACACAATTTACGTATTCGATCACAAGGTCGTCTAGCAGAATAATGTGTCACACCCCAATCTTTCGTAAGTCTGAATATCTATGCTGGATATGAGATCACCATGCCAATGCTTTCGCAGGATAATCGTCCTCATCGGGGCATAACTCTTGCTTTGAGTCTAGACTAATTCATTTTTGATACTCATATTAGGTCTACTCAATCATCAAACTTACTTTATCGTCAATCACAAGTCCAAACAATCTCCAATTCACTTTTGCATCAAACCATAAGTCAAAATAATCCAATTATGACGCCATGATCTCCTGCAAGTTTGATCATCCCTGCGGGACAAGAATCACCATGCTAGCACTACCGCAGATTGATCGCCCTAATCCAATGTGACGCATGTACGAAGCTGGAGTTACACTCATACAAGACAAAAATGTCATCGTTGTGGTTATCATCGAAACAATCAAGACACTTTCACTTTCATCCTATCGTAAAATCGCAATGATCACCTGCTTATAAATTCCCCAAGTCAAAACAATCTTCATATCATCAATTCAACGATTCCATCAACATTTTTATTTTGTATAGTTCGAGTAGTATCCATCCACGCAAACTTTAAGTTCATCTTATCAAGTAATCCTAACATTCATCACTATAAAAATCCTAAATGTCGCATCCATCTGGTCAATAATATTTTACACGATCATCATTCCTCGAATCAGAGTACCCCCAAGTTATCATATATCGATCTTTGATATGCCTCAATACCATCGATGATATACATAATTTGACGATCTTTCTCTGCAATGAACTCTGATTTGTGCAACTAATACTATCGTCCAACTGGATATACGATCAACTCTTACGAGTCCAAGATCAATTTCGTTATAGTTATCTTCCGAACAAGTCATATGATCAATTCGTTCAAGCCCAAATCATATTTGTTATCATTTATCTTAGTCATCAAGCAATTTCTTCTTTAATCCCTAGCATTATTCACATACCTTCCAATAGATATTTCTATGCACGCTATCATCCAATCGATTCCTCGACTGAGTCATTCGTTCATTGTACCTTAATTTTTCCTCGATTCAATCTACCTACTCAATCATTTTGTATTTTATACTCAGCACAATTCTGTCGATGCGTGTCATCTTCTTGTTTGTTCGAATCAGCTTGTACTAGCTATCTAAAGTCATGATTACTTTGAATAGTCTTTCTAAGGCTTTGCATAGCTCCGTCGTTTGCTGATAGACTCATTGGTACCCCGCATCCTCCATCGATCGAAATCTCCAAGACTATTCCATACACCACTCTGGGATAAGTCACTCAGTAAATCCTCGAAAACAAATTTTGAATCACATTCGATTTCCTCGAATCTCTATTTGAAACATTCCTTAATTTCTAAGTACGTTCATCTATATCGCATTAACGATAACATCGTTCGATGGCCTCCTCCTATCGATAGTCATCCTACATTCTATGAATCAAGTCAAACTTATTCCCATTTCAAAATGATTCAAATTTTACACATAACTTGCTATTATCGATATAAATCTTGGTGTATATGCCCAGCCCGACTTAGCCAACTGTATCTTACATGAAACCATCTTCAACCAAATTTTGTTTCATGAGATTTTACAAAATATATAGACTTATTGTATAGAACATCCCGCAAAATATTGAGAGAGAGCACACCAATGGTATTGATTTACGAAAACGACTTTTAGTATGAAGTCATCAGAGTTAATAAATTCAATCATAAGTCCAAGGACATAAAGCCGTGCTCTGATACCATTATGTCACATCCTGATTCTATAAAATCAATTGTCCTCGCTAAGGTATGATATCGCACGAGCCTAGGTTGCGCTCCTGCAAGGCGGATTCTATAGCGGTCGATTACAGCAGTTTGTGACGAGGTCGTCGCACAAAAGTTCCAAACAGAGAAGTTGAATAGCACAAGACAACACAAATATTTGAACAAAATCAAGTCTTTTTATTGATAATGATGTAAGATTACAAAGGGACGAAGCCAAGATTCAAAATTCACTTAGGCTCACATTCTCTCTGAATATAATCGCTCAGCACTCTCTCTTTTCTAATTTACAGTTGCGCATGCCCGAAGGTTTATAATTTACAGATGCTTCAGAAGGGGATGTACATACATTGTGTCCCGTATAGGTGAAGTCTTCAATGTGGCCGCATGCCTCGAAACGCTAAGAAAACTCCATGCCTCAGTACGTCCAAGCAAGCTCCACCTCGACGAGTAAGTACCTGTAACTTGTGGATGAAAATTGTTGGGTGGTCAGTACACAACCATACTGGTGGTGTGACCTCCTCGACCACCAATACAAAACCAGCACATTTATTTATTTAGTATAACTTATTCTTTTGATTGTCTTTCTAATCTTGCCTTAGGATCCATTGTAGGATAGACGTCTGGCCTATTTGGTATATCAATGACATAGTCGTGCCATAAATCCCTTCGTGTGACATAATCGAGGCAGTACATCACCACTTCGTAACTTGCCCAAACTTCGTGTCGCCATAATGTGGTTGTGCCCTAAAATCTTATAACCACACTACCAAACTCATTCTGCCAATATCGTGGTAGTGCCATAATGTCCATTCGTGTATCATCATTGAGGCCGTGCCTCACAAAATAGTATATCGTTATTCAAAATTTGCCCTATGGCCTTTATACTATTTTTTCTCCGAAAATGGCTTAATCATAGACTCCTATTTCGTCTCCAGAAATGGCTTAGTCATAAACTCGTAGAATTTGTGTTAACGACTTAATTCACGATGCTACGTCTACTGCCGAAGCACATATTTCTGTTATAGCCAAATCTTAGACTCAAACCTTGTGTTGCATACAGTGTGCATATTTCTTAACTTGTTCGTACCGTACAAATACTCTTTGACTCAATCTAAGTCATATACGTGGATTATCGCTAATATATCGACTCATCTATATAAAAGGGGTCACTAGTACCATAAGCTCTCTTGGATAATAGCCGGGCTTATACGACAACCCTTTCAGTGCAGGTAGCGAGCCCCACTAAAAGTTTCTGAATAACCTATCTAAGTGTTGTATGCCAACACGGTTATTTTCTTTTGCTCTGTCTAGGTTCAAAGTCAGTACCATCTCTGAGCACTATTCGAGGAGCAGTTCCTTATGCACAAGTTCTCCAATGACCATGCAACGCTCAACTCAATTATCGTCCTACATAGTCATTACTCAATCGACGTGTTTCTATACTTTTCTTTCCTTTCCGTAGCACCCATTGTTTCAGGAATTTCTTCGATGAATGCATGTTGTTTCAGGGAGTCTTGGCATGCTACAATTCTGAGAACTCTTCATTCATGTTTCCATACCTTTGACTCACTCATCAATGACTACTTGTGAGCCTCCTGTATATTTAACATGAACAAACCGTATTTATATCAGTATCATGGCTGTGCCACAAGCTATGTGATATAACTCAACCCGTAGAACGAGCAAAGGCTATGCCAAGCCTTGCACCATTAAAATCTATCTCTATATCCAGCCGTAGAACTGAGGGACTATTTAATTGCTCAACTTGAACAATCGCGTTCTTTGAGCGCCTTAACTCGTGGCACCTTCTATAAGACTAACTGTGTGACCGTAAGACATTTTTGCTATGACAAGCAGTAAGATCATAGGACGTACCCGCTATAGCATCGGTAGCTCATGGTATAACTCTGCCTAACTCAGTCATACGGTCGAAGGACCAAGTGGCAACTTTGAAAACTATCATGGAGAAAATCTAAGCAACATTATGACTCTTTTTCTATGTTCTACACACATACTTGACTTAATGGAATTATTCCGTTAGTTATGTGGATTCATCTTTTTTATTCAAGCTGATTTAATGCATTCAAAATATCCAGTTTATTAGTGTAAAGGCTAAGCAGAAGCAAGTTCACCGAAGCAACCCACCTGATCGAGGAGTTTTCTCAGTCGAGCGGGACTTCGAGCAAGCTGTTGCATGGGTAAGTCCAAACGTCATTGCATTTTGATTCCTCCGGTTGAACTGATCGGAAAGGGGCATTATACTCAATCCCTTCTAGTACACTAAAATCGCCCTAAAAGTCAATCAAAGTTCAGGATCCAAGTCTGAATTTATTCTAGCAGATATGTTATTTTGCATCTAGGATTTTGTGTACTTTCCAACCTTATATTTTTATAAAAATAAAATTATTAAAAAGAACTCAATGTCGATTTTCATGTACAATTGGCCACCCATACAGTTCCAAACGGTTTAGCTGGGACGTCTGTTCTATAGAAATGTGTCTAGAAAAGACCAATTCTGTTACGAGCCAATTTTTATCCTCTTTCGGACTACTTCAACCTTCCGTATATTTTGGGAATAAACTAGACTTCCTAAGCTTTCCAACATATATACTTTTGCAGCATTTTGGATTCGTTTACTATTTATTAAAAATCTGGATATTTTGCTGTAATACCAAAATTTATGAGTTCTATGTGTCCATATACTTCGGGACTTCATGAGACATCTCCAAAATAATTGTTGAGCATGTTTTAATAAGAAAACCCTATTTTTACATAATTAATAGTATTCTTCCTGAATTAGTATTTATTAAGAATTAGTCGTTTCGGGATCCAAATCATGGAACAAGTCTATGCATATTGATATAGAATCAATATAAGGCTAGTGTACATAGTTTTCTATAAATAAAAAAATATTAGTTACTATTATAGAATATTTATAAATATTTTTTTTCAAAATTAAAAGTGATATTTTATGTTGATAATATATTACTTTTATTGGTACATTTAATACTATATATGTTATATTAAGTACAGTTGTTAATATGACTAGTTTTGGTAAACTTGTATTATTATGTACTATATAAGGTAAGTCTATATAAAGTGAGTGGTAGTGAGTTATTAATAATATAGTATTTATTATAGGAGAAAGTAACAGAAGTAGTGAGAACTTTGGAGTTAGTCAGACATACGCACAAGCAGAGGTTATAGGCAAGTGTACCTTGCCAATGTTACGGTTTACTATCTTTCTTTTTTATTGTTGTATTATTCTCATTCATTATTGTCATGACATAGGATTGGTCGGTATTTAGCATCCGTACTGTATTCGGGTACCGATATTGTTTTATTGACATTTCATATCGACATTAGGCATTGCGTGCATTATGTCGTATTCATTGACACGATGGACCATAGGACATGAACATGATGGATGATGATGATGATGATACGATATGGAGTTTCAAATGAGATATTCGTGACTAGGAATTCTATGATAGCATGTAGTACTAGCGCACATAACTTATTACTGGTACATGATTCAAACGTTGCTTAACTGGATATTTTTAGAGCATGGGGAGGGGAGGACTCTAACAAAATATTCGATCGTCTATACTTGTTATCATGCATTCATATTTGGGTCTTGGTTATTTTACTCGTGATCATGGTCTTTGTAGCAGAGTTATGGCTTTGTTTACTCGTTCGTCCATCGGTACACAGCACGATGCCATGGGTGATTGCCAGTACGACTGGGCCTGGTATTAGGATTGTCCTCAATTGCATATTTGTACTTAGATGATTATAGTAGTTATCCATCATTTTATAAATATTCGATTTACTATTATTTGGCACGTATATTATGTGCCTTGCTATGTCCCCTGAGGACCTGGCGATCTCTCCAAGTAGTTGGTCATGTAGAGATATTCCACTAATCATGGAGGTATTGATGTATCTGGCCCGGTATTTTATCGTACTTGTATATTATTTATTATTTTTATTCTATTATTTAGTCTTATTTTGTAGGCCCATATCGTTCTTCGGGTCTAATCGAACATATATGTTATTCTGCCGCATACCATGGCATATGTTATTCATTCTTAATGTTACTTATCATGTGGATTGAGATAGATATTTTTATAGTTGATTGATAGAATGAATTAGAACACCAAGACAGCTTATACATATTCGAGCCAGGCTGGAGTCCACTCGATACGTAGCTTGCATGTATACGTAATCCTGGTCCTACGTAATTTGGGACTGGGATATTACAAATTTTGATATGATTGGCTTCAATCATCACATCTCGTTCTTGTTTTCCAGCTTCTTTTTAATGTACAATAGCAGCTCCTTAGAAGTATGTCTACAGATCCAGTGAACAATACTAGGTCATGAAACGATATGCAGGCCCTCACTCAAGGATGAGAAATAAAGTAAATAAATTGAGAATATAAAATGTGATCGAATTCTCGTAATTCCAAAGTAAAGGAATTGAGAAATTAATTCAGAGGAATTATTGCATTAATTTAAAATATGACTCCGACCAGATTCTATTCTAATGAATTCCTTAGTGATCGTCCTATGAATAGATCCTAATAATTCATAAATAACAACCACAATCATGATCACAACAACCTAAATTTACTACCACAATTACAAATAAGTTTTCTATATGATGATGTAGTTTAGATAACACATGTAGATCACGTTCATCCTATTTTCTAGACGTTATTCTCGTTTACCTGGGGTCAAGTTGTGTCTGGATGGGTACGGAGCCACAGATCTGACCCCCACGCATTTGTGAGAAATAGAAATATTATTTATTAAGTTCTAGTTTTATAACAGAAATTTACATGACAGGAATTTTGTTGGTGAGCTAGGCCTCACCCCCGACATTGTAAGGCCTTACGAATGGCATAAAATTACTGATAAGCTTTCACTTGTTGTTTATTATATTGTAAAGTTTCTGATGTGATCCAGTTGTTATCTCCCGCCCGATATAGTAACCTAAAATTACAAACAACCTATACTATTATCTTGTATTAAGTTTATGCTGGACACAAGTATGAACCTCGAATCTCGATTCGTGCATTTAAATACCACGAAGAGCAAGAATATAGTTCAGTGTTTTGTTCCTTTCTACAAGTAACTTGGATATCAGGAATTTTTAATACTTGTTCTTTTAATGAATCGTGACAGAAACATATGATTCAAATTCTCAATAATAGAAATCCATAATATTATCAAATTCGATGATTTGTATTCCTCCAGCAGAAAGATACGGTATTGATGAATAGATTTCTCTTGTGTGTCCATGTGTTAGTGTCCTATATACATTAAATACTAAAATAATTTGACCCCTGTGATTTAACTATTAATCACAAGTTCGTCTCTAAGGAAACTGATACAAATTTCTTATAAATTAGGTTAAATTTATATAACCAATTTTGTATTACGTAAATGGCAACCTCTGGGAATTCTTGAAAATTTGGGCAGTCTCCTTCATAGTTTGGACCCCAAAATTTTTCCCAATTTATATAAAGACCCGGGGTAACCCTCTGTTTGCCATAAAAAAATCAAAGACATGTATTACAGGAACACTGAAATTGATTGCAAACTCGCTTGTACAAAGAAAAGCCTAAAAAGAAATCCTAGGAAACAATCTAAGTATAATTGTTTAGTTTTGATTCTTGGAGGGTGACGGTAGAGGCTCGGGAAAGTGTTATCAACTCTGTCTTACTCCTTGGACTATCTGACACAGTCCTTAGCTCTTGAAGAAATTGCTTTTCGAAGGTTGCCAGCCCTGGATTGCCAACCATTTGCATGGGTGTGGTGCCATCCTATTTATGGTAATTTCGAGATGAAGGATATTTTGAGCTGCATAGATGGCCACGTGGTAAATCCTGGGGCCACATGGCCTTAATAATGCCTCGAGATTTTTGGGACCATCATATTTACTCCCTGATCACCGGCTAATAAAGTACTGCACTCGATCGTTATATGAAGACTTTTGGGACCCTCATATTTGCTCGCTCCCTGAACACCGACTAGTAAAGCACTGTGCTCGATCGTTGTAGGGAGACTTTTGAGACCCACCCTATCTGTTAGTCCTGGCGGACTGGACGCAGATAGTTCTGTACAACTTTCCATCAGGAGCCCGTGTAATCAGTTAACGGTGCCCGCTGATGGTCAGCATCTTGGACAGTTGACTGGGCTTGTTGGGTCCGTACTGCCCTAGACTTCTTCGACTTAGCATCCGAAGGTGCGTAGCAGGAAGAGTCCAAGTTGGAAGCTTCGACATTCTCAATAGGCCGCATGGAGTTTGGCCCACAAGAGATTCCTCCCCCGACTTAGTTCAAGCGCAATAGCTGCACCCAAGTGGGAGAAGGACTTTAAGAGTCATCTTATATCTGGTGCAAACGTACCCGAGTTGATTCAGTACAGTTTACCATCGGTAGCGTGCATGATTTTGCGTGCACACCTCTGGTTTACTGTTGGCATAGCACGTTTGAAGCGCATGGCCCGTGCCGCCTTGGATTTCTTTATTCTAGCCCGTGAAGGCGCATAGTACTCAGAACCCAACTCATCCTCGCCATGATAGTGAGTGACTCAATTATGTGATTCTTTTCTTTTTTCTTTTTTTTTAATTTTATTTTGGTACCCTTTTCAAAGGAGGCAAGGGGTTCTATATATAGAATGGAATGAGCCCTTTCTTCTTCTCCTTTCTGATGTGGGACTAAAAGCAATATTTTTCATGCTTCTACAAGACCCCCTTCAAAGTTTTCAAATTACAAATTTGGAATACTTTGAATAAGAAGCATGGAAAGTATAGTTGTTTAGGTGTGGCAATTCTATCAGAGGAAGTATGGACGTGATAGGTTTGGGTACTTCCGCTGTGGATTTTATGTAGACTTATTATCCTTGGCATATCTTGGTTTTACGTATGGATAATAAGTTAAGAGGGGGAAGCATCATATTTACTCAGTGGTGATAAGAACTTGGTAAATATGGGGTTGATGGTAATGAGGAAGTGGTTGGAGTGGACTCAAATGAGGATACATAGAACAACTCAGAGGTAATATGGACGTGGAAGTTCTACATAACGGGTAACGAATGCCACGAAACAACTGGGTTCCAGAAGCATATGATTGTGAAGAAGGGGTGCTTGTACTAGAGGACATAATACAACATTTGTGGTCAACAGAGGACATTTGTGGACCTATTATCCTTTTTGTGTACTGGTGGTGCGAGTACGGATAATAAGTGGAGAGAAAACCAACATATTTACTCAGAGGTAATAAGGACGTGGTAAATATGGGTCTAAAGTAGAGACTTCCTACTCAGAGGTAATGAGGACGTGGTAGGAGTGGGCCTAATGATGATACACAGAACAACTCAGAGGTGCTATCAATGTGGAAGTTCTATGTATTGGGTAGTTTGTTTGTGATAGACGAAAAAACAACTCAGAGGTAATATAGACGTGGTTGTTTTTCCTGTTGGAGAATTTTGTGGACCAATTGCCCTTTTGTGCATCTGAAAATGCGAGCAAATAGATTTGAATGATATTTTGTGGACCTACTACTCTTTGGTACACCGATGGTGCGAGTAATAGATTAGGATAACTTTCGTGGACCTATTACCCTTTTGCACACTAGCGGTACGGGTAATAGATTTGAAACAAAATCCAACAGAGGTGATACATGACAAAGCATTAAAGCGAAAGTTCAGAGGTATCAATGTACATGACTTGTCACTCGGAGAGATGCAATACGAATCCCCTCAGGGAGAACACAGTGTAAGTTCAGAGGTACCTGATGTACATAACTCGACGCTCCAGGCAGTAATTTTTTTATCTAATTGGCAGCCTCTTATTGATGAGATAAGGAACTCTGTCTACGGGGATTACATCATTAGGAGAGGGACTATCAACCTGTGCAACCAGGTAATTGGTGAGTTCTACATCCTCTTCGGCTACCCCATGCGAGCCAAAGGTCGGGATGCTGTCTTGGGAAACTTGACCACCAAGGGTTGAGCTTGTGATATTGGCATGCCTGAGTGTGTCGGATAGGCACTTGGTTGTCGACTCGTCTTGGAAAGACGGATAACAATTGGCTTGGCAAGGGACTTTGTGCCTTCCAATTGCCTTTGAGTGGATTTTGGCGATCGGATCACCATCGGCCCTATGACGGGTTTTGGCTCTTGGCTCTGGGAGTCGGATGACCATTGGTTCCGACTGCACAGCTTGGACGAGAAAACCGGGCACCTCTTTATGCAAAGTTGCGACAAGGGGTATGGCTTTGCCTGGTTTACGGGCCTGGAGATGAATTATCAAGGGTTTCACTGGCCCTGTGATGGTCTCCAGTTTGTCAGTGATGTACTTCTTGGATTCTTCATATAGACAAGCCTCCGAAGAATAATAAGACTCAACCCCTTTGAAGGGATCGATGTTGGCAAATTCAGTCTTCACGAAGCCGAACCTACTAACATACTTGAAGCACTGGTGGAGGGTGGATGGCACGATCATATAGTCATGTATCCACAAACACCCCAAAAGGATGTTGTAGGATGTATCTACATCTATGACGTAGCAGGTAACCTCCGTCTTCAGGTCACCAATTTGATATTTCAATCGGATCTTCCCTTGGGGATAGCTCCTTCCCAAGTTGAAACTGCTAATGGCAGTGTTGGTCGCCGCTAGCCAGTGCATAGGGATGCCAAGAAGTTGGAGCAAGCTTTTTGGGATGATGCTTATTGACGAGCCAGGGTCGATATGCATCCGATCCACCTTGATGTCGCCTATATATCCAGTATAGTACAAGGGTCGATTATGCAAATTGGACTTGATCAACATGTCCTATGGAGTAAATATGATGTTGGGCATTGCATCAGCTGTGTTATCGCTGCCGTGTAGATCTGCTAGCGGGTCTTCCCCTGGAGGCTTGACATGAGCTAAGTAGGTATCAGCATTTTGGAGTGTTTCGCTTAATGCGGCACGAAGATCCTTAGAGAGCCTTAGGAGCTCGTATAACGACAACTTTGCTGGCGTATTAGCCAATTGTGCTAATATGTCAAAGTTGTAAGGTCTATCCAGTCCCTGAGGTACATTATTACGGAGTGGCCTGTCGAAGTGGTTTCCTTTGGCTTGGATTTATCCGCCAGTGGAGGCTGAGATGGCCTTGGAACATCAGAGGGAGGCAACGTTGTCGGCTGAGGATCTTCGACTGAACTATCACGTACATGCTAGAGTTGCGTTCCAGACCGAGTAACAATGGCTGCAGCTTCCTTAGCCTCGACTGAAATTGTATGGCAGGATCTTAACATCCTGTCCTTTTTCTTGTTGGTAGGAGTTGACACCTCCCGGGTAACTTCGGGCACTAACTATAGATGCACCCACATGATCTCTTCTCGCGATGTGGTGAGAGGTACCAATCCAGATGTCTGGCTCCAGACGGGTGGAAGATTAGTAACCTCCATCGTTGCCTGAGGGATAGGTATTACCCCGTCTGGAGTGCTTATTGGAGGGAAGTCGCCGAACTGAATTGACACCATGTTCGCCGCCACGGTAACCTCTTCAAAGTCTATCGACAGAGCTTTAGAATCGATAAGACTTTAAATGTACCGCTTTAATTGGAAGCAGTCATGAGTGGAATAATGGACATAGCGGTGGAAGTGATAATATTTTGGGTCCTCCATTTCTGCCGCTCGGGGCTCGCACCTTGGTGGAGGGAGCTGGATCCTACCCCCTTGCAAGAGCATATCGAAGATAGGTTTGACATGACTATCTTCAAATGAGTAATTCACCTTGGGCCACTGACCTTCCGTCTATTTTTGTTTGGGCTTCTGGGTCGCATCAGTGACCATGGCCTATTTGCCCTTATTGTCTCGGTTGGAGGTGGCGCCAATGAGGTGGAACCAGGACGTCTGCCCTTATCTTTTCTGTCTGGGATATGTAATCCTAATTGGTGAGCCTTCTTTAATTTTGCCTCTACATTGGTAGCACTTATGATGAAGGTCGTCCAATCCCTGAACTGATCGTCACCCATCCAGAGGCTAACTGCGGGAAGCAACTTCTTCTGGCAGATTTAAATCAAGGAGCTCTCGAGATTGCATTGGGGCAATCTCATTACGGTTTGGCGGAACCGCTCAACATAGTTCCTTGTTAGCTCCCTCTCTTCCTGAACGACGTCCATGAGAGATGACATCATTACATCATACCCCACTTCGTAGAATCTTTCCAGGAACATGTGCTTGAAGCCGTCAAAAGAATAGATGCAGTTATCGGAAAGGTTGTGGTACCAGTCGAACGTAATCCCTTCCAATGCTCTGATGAATAATCGCGTGAGGATGGCATCACTATGCAACAAGTGGTCAGTTGTGACTTCAAAGTAAGTCATGTACCAACAAGCAGAGGTCTTTTCGTCATAAGAATCACTATGGAATGGCTTGTACCATGGTAGAAAAGGCACATCTCCCTATGCAACGCGATACGGATGTCGTATACTGAGGTCCCGAGAGGAGTCTCGGGCATTGAACATTGCTCGAAGCTCCTGGACTTCCCTTCTCACCTCCTTGGCTTCGTCCACAGCTGAAGGAATGGATGATCCTAAAGGATCATCACCCAAAGGAGGAGCGGTCGTATTGGAGTCCGCGTTGACTGCGGTTCCCAAGATTGTTTGTCCGGGCATCCTTGCTGGTTGAGTTGGCAAGGCAGCTTTGATTTTATCTACAGACTTGACCAAGGACAAGAGGATGGCTTCGAGTACTTCTAGACGTTGTTGATCAGAAGGTGCTTCATGATCATCATCAGCCATAAAGACTATCCTTATGTGGGTAGAGGTGGAAGGACTCGTAGCAGAGGTATTCTCTGTGTCGTACCCTTGTATAGAAAAATCGTCGGGAAATGTCCGAATGTCATCTTCCTCGGACTCGGAAAGGGTGCTATCCACTGTGCAGGAAGCCACATCATCTTGGTGAGGGTGGTGGTCCTCAGGGAAGTCCAAGTCTGTTGCGCAGTTCTGGGGGACCTCTATCCCCTGTATATTCTTGAGGACCTCTATCCCCCAGTTTTATCTACCCTCAAGCAGGCCGAAGATGCACCTTCGGGTGCTGGAAGCTTCTTTTTGGATCGAGTGCCTAAATAAACACCTCCTGTGGTTGTTGGTGGGAACCCTCCAGATGAGGGTCTCCTTGTAATACTGGCCGAGATTGCCAGGCTGAAAGAGCCCGTCTTCTTTCCTCCCTTGCCAGGAGGAACCTTTTGTGTTGAAATACAGAAGACAAAAGGAAACTCCTTGGCCCCCAGAATTTGTACCTATTTTTTGAATTGTTGTCGGACAGGTGCTGGCTGCAGTCGTTAGAAAACTGTCTGCCCACCTTCCGGTGCTGCTGATTTATGGCAGCAGCAGTTGATGATGATTTAGGGGCAACGACGTCCCGAGAGGGATTCATTGCATGCAAATGCTGCCACCTTGTGTTTGTAAGTAATCACCTTACGTAAGTCGGTGGCAAGATGATCTACCTTTGCACCAAACTTGTGGACTCGGGTATCTCGAGCGCACGGGTACTTAGGTATCATGTTTGCTCCATGATCAGAGGCTAGTAAAAGCACTTGCTCTAGATCGTTGGAGAGAGACTTTAAAGACCCACCCTGTCCGTTAGCCCTGGGGGATTAGATGCAGGTTGTTCTGTACAACTTTCCTTCAGGAGCTCGTACAACAGTTAACGGGGCCAGCTGACAGTCAGTAACTTGGACAGTTGACTGGGCTTCTTCGGCCCACACTGCCCTACACTTTTTTGACTTAGCGCCCGAAGGCGCATAGTAAAAAGAGTCAAGATTGATACATCCTACATTCTCAATGGGCCACATAGAGTCGGGCCTGCATGAGAGACGGTTGAACACAAATCTTCTGACAGGGCCGCATGAGACATCCTGTCTGAGGCCAGGATTGGCTGCCGCATGGACTATCTTCTTGCGGCCAAAGCTGGTTGCCGCATAGGCCATCTTCCTGCGGCCAAAGTTGGCTGCCGTATGGGTCATCTTTCTACGGCCAGAGTTGGCTACCGTATGAGTTGTCTGCCTGCGGCCAGAGTTGGTTGTCGCATGAGTTGTCTGCCTGCGGCCATAGTTAGCTGTTGCATGGACAGACTGTCCATCTCTTTTATGCGACTTCTTCTTTGTCTGCATGGATTTTCCTTGTGCCCCTAAAAACTCAGCATCGTAGTATTTTCTTCTGCGGGATTTAGGGACAGTGGGGTCCTCTGCGGTCGGAAGCAAAGCCGTAGGAGAGCTTTGGTCACCGTCTTGGGCTGGAGAAGGAGCTTCTTCGAGAACTTGGTCGGGGGCAATAGTTTTGCATGTCGACGTCCTGCGAGTCCTCTTTAGATTGGCTCGCTTCTGTGACGGGCTAGCACTCCCTTCAGAGAGCAATTCTTCGATGGCTTGTTAGTCAAAACAAACCACAAGCATCTGCTGTGTAGAGCCGAGCTTGGACGCGTCAGATTGTGTCACCAATTTCTCATCAGAAGAGAAAGACATTTCCAGCAGAGTCGCCATCGTGTTTGCTATAAAAAAAAAATCAAAGACAGGTATTACAGGAACACTGAAATTGATTGAAACTCGCTTGTACAAAGAAAAGCCTAGAAAGAAATCCTAGGAAACTATCTAAGTACAATTGTTTAGTTTTGATTCTGGGGGGTGACGGTAGAGGCTCAGAAAAGTGTTATCAACTCTGCCTTACTCCTTGGACTATCTGACGCAGTCCTTATCTCTTGAAGAAATTACTTTTCGAAGGTTGTCAGCCCTGGATTGCCAACCATTTGTATGGGTGTGGTGCCCTACTATTTATAGTAATTTCGAGATGAAGGATATTTTGAGCCGCATAGATGGCCACGTAGAAAATCCTCGGGCCACATGGCTATAATCATGCCTCGAGACTCGGTTTGTGACTGATAGCTGGGGATTTGTTAGGATTTGTTATGATTTGTCGTTGTAACAAATATGAGTAGTTGAGAACTTGTCATGTGCATCAACTAATCTTCTGAGGCGAGCCGCATGAAGGATGTCTCCTAGCCGAGCTGTAAACCCCCATATTTTTTTATTAATTTTTATAATTAATTAATATGGTCATGCAACTTATTAATCATGAAATTATTGATACTAGCTTATTAGAAGATATATATGCATGTGTGTATATATTATATGTGTACTTGGTAATATTTTATTAAATATGGTGTATAGTAAATTCTAGAATTTTTTTAGGAATTTATTGATAATTTTTAGGAATTGATTGCTTACTTAAAAGGTATTCATAATTATATTTGATATATATATATGTATATATATATATATATATATATATATAATTTGTTGTTATAAAAAAAATATAATGATAACAGTGGCCTCGGCCACACACCCAGAATAGGAAGGGGTGGGCCAGGCACTATATGGGGGCACAAAATGTTTTAAAAAGAAAAAAATAAATATATATATGTAATAATATATATGGGGAGGGGACCAACCCACGTGGGCGGTCCACCTCACCCGTATCCCCATCAAAACATTTGTAACAGCAGCTTGCTGCTGTGATCCTTAAGAACCCGACACCATATTATTTTAAGTAACAGCATATAGCTGCTGCACCTTTAGGAGAAACCCGAGCCCATTATAGTTCCTATTCGAAATAGGAACTTCGACTATATATATCGCAGCCGCCCAATCAAGTAAACCCTAACCCTCCATCTTTCCATCTCCTCTCCACCCTCAACCCCAAGGCCGCCTCCTTCACGCGCACGCCCTGACTACTCACCGTCGACGACGTCGGGATCGCTCGGAAGCAACAGTAAACCGAGACTACTCTGTTTGATTCAGAAATCAGGTACCCGTTTTCAACTTCAAATATTATTGATTCTATGCAACGAAATTCGATCTATCGAATGCTGTGTGTAGACAACATAACCCCCCTCAAAACCCTTTTTGGTAGAATCGAGCGAAACCCCATATATCGCTCGGTATTCGAACCTAAACTTCCCGAAAAAACTATCGAAATAGAACAGTTTCAGGGCAGTCCCAAACCCCTATGTGGAAGCCAAATTCTTGGCGATCCTTCGATTGTTTTGAAAAACTAATTGAACACATTTGAAGACAACCTAACCACGAAGGAAAGTAACTGGTAGATTAGTATTTCGATTTCTGTGTGTGTATTAATTCCATGTTAAACTTGTGAGAAAAACTGATTTCAAAATAATAGATTTCTGAAATTTTTGTCCGATACGACGTCGCCCCGACAAACCGGGCGACGTGGTCGCGCGTTATACGCATCGAAAGGCGCGTATGGACGTTGCGGACATGTGGGAACTGACGGAACTCAGTTTCGTCGCGTGTGTGCGACGAAATCAACGTGTATCCGTCGAGATACCCCGTATTGGCGTTTTGCAAACTTGTCCATAACTTTGTGTACAGTCGTCGAATCAAGACGAAACTTACGCCAACAGGTCCGGATCGAAATTTTGGTCCTGCATGCCAAGTTTGGTTCGATTCTGAGAAGGTCAAATCGGAACCCAATTTTGGCGGGCCCACGACCTACTCAAACGGGCAAATTTGTACACGGCTCCTCGAAATCCAAAACTGGACATACCGTTGATTTCCTCTCCTCAAACTGAAATCGTAGACATGTAGTTTGACAACTTTAGAGACCGTAGACTTTGGCACGCGTTTCGGTGCAAAGCGGGTCCTACGGCGGACATCGTTTTGACCCAAAATTACGATTTTGCCCCTGTTCCAGAATTTGACTTTTAGACATGCGTTTCCTAGGTATATCTTCTTTACCAAGATCATTTTTGATGTTTGTTTCAGCATTTGGAGTCATCTGTGATTTGTGAGTTTTGGTGCTGATACTTGCTACTCTTGGACTTGCCACTTTGCACCACCAGGCAAGATACCTTGCCACCTTACTCTGTGATTATTATATTCTTATTTTTAGGTGTTATTTTCAGCATTTTATTTCGTGATATTTAAACTGTGCGTCCAAGTCACACTTGGGTGCAAGCGGCTCTATCGGTCGTATTCCTGCTTTATTTATTCTCTTGCATTGACTTAGTTTATTGACCACCCATTGATGTTGAGGTATTGGTATATCTCATACGGCCTTGACACTTATTGTATCATATATTGTGAGTCACATATCGGACACGTTTTCGCGTAGTCGACTGGCCATCGATACGTATGGAGCGTACGACGGATAGGGGTAACTGCCAATAGAATTGCATGTTAGATGACTTGGCGGTTACTAGAGGTACATGTCAGTCATGGAGAAAATGATACTAGGTATTGGGTGGGGAGAACATTACCTGACGTATGGGCTTCGATTGCACTTCCCTTGTAACCCGGAAGCTTCGCTGGAGATACGGGTATGACCTCTCAGGTTGGCCACTGTCGTTTTTCAACGACATGCTCTTGGTCACTGGTGCCCAAGAGGGGACTATACCGGATCCTATATTTAGCCAGGGCTCATGCGTCGAAGGAATGTATCTCAACTGCATATTCACAGTAGAATGGTCAGGAACCCGATTGCATGCATACCTCTTTCTCTTAGTATATTATCACAGTTTATATGGCATGGTATTTTCTTGTATCTTGCTATATCCCCTGAGGACCTGGTTATCTCTCCAGGATTAGAGGATTTTCCACAGGAGTACGGAGCGGCATTGGAGCTATCTTATATTGATGACGAGGCAGTGCCTTATGACTTCTAGTCTATTTTTTATCTGAGACAGTTGTAGACATTATTTTACACCTCTTTTTCTTTCTATTTTGCGGAGGTCGGACTCCGATCTTGTGAGACTATTTTTCATAGCTGTTTGGAGTGAGTATGTTCACCCGGCTATCTTTTGATACTCTTATTTATTTATTTGGACTTTATTACCTTCTGTGTTGAGCTGTGATGAGATTAGATATGTTATTCTGGCCTGTGATTATTTATTTACAGCTTATGTGCATATGCGAGGATTCTATATATTGGAGTATTCTTCGTATATGTGCAGCTGGCATGTTTACGTACTTGGTCCTATGTATTTTGGGACTGGAGCGTTACATGTTTTTATGGCGGCCCATGCAGGTCCGATTTAATATTGTTGGGTTACATGACTGTGCCCAACAAGCCTGCATATATGAATAGGAATATCTCATCCAGAACTACTACTATCCCTTGACTTCCAATCTTTTTGAAACTTCCTTGATTATTCGATTTACTTCATATCTAATCTTTCCTAATATCAACTTATCTTCCTCGTGCCAACAGTATGAATCTACGAAGCGGACGCACTTCTGCCTTGGCCCTCACATCTGGTGAGGAGATTACTCCGGAGGGACAGAATCCTTCCATGACTCCAGCAATACCTTACCAGCCAGGACTGTCGCAGCCTACTACGACACCGACGACGGAGTACCCAGAGGTCGCAGCACCCCCAGGCAGCCAGGCTGGACAGACTACTACCATGCCACCGGGAGGGAATGTACCACTTCCTCCACCACCACCATTCACTCAGCAGTTTCCTCCACAGTCGGGACCTCAGATGCCTCCACCACCGACTGATGGAAGCCCTACTACTCAGTTTATGTATGCCATGATGCAGGCTCAGTGGCAGCAGACTGAGCTGATGAGACAGACGATGGTGGCAGCTATGGCTAGACTTCCACGACCAGCACCAGCACCAGCACCGACACCGGCTCTACATCCCTATGAAGGTTCTATCAAGAATTTCACAGATATGAACCCCAAGGCCTTTAGAGGGACGGAGAAGCCATTAGAGGTGTCACAGTGGCTTATTAGTACAGAGAAGCTACTGAAGGCATCCCAGTTGCCAGCTCAAAATTGGATGACAGCAGTGGACTTACTGTTAGAAGATAATGCTCACCACTGGTGGAAGGCGGAAGAGAGACGATTAGGCACTGGGATCACTTGGAAGCAGTTCTATGATGCATTTTATGAGAGATTCTTCCCTATTCATGTCCGAGATGGTCTCTATGACCAGTTCCTCCATCTGAAGCAAAGGAATATGACAGTTGATGAGTATGACTCAGAGTTCAACCGCCTGAGTCGATTTGGTGCGGGATTGATTCCGACCGAGTTAGAGAAGGCGAGGAGATTTCACCAGGGGCTTGCACCAGAGCTCAAGTCTTATACGACTACTCAGTCTCGTGTCTCCCATTCAGCTGTCTTGGAAGAAGCTCATGCTCAGGAGATTCTTCGCAAGGAACAGCAGCAGACATCGAGGCGCCATACCCCAGCAGCTACACCAGCCCAAGCCACTCAGAGTGGACCTATCAGAAGGACTACGGGACAGTACCAGCAGAGGCACACACCTTATCAGAAGCCCACCTGCAACTTTTGCGGGAAGCAGGGGCATATTAGAGATGACTGTCGACTCCGTTTGGGCTTATTTATGAGGTGTGGATCAGGACAGCACTTGGCCAGAGATTATCCTGAGCAGCAGGCTCTAGTTCATGCACATCAGGCCCAGAGGCCCACAGCCCCAGCACCTCGTCCACCATTACCTCCACAGACAGCACAGTACAACAAGGCCAGAGTTCAAGGCCCAGGACAGAACCAAGGAAAGGCATTCTCTCTAGCTGTTGAGAATGTAGAGACAGAGGCAGAGGTCATAGCAGGTATGGTTCTAGTTGCATCTTTTTCTGCTATTATATTATTTGATACTGGAGCCACTCACTCATTCATAGCCACGAGTTTTGCCACTAGACACAGCATTCCCATCACACCCTTAGCTAAGAATGTTAAGATCCTCACTGGAGGAGGAGTTGTACCTGTTAGTGGTATTTGTAGACTTTGTCCTGTAGTGATAAATGGCAGAGAGATGATGGCATGACTTCTTGTATTCCCTATGCCGACATTTGATGTGGTTCTTGGAATGGACTGGTTGAGCCAGCATTTCGCTCTCATAGACTGCCATAGGGGCAGTATTATCTTTAGACCACCAAATACGGCAGAGTTTGAGTTCACCAAAGAAGAAGGGGATAGTTGTGAGGCACCCACATCGGGGACTCATATGATGATGCACGACACCCCTCAGCACCCTATTATCACCGAGTTCGAGGATGTATTTCCCGAGGAGTTGCCAGGACTACCACCTGACCGAGATATTGAGTTTTCTATTGAGCATATTCCCGGAGCCGAGCCTATTTCATCTCGAGTATATCGTCTGTCACCCAAGGAGTTGGTAGAGATGAAGACGCAGATTGATGACTTATTAGAGAAGGGCTTTATTCGTGCCAGTGCATCACCATGGGGAGCACCCATTCTTTTTGTGCCTAAGAAAGATGAGACAGTGCGCATGTGCATTGACTACAGAGCATTGAATGCAGTGACGGTGAAGAACAAGTATCCCTTGCCGCGTATAGATTATCTATTCGATCCACTGAGTGGAGCAAAAGTATTCTCCAGATTGACTTACGATCGGGCTATCACCAATTGAAGGTTCGGAAAGAAGATATTGCCAAGACGGCTTTTCGATCGAGGTATGGACACTACGAGTTCTTGGTCATGCCCTTCAGTTTGACCAATGCACCCGCAGTCTTCATGAATTTAATGAACAAGATCTTTCACCAGTACTTGGACAAATTCGTAGTAGTCTTTATAGACGATATCTTGATTTACTCCAAGAGTCAAGAGGAGCATGAGCAACATCTACGGATAGTTTTGGGAACATTGAGGAACGAAAGACTCTTTGCGAAGCTTAGCAAGTGTGATTTCTTTCTCAAAGAGGTATCCTTCCTTGGTCATATTGTTACGGGCGATGGTATATCAGTGGACCCAGAGAAGATCACAGCAGTCAAATCATGGCCCGCTCCCACAACAGCTTCTGAAGTAAGAAGTTTCCTCGGACTTGCGGGTTACTACCGACGGTTCGTAGAAGATTTCTCTCGAATAGCGGGGCCTATGACTCGATTGACTTGCAAGGATCAGGAGTTTGTATGGACAGAAGAGTGTCAAGCCGCTTTTGACGAGTTGAAGAAGCGGTTGACCACAGCACCGATCTTGACACTACCGTCGAGCCCAGGAGGATTTGTGATCTACAACGACGCATCCGGGAAGGGATTAGGATGTGTATTGATGCAGCACGGTCGGGTAGTAGCATATGCATCTCGACAGTTGAGAGTGCACGAGAAGAATTATCCAACCCACGATCTAGAGCTCGCAGCGGTTATCTTTGCTTTGAAGCTATGGAGACACTGCTTGTATGGCGAGAAGGTTGATATCTACACTGATCATAAGAGCCTCAAGTACGTGTTCACACAAAAGGAGTTGAATATGCGACAGTGGCGTTGGTTGGAGTTGATGAAGGATTATGAGATTGAGCTACATTATCATCCGGGCAAGGCTAATGTCGTGGCAGACGCATTAAGCCATAAGCCCATGGCACACTTTTTGACTACACAGAAGGAATTGATTAGAGACTTGGAGCAGCTTGGTATTGAGGTAGTATTGTCGGAAGCAGATGACGTATTAGCCAACCTTCAAGTGCAATCATCATTGGTAGAGCGCATCAAGGCAGCATTGCCTAATGATGCTAGATTTCGACGGCTGAAGGAGAGGACTGAAATAGGAGAGCAGACAGGATTGAGGATCCATACCGATGGGACATTACGATGTGGTGATCGCATTTATGTTCCCAATAGAGATCTACGGCAGGAGATGATGACCGAGGCTCACAGTTCGACTTACTCTATTCATCCCGGAGGAACCAAGATGTACCGCAACTTACGACAGTATTATTGGTGGCATGGAATAAAGCGAGAGATAGCTCGTTTCGTTGCCAAATGCTTGGCATGTCAACAAATGAAGGCGGAGCACCAGAGGACGGCTGGATTATTGCAGCCGCTACCCATTCCCGAGTGGAAGTGGGAGCACATTACTATAGATTTTGTCACGGGTTTTCCTCGGAGTCCTAGAGGACGTGACGCAGTATGGGTGATTGTTGATAGACTTACGAAGTCAGCACATTTCTTGCCTTTTAGAGTGGGCCAGTCGACAGAGGTATTGGCGGAGATATATATGGAGCAGATTGTGGGATTATACGGTGTGCCTGTTAGTATTGTGTCGGACCGTGACTCGAGATTCACCTCGCATTTTTGGCGAAGCATGCAAGAGAGTTTGGGCACCCGATTGAAGTTTAGCACATCGTATCATCCACAAACAGACGGCCAGTCGGAGCGTACCATTCAGATGCTAGAGGATATGTTGAGAGCGTGTATGCTTGATTTTGGCGGTTCGTGGGAGGACCATCTTCATCTTGTGGAGTTTTTCTACAACAATAGCTATCAAGCGAGCATTCAAATGGCTCCGTTTGAAGCATTGTATGGTAGGAAGTGTCGGTCTTTTGTTTGTTGGAGTGACATAGGGAAGCGACAACTATTGGGACCCGAGTTGGTCTTGAGCACAGTGGAGACAGTGAAGAAGATTCAGAACCACCTGCGAGCAGCGCAGGATCGTCAGAAGCAGTGAGCAGATAATCGTCGTCGACCCTTGGAATTCAAAGAGGGCGACCATGTGTTCTTGAAGATATCCCCCACTAGAGGCACGATTCGATTTGGAGGACGTGGCAAGTTGAGTCCAAGGTACATCGGGCCTTTCGATGTCTTGGAACGTGTTGGAGAGGTTGCCTACAGATTGGCATTGCAACCGTCACTAGAGGGAGTACATGACGTATTCCATGTATCTCAACTGAGGAGGTACGTGGCGGACAGCAATCATGTGCTTGATCACTCTGAGATCACAGTTGGACCGAGCTTGTCGTACGAAGAGCAACCAGTAGGTATCCTCGATCGCCGAGTGAAGGTGTTACGGAATTAATCTATTTCATTGGTTCGCGTGGCATGAAAGCATCACTCGCCAGGAGAGTCTACTTGGGAGCGCGAGGACGACATCCGAAACCGCTACCCGCATTTGTTCGAAGGCGAAGGTATGTCTTGCATTTATAATTCCATGCATTGCATTGATCCCCCGACCTTAGTTTAATTTCGTGGACGAAATTTTCTTTAAGTTGGGTAGGATGTAAACCCCCATATTTTTTTTATTAATTTTTATAATTAATTAATATGGTCATGCAACTTATTAATCATGAAATTATTGATACTAGCTTAGTAGTAGATATATATGCATGTGTGTATATATTATATGTGTACTTGGTAATATTTTATTCAGTATGGTGTATAGTAAATTCTAGATTTTTTTTAGGAATTTATTGATAATTTTTAGGATTTGATTGCTTACTTAAAAGGTATTCATAATTATATTTGATATATATATATATGTATATATATATATAATTTGTTGTTATAAAAAAATATAATGATAACAGTGGCCTCGGCCACACACCCAGAATAGGGAGGGGCGGGCCAGGCACTGTATGGGGGCACAAAACATTTTAAAAAGAAAAATAAATAAATATATATATGTAACAATATATATGGGGAGGGGACCAACCCACGTGGGCGGTCCACCTCACCCGTGCCCCTACAAAAACATTTATAGCAGCAGCTTGCTGCTGTGATCCTTAAGAACCCGACCCCACATTATTTTAAGTAACAGCATATAGCTGCTGCACCCTTAGGAGAAACCCGAGCCCATTATAGTTCCTATTCGAAATAGGAACTTCGACTATATATATCGCAGCCGCCCAATCAAGTAAACCCTAACCCTCCATCTTTCTATCTCCTCTCCACCCTCAACGCAAGGCCGCCCCCTTCACGCGCACGCCCTGACTACTCGCCGTCGACGACGTCGGGATCGCTCCGAAGCGACAGTAAACCGAGACTACTCTGTTTGATTCAGAACTCAGGTGCCCGTTTTCAACTTCAAATATTTTTGATTCTATCCAACGAAAATTCGATGTATCGAATGCTGTATGTAGACAACATAACCCCCCTTAAAACCCTTTTTGGTAGAATCGAGCGAAGCCCCATATATCGCTCGGTATTCGAACCTAAACTTCCCGAAAAAACTGTCGAAACAGAACAGTTTCAGGGCAGTCCCAAACCCCTATGTGGAAGCCAAATTCTTGGCGATCCTTCGACTGTTTTGAAAAACTAATTGAAAATGTTTGAAGACAACCTAACCACGAAGGAAACGTAACTGGTAGATTAGTATTTCGATTTCTGTGTGTGTATTAATTCCATGTTAAACTTGTGTGAAAAACAGATTTCAAAATAATAGATTTCTGAAATTTTTGTCCGATATGACGTCGCCCCGACAAACCGGGCGACGTGGTCGCGCGTTATACGTATCGAAAGGCGCATATGGACGTTGTAGACATGTGGGAACTGACGGAACTCAGTTTCGTCGCGTGTGCGACGAAATCAACGTGTATCCGTCGAGATACCCCGTATCGGCATTTTGCAAACTTGTCCATAACTTTGTGTACAGTCGTCGAATTGAGACAAAACTTACGCCAACAGGTCCAGATCAAAATTTTGGTCCTGTATGCCAAGTTTGGTTCGATTCTGAGAAGGTCGAATCGGAACCCAATTTTGGCGGGCCCGCGACCCACTCAAACGGGCGAATTTGTACACGGCTCCTCGGAATCCAAAACTGGATATACCGTTGAGTTTCTCTCATCAAACTGAAACCATAGACATGTAGTTTGACGACTTTAGAGACCGTAGACTTTGGCACACGTTTCGGTGCAAAGCGGATCCAACGACGGACATCGTTTTGACCCGAAATTACGATTTTGCCCCTGTTCCAGAATTTGACTTTTGGACAGGCATTTCCTAGGTATATCTTCTTCACCGAGATTATTTTTGATGTTTGTTTCAGCGTTTGGAGTCATCTGTGATTTGTGAGTTTTGGTGCTGACACTTGCTACTCTTGGACTTGCCACTTTGCACCACCAGGCAAGATACCTTGCCACCTTACTCTGTGATTATTATATTCTTATTTTCAGTTGTTATTTTCAGCATTTTATTTCGTGATATTTAAACTGTGCGACCAAGTCACACTTGGGTGCAAGCGGCTCTATCGGTCGTATTCCTGCTTTATTTATTCTCTTGCATTGACTTAGTTTATTGACCACCCATTGATGTTGAGGTATTGGTATATCTCATACGGCCTTGACACTTATTGTATCACATGTTGTGAGTCACATATAGGACACGTTTTTGCGTAGTCGGCTGGCCACCGATACGTATGGAGCGTGCGACGGATAGGGGTAACTGCCAATAGAATTGCATGTTAGAAGACTTGGCGGTTACTAGAGGTACATGTCAGTCATGGAGATGATGATACTAGGCATTGGGTGGGGAGAACATTACCTGACGTATGGGCTTCGATTGCACTTCCCTTGTAACCCGGAAGCTCCGATGGAGATACGGGTATGAGCCTCTCAGGTTGGCCACTATCGTTTTTCAACGACATGTACTTGGTCACTGGTGCCCAAGAGGGGACTATACCGGATCCTATATTTAGCCAGGGCTCATGTGTCGAAGGAATGTATCTCAACTGCATATTCACAGTAGAATGTTCAGGAACCCGATTGCATGCATACCTCTTTCTCTTAGTATATTATCACAATTTATATGGCATGGTGTTTTCTTGTATCTTGCTATGTCCCCTGAGGACCTGGTTATCTCTCCAGGTTTAGAAGATTTTCCACAGGAGTACGGAGCGGCATTGGAGCTATCTTATATTGATGACGAGGCAGTGCCTTATGACTTCTAGTCTATTTTTTATCTGAGACAGTTGTAGACATTATTTTACACCTCTTTTTCTTTCTATTTTGCGGAGGTCGGACTCCGATCTTGTGAGACTATTTTTCATAGCTGTTTGGAGTGAGTATGTTCACCCGACTATCTTTTGATACTCTTATTTATTTATTTGGACTTCATTCCTTCTGTGTTGAGCTGTGATGAGATTAGATATGTTATTCTGGCCTATGATTATTTATTTACAGCTTATGTACATATGCGAGGATTCTATATATTGGAGTATTCTTCGTATATGTGCAGCTGGCATGTTTACGTACTTGGTCCTACGTATTTTGGGACTGGAGCGTTACACGAGCCGCATAAGGAATGTCTTATGGCTGAGACGCATCAAAGAATGTCTCATGATCGAGCCGCATTAGTCGCATGAGCCGCATGAAGGACGTCTCATGACCGAGCTACATGAAGGACGTCTCATGACCGAGCCGCATGAAGGAATGTCTCATGACCGAGCCGCATGAAGGAATATCTTATAATCGAGCCGCATGAAGGACGTCTCATGACCGAGATGCATGAGGAATGTCTCATGACAGAGCCGCATGAAGGACGTCTCATGATCGAGCCGCATGAGGAATGTCTCATGACCGAGGTACATGAGGAATGTCTTCAGACCGAGCCGTATGAGGCCATCTCATGACCGAGCCACATGAGGAATGTTTTATGACTAAGCCGCATAAACGATATCTTCTGGCTGGATGGGTATGGGGCCTTAGAAGAAGGTGTTATGCCGAATGTCACGATTTGAGAGAGTTTCGTTTGTCTCCCTCTTGACTCCTCAAAAAAATAAATTTGACCGACCCTCCTCCTTGGCGAGTATTGGTACTGCGGATTATGGATCTCCTTGTTCGAAGAAGATTTGACGGTGGACTCCTTCAAAAGATTGTGATGCGCTTGACTGAGACGATGCACCTCACTAAGACATCTGAGTAATGCATCTAGTTGAGAGCAGGCCGTTACAACGTCTTCAATTGGCATCATGTTTCCGAGATGATATTGGAAAGGGGTAGTAGGTTGCAGTCGCTGGAACACAGACTGCCTTGATAGTGGAGCCACTGTCTTATGGCCGCAACAGTTGATGATGGATTTGGTGTAGTGATGTCCTGGAAGGGGCTCATCGCATGCCAAGGTTGCTTCTCTCTTCTTGCATTTGTAAGTAATTACCTCTCGCAAGTAGCTAGCAGATTGATCTACCTTCGTATCTATTTTATGGTCCATCATATTTGCTCCCTGATCACCGGCTAGTAAAGCACTGTGCTCAAACGTTGTAGGAAGACTTTTGGGACCATCATATTTGCTCCCTGATCACCGGCTAGTAAAGTACTGTGCTTAATCATTATAGGAAGACTTTTAGGACCATCATATTTGCTCGCTCCTTGATCACCGGCTAGTAAAGTACTGCGCTCGATCGTTGTAGGGAGACTTTTGAGACCCATCCTGTCCGTTAGCCCTGGGGGACTGGACGCGGGTGGTTATGTACAACTTTCCATCTGGAGCCCGTATAATCAGTTAACGGTGCCCGCTGACGGTCAGCATCTTGGACAGTTTACTGGGCTTGTTGGGCCTGTACTGCCCTAGACTTCTTTAACTTAGCACCCGAAGGTGCGTATTAGGAAGAGTCCAAGTTGGAAGCTTCGACATTCCTAATGGGCCGCATAGGGTCTGGCCCGCAAGAGATCCCCCCGACCTAGTTCAAGCAAAATAGCTGCACCCAAGTGGGAGGGAGACTTTAAGAGTCAGCTCATATCTGGTGCAAACATACCCGAGTCGATTCAGTACAGTTTACCATCGGTAGCGTGCATGATTTTGCGTGCGCATCTCTGGTTTACTGTTGGCAAAGCACGTTTGAAACGCATGGCCCGTGCCGCCTTGGATTTCTTCATACTAGCCCGTGAAGGTGCATAGTACTTAAAACCCAACTCATCCTTGCCATGACAGCGAGTGACTCAATTGAGTGATTCTTTTTTTTTCTTTTTTTAATTTTATTTTGGTACCCTTTTCAAAGGAGGCAAGGAGGCTCTATATATAGAATGGAATGAGCCCTTTCTTCTTCTTCTTTCCGATGTGGGACTAAAAGTAATATTTTCCATGCTTCTACACCCTCCATAGAATTTCCTGGGTACGTCGACCCCTTCGGTAGAACAACTCAACACCGAAACACACGTATTATATATATATATATATATATATATATATATATATATATATATATATATATATATATATATATATATATATTGATATTTAAGTGACAAACAAGAACTTTCTGGCAATGAGGAAGTTTACCTTAGCAATCAACTATTTTAACAATTGGTAATGATTAAAGGTTTCTTTTCCACACAAGTTTAGAAAACTCAATACAAATCAATAATTATAACACTTTAAAATCAATATTATACAAAATGGAAATATAATTCCTAATGACTTTTACATCAAATACATTATTAATAAAGTATTAACCATTCTACAATTTAGGAAATCAAAACGACATATTTAAACTAGATATTTACTGAATTTAACAAACACATAATATCATTTGTATTAATTTTGGTCTAAGATCATGTTGGATTTAAATGAACAAGGCATATGTGTGGGTCAGAGATTAATTTTAGAACCACCAATGAGGCTAATCATAACATAAATATCTCTTTTTTCGATGTATAGTATAGTCTAAATAAATTATTAGCTATGCTGAATTTTATTTTAAACAATCCCTAACAGTCTATCAGGTCACAAAATCAAGTAGGAGAGATCCAACTCGTATTGGAAGTACCACGTATGACCATAATAATAATTATCATATCTTAAGCCTAAAATGTCATCTAAAATATGAAATTAATTATATTTCTAATTACGAGCAGCGTTTAATCCATTAATTTTGAATATAAAGTTTTTCCAACTGAATCATAAAGCAATCTAACGCATTCCAAAGAGGAATTGATGAGTTCTACTTGAATTTAGACCCAAATTGACAACTGTAAGATCATCAAGCATACACAAATATAAACTTATACCCTCACAGACATAGTAAATAACTATTGCTAATCTATAATAGATTTAATTAATCTTTTTACTTATACGTCACAAGCAAGTCCTCATAAGCCAGCACACTGGAATAACCATATTCACACTTTCCTAATTTCTAGGCCATGCACAATTCATTACTAATGACCTACTAGAACAACTTTAATTTGGGATGTAGTCATTCATTTCATATAACTAATATCACAATCTAAGGAACAATATAGGATATTGATTTACAATGACATGAACAAAATTAAAAGATTTATGATAGGAGAGGGCTTGCCTTGGACTTTTGGATTTGGGATTTAGGGTTTAGGGTTTGATACCATTTTCTTCCAAATCCTCATTCATCTTCAAGCTTCTTCTTTATTTCTTTTCTTCTTTTCCTTTTTTTCTTTTGGAAGAAGGGGGTTAGGATTTTGGGTTTGATGATGGTGATAATGATAGAGATAAAGATGATGATGAAGATGTTGGAGGTGGTGATGGAGGTTGCGGCCAGGAAAGAGGGGGTGCCGATGGTGGAGGCGGTCGGTTAGCTGGCTGTCGGCAGCAGCCGTGGCAGGTACGGGCATGGGTCTAGCTGCAGGGTGCACGAAGGAAGAAAGAGGATGAAGATGAGAGGATGGTTAGAGATGATATCTAGAGAGATAAGGGGATAAAATAGGTTGATATGGGATGATAGAGGGAGATATTGGAAATTGGTAAAGAAGGAGGAGATGACATATATGTAAGGGAATTTTAAGAAGTGATGAATAGGTGACAACATCTACTGTCGATTCATTTGTGAGGGTTCGAGATAGAGAGGAGGCGGTGCCTCTCTCCCGAGCCAATGGTTTTTTTGGATTATAGATTTATCATAGTAGAATTATTATGTGTAATACTAAAATAATATGCCCGTATATAAGAAACATGTCCAAATACGGGATCTACATTTACAATATGGAGTTGTGACACATTATTTAAACCAATGGGCATCACCATATAACAATATACCCCCAATGATGTTTGAAATGATATGTGCTTCTCATTATTTAGAAACATTTTAATTTGATTGTAGCCAAAAAATTTGCCTATAAAAGACATACGTTCTAAGCTAAAACAGTTGTCAATCATAATATCTGTGATTGGAAAAGGGAATTCATCTTTTAGACAAGTCATGTTAAGATCTCGATAGTCAATACAGACTCGAACCTTTCTATTCTTCTTTTTGAATAGGACAATATTAGCAACCAAGTCAGGATGTTGTTCTTCATAAATAAAACCACTAACTATATGCTTCTTGAGTTATATTTCGATTACTCCCATGACATTGAGACTGAACCATCCTTGATGTTGCTTCACTAGTTTAGCATTTAGAAGAATATTTAGACGATGAATCACCACCTGAGGGTCGAGACCAGGCATGTCTTCATAACTCTAAGCAAAAAAATTAATATATTCCTTCATAAGTTGTATAAGAGATTGTTTGCCTTCTTCATGAAGACTTTTGCTAATGGACGCTTTCCGTGACGTAGATCAATCACCAAAGGTGCTTCTTCTTTGGTTGACCGCAAGTCGATTACCAAAGGTGGTTCCAATTTCGCCATAAGAGTACTTTTGTGAAGGTCAAACGAGAGGTTTAGAACTACTTTTCTGAGCTCCTTGTGATGGTCGGTCAGACTTACCTTTATTATGGAGTTTGGGAGAATGATGACCAACGACTTTTCATCAGGCTTCTTCTATAGAGGACCCTTCAAATATATAACCAATGGTTCTTCCATAGCAAGCTCAGTAGTTGCTTCCTTTTGCTCGTCGTCAGCAACATTTTCTTTATCAGTGACAAGGTCCGATGGTATTCCATCAAATGGCCTTTGATCCAAAGGCTTGTGCAAGTTTGCATCAGAGTAGTAGACTTAAACTCCTTTGAAAGGATCAACATCTACTAATTCGGTACAGACTACCCCCTTATCGTCACATATTTAAAGTATTTATGAAGAATAGAGGGTACGAGGAGATTCTCATGTATCCATGGTTGTCCAACAAGTTGTTGTAGGACACATTAACATCAATAACATAACAGGTGACCTCTATTCAGAGATTACCAATCTGACATTTAAGGCAAATCTTCCCCAAAGGATGGCTTCGACCGGTATTAAAGCCAGTAATAGTAGTTGTGGTGGCCAACAAATTGTGGATTAGGATCCCCAGTATTTGAATTAAACTTTTAGGAACAATGCTTACTAAGGAACCTGGATCAATATGAATTCGGTCCACATTACAAGCCCCAATGTACCCCGTATAATACAAGGGTCATCTTGCCGATTATTCTTCAGCAACATACCTTCTTGTTTGAAGGTGATGCTGGGAATCTTCTCAGTCAATCTATGGCACTGGAGATAAGTCACATGATCATTATCAGGCTTTGGGATAGATACGAGTCTGTAAGCTGCAATGCCTCACTCAATGCATCTCGTATCTCTTTGGAGGGACAGAATAGCTCGAAGATGCATAACCAAGCTGGAGTATTGTCAAGTTTTGTCAATATGACAAAATTATAAGTCTTATCAAGCCCAAGAAGATTGGATTTCTTCAAGGACTTGTCAAACTTTACCTTTATTGCTTTCCCTTGTCCCCCGTGGTCTGTTTCGGTGGACCTGATTCAGATGTAACCGGAGCAGTAGGTGGATTAGAAGTTTAGGCAGTAGGAAGGGGGTTATATTCTTGCTCTTGATCACAGGTCCATAAGTATGTCTTTTTGGACCTAGTCTTCTCGGCTATAGCTTCATTGGCCATATTATATGGCTTTTTCTTCTTCTTCTTTTTCTGGAGTTTAGAAGTAGAAGAGGTAGACTTTGGATCCATATCATGAAGAAGATCATGATGGATCCACATGACCTCACCATGTTGAGTAGTGAATGGTACCAGCCCAACTATTTGATCATGAACTGGGGGAACATTGACAACGTACAAAGTCGCCCTAGGTATCGGTACGACTTCATCTTGGACTTCAATTGTAGTGAGATCTCTAAACTGAAGGAAAACCAGATTAGCAGATACATGCTTCTCATCTGTATACAATGTGATAAACTTTGAGTCCAGTAACTAATATATATCGTTCTTTAATATGTAAAAATCCTTTGTAGGATGATGTACATATCGATGGTAGAAGCAGTATTTCGGATCATTAGTTCGTCGTAATTCGTCCGGCCTACAAAGATCTGAAAGTTACAATTTATTGCTTTTGTTAAGACATGGAAAATGACAAAAACATGATCCTCATTGAAGAAGTATTGCAGTTTAGGTTTCGGAGCAGTCCGAGCCATCTGCTTGGCTTATGAAGTAGCTGCGGATATATCTACTATGAAAAATTCCTTCCCTTTACTTGTTTTCCCAGAAGTGTTACTACTCTAGGAACGCTTCCCCTTGTCCTCGGATGCCTTGAGGCCCATCAACTGCAACCACTCCACAGATTCTTCTGCCTTCTCTGCTACAACAATAAAATAAGGTTGGTCTTTGTAAGAGGCATTTTCTAGATAGAAACTGAGAGTATGTGAGAAGTTGGTCCACAGGTATCAATCAGCACTGGTTGAGGAGTCCCAGGATGTAACTTTATAGCCAATCTTCGAAAACGCTCGATAAAATCTCGAGTTGCTTCATTGTTGTTTTGCTTTGTCGAAATAAGTTTCGACATAGAGACATCATCGGTCCATTCATAGAACCTGATGAGGAACAACTTCTCCATATTATTAAATCTTTTTATGCAATCATTAGGTAGACTGTAAAATCATTCAAAGGCCACATATTTCAACGTACCGATAAACAACTTAGACCAAAGTGCATTATTCTTTGGTATATGAACTGTCTAAGAGTAGAAGTACACTTGATGTTGTGTGGTCACCCTGTTCCATCATGAGGGATGAGGGATTAAGGTTTATATTTTGGAGGACGACTATGTTATCCCATTCTGGAGGATATGGTCAGGGTACCACCAGGCTGTGGAGCTCTTTTTTGAACTTATGAAATTTAATCGAGCATTAATGCCTCGAATAGCCTCTTAAGTATCGACTATTTGATGTGAAGTAGTCGATTGGGTAACAATTGGTCGTGTCTACTGCATCACTGACATAGAAGCACTTCCAACAATTGGAGAACTGACTAGTTTGCAGTCATTCCAACTACATCTTGGACAGCAGGGCTGGTAAAGCAGCTTGAGGTTGAACAATCATTGCTTGATTGTTCATCATAGCTTGCATTTGCTGCATCATTGTCATAACTCCTTGCAGTATATTCTCAAAAGCCTCTATCTGCTGTCGATCACTGTCATTTCCTTCTTCATTACCAGTCACATAGGTAGATGTTGTATGTGGACTGCCGAATGAAAAAGTATGTAATGAATCTTCACTTGAATTAGGACTGCTGGCGGCTAATTGTAAGGGTTCATAGTTCTGAGAGTACCAGAAATGCTATTTTATATAGTCTGAATTATACTGTCTGAGTGAGATATAGAATCGTCAAAGACAGGTATGGTAATACCCCTAGTCAGAGAAACAACAGTACAATATCCTTGAAGGATGTCAGAGGAATGCCTAAATCAAGACCGAATTCCTTAATAGACTCCTTCCGGTGCAGAGGGTCGTTGACCTCCTCTAGATGAAGAGGATGAAGAAGCCCGATCACCCCCTTGGCTTGATGTTGTATTGTAATGCCCCAGTCTAAAAATACGTAGGATTAGGATACGTATATATGCCAGCTACGCATCGAGAGGACTCCAGCCCAGCTCAAATACGTATAAGCTGTCGGGTTATTCTAAACCAACTATATCTCACTCCACTAAATATCGGTAACAATAACGAATCATGTGCAGTAAGGCTGATCAAACCATAATATACTGATTCTAGAATAGATAAATATGTTAGTGTGGATCCCCAATAACACATTTATCATGAACAAGCTAGAGAAAATAAAAACTTGTACAAGACTAGGCTATAATGCAGCAAGAATCAAATATAGGACAAAATCTAATTACGGAAGAGAAAGATAAAATATCAACTAAATATACCTGCAATATTGGTGTAGAAATCATCCTCCATCACTGTACCATACCTTTATCTAATACCTGGAGGGATCACCAGGTCCTCAGAGAACTAGCAAGACACATAATATACATGCCTACTGTACAGTAAATAACATACAAGAAAAATAGGAATAACAAGTATTGGAAAGGATAACACATAAATGAACTCTATAGATGGTGACATGTCATGAAAATATAATAGTAATCATGGCTATATGTGCATGTGATAAAAACTGCAGCCCGGTGAGGCACTAACAGTCCTATAACAAGTGCTCTATCATAGCCCAGTGAGGCACTAACTATAGAGGTATAGCCACGGCTAATAAAACATTCTCTCCTAAGGTACTAGAAACTCAAGTCTATCTAATCATGTCCAAGTCAAGTACGAGTCAAACAGGTCAGGGAAAACATGGCACAGGCATATCAATACTATCACTAGACACGAATAAGATAGGAAAGATAGAACAAGTAAATATGGAAAGAAAAAGTAACAATCTACGTGCACGTGAAATTAGAAAGTAAACATAAATGTAGCAAGAGAAATATATAACCAAGCAAGATGGAATGGAACTATAGAAAAGCATGTAAATACTATAATGTTTGGCAAGGAGTACTTATCTGGAGTTTTGTCCAATCTGTGTGGAGGGTGTAGAACCAAAATCTACCTGAACCATCGATGAACGAATGAATTATACTCCGTGCAATATCTACCAACCAAAATCATAAACAAATATGCATTATTTACTAAATATAATTATGACTAACCACTCCTACCTAGAAAGCTTGGGTCATTCTAAGTCGTGTAATACCTACATAAACCATTTTATTAATCATACCACCTAGAGCTAGGTTATGCTAATCTCTATGATCATTATTCGTTAATATTATGGATTACGAACTCTAGGTTCAAATATTACATTTACATCTCGTAATTCATACAACGAAACCTATGCCACATGAATCGAGACAATACGATTAACCACAAGGTTAATAATCTTGTCTTGGCGATCCATAAGCGATATGAGATTATTGGAATTAACGAATCTCAGTTTCGACGCTCGAATTACGAAATATGAACATAATATAAATTAATAACTTATTATATATGTACTTACCATATATAGACCTTAATAATATATTTATACCAAAACTAGTAATATTGACTACTCTATTTAATATAACATATATGGTATTAAATCTCCATATAAAAGTAATATAATATTAACATAAAATATCACTTTTAATTCTGGAAAATATTTATAAAATTTATATAATAATAGACAATATATTTTATATATAAAAAATATATCTGTACAAGATTTGTATTGATTCTACAACATTATTCCTAGACTTGATTTATGATTTGATGTCCAAAACAATAAATGTTTAAAAATATTAAATTCTATAAAAAATTTAGAAATTATTTAATATAGTATTTATAATGTTAAAGCTTGCACAACATAAAGTTCAATATGGTTTCATGGAGTTTTGACACTTTTGGACACAAGGAAAGCAGAATTTTTCGGAGTTCGGTGACACAACAAATGTCATAAATTTTTAAAAATAGAAAACGGATGCGAAACCTAATTTTTAGATATGGGTGAGAAAGGTCTCGACGTATAGATTCTGAATCAAAATATAAGAAGGATAGAAACTGACGTTAGATAGGTGAAAAATGGCTCACAATAAGATTCGTCAGTTCTAGACATCTTGTCTTAGAATCGATGCCACGGACAAACCGTTTGGAACTGGTGGATCCAGAGATTAGAGGTTGGGGTACACACACAAAGGTAACTCTCAGATTTTGTTTGAAGTAAAACAGATGAGAAAAAGTTGATGAAATCTTGTCTACAAGTTGACTAACCATCTGTGACGAATTCAGCACTAATTCGGTCGACTTTGGGTGCCTTCCGTGCTTCGTATCGATCAAATTAGGGGTGAGACTCCTTGAAAAGGTGCCAGGGGAGTGTCTGAGGGTCGAGATGAAGGTGGTAGGAGGGTTGGAAGAGGTGAGGTGATGAGTTTCTGTGGGGTGGAAAGAAAATTACGAAAATAGAAAAGAAATTAGAGGGTTTTAATAGAGAAATATATAAAAAAGTGTATGTAAATCCTAGATGGGAGAGATTCTTGTGAAAGGAAAGAATTTAGGGTGGAGTAGGATTTGGTTTGGTGGGATTTGACTGTGTATTCTAAAGGATACACCAATTATATATCCTAGGATTTAAATTGGGTCCAAAATAAGAAAGTTGTTATATGATTTGATTTAAATTAGATTTGATTAATGTGGCTGCATATTGATCCAAGAAAGTCAATCTAAGATACGTCTAATAGGTTAGAATTCCCTAGCTTAGGCTCCACGGGTCCCTATTTGGACTAGTTTTAGTTCGGTAGATTTTTTGTGATCGATTTGAGTCCAATATGTATATAGTTTCGACTTGTGTGCCACTTAAGATAAAGTAGCACATGGTAATTCAATTGAGTGGCACACCAATGACATGTGCGTAGTGGGCTCAAAATAGGTCAAAACCATATATTGGGTCAAAAAATTTGGATCGAAGTTGGGGCTTAATTTGCTAATTGGAAAGCTAGTCAAATTTTACGGTAGAGACTAAAATGACTATTTTACCCCTAAAGTTGCCCATGAAAAAATATAGCACAAGAAAACACGTTTGTATGGGACATGATATATCAAACTAAAGGTGGACTTGTCTAGAATACAATGATGGGGATAGATTTGAGACATTAATAATTATTGTCCTTCAAAAAATCAAAAACTACGAAAAAGTACATCTATAGTCATAATTAAAAATAAAAATCTAATTTAATAAATAGAAACCATATAAAATAGATTAAAAAAGTAATTTAAAAAAAATTAGGGTCCTTACATGTATCAACTAAAGCCACTGGCAATTTATCTTCATTATCTAAAATTTATCGTCTTAAACACTATTGGTTTGGCATGTTTGATTGCAGTCTCTAAAACATAGACTACCAAGCTAGTTGATCTACTACCTTTGAACAACATCAATTGATAACAATCTAAGCATAAGAGTGCCTTTGAGGGAATACTACCATATTTGAAGAAATCTCCTTTGACTTACGTTTGCACCAAAGTTAATCACATAAATTAGTAAAGTAAAATTTACCCCCACCCCTTTATTATGCGCCTGGAGAGAATCTGCGCCTGGGGATATTGATGTATGAATTCTTCGACCTATTTTATGTACATGGAAAGTTCCAGTACTTAAGTTTTGAGTGTTTGTGGCATGTAGACTCATTTCGTGCACAGTGGGTGTAACACCCTGAATTTTTGGAATTATTTATTTATTTATTTGATTTAAATAGGATTTTATGGAATTTATGAATATTTTTGATTAAATAGTTATTATTATAGATGACCTTAGCCATGTTTAAGATTTGGAGTACACGACGACTAAGAATTATGACACGGATAGTGTACTTGTGTGCTTTAACTGGTATCCTAGCCATGTTAGGAATGTCATGGTCATATTATAGTCTCTTACATGTTAACAATTTAAATTATGGCACAAGTCATACTTTTATTCAATTAATTAGTTAATAAAGCCTTTATGACTTTTTAGGAGACTCGGTTGCACCAAACTTTCCCAAACCTCTCCCAAGCCAAACCCAAACCTATGTAGGCATGTTGGCTATTAAAATAAATTAATAACCATATATATTTAATATTTATTCAGATTTGAATTGTATTTATATATAGAAATCTAATTAGTTCCATATTAGGAAATGTTTATTTAAATCCTCAATCAATCAATTAGCAAACTCATCAAATAACAAAACAAACAAAGTGGACTCCACCCTATAATATTTGGCCAAGCACTTCCCTCCTTGACTGAACATTCCAAGAGAAATAGGATTCTAATTCCTATCACCCCCAGTTTCCAGAAACAAGGGTATTTTTGTCTTTTTTTATTTTTTTTATTTTTAAAATTATTTATTTATTTATTATAATATTTTGGGGTTATTTGAGTCGGGTTCGAATTTTATCTCAATCCGACTTGAAACGGGGACCCGGGGTAGTGTTGACCCTAGTGGACCCACACACTAGTTAGCCATGGCCCACATGACATTATTTTAGTTAGTGACTAGGCTAATTTATTTGGATTAGGATTTGTTTGATTAGTGTGTTAGAATGACCAAACTAGCCCCAACTTAAAACCCCCTTTTTAATGCATTGTTAATAGGCTAGAGGGGGGTGTTTTTGTCATCCCAAAATGGGTCATAGCAGCCCATATGTGGCCGGCCACTTCTAGGTAGGATAGGCATGAGCCCCTTTTTTATTTCCATACTTTTCCATCTCATTTTCTCTCTCTTGTTCTTCTCCAAATTTCTAGAGAGCATGCCTACCATTTTCATCTCCAAATCCATCATTTCTTCCACCAAATTTTCTTTTCCCCTTCTCTACTCCATGAGAGGAAGGTGCTAGCCAAGTTTGGAGAGATTCGGAGCTCGTTTGTGTCCATTTGGAATCTCTACGTGTCGGTGTCGCTCCGGGAAGGCT
Organism: Iris pallida; assembly: GCA_029216955.1. Classification (NCBI taxonomy): domain Eukaryota; kingdom Viridiplantae; phylum Streptophyta; class Magnoliopsida; order Asparagales; family Iridaceae; genus Iris; species Iris pallida. Next base: position 11,658,321 of record JANAVB010039017.1, read on the forward strand.
TTTCTTCGATTCGATCTATCGGGAGGTATAAATCCCTTCTCCTTTTCATTTCCTCATGCATATAGGTTGATTTTTGACCCATAGAAATAACCCCCATGGTTTTGTGTCCATTTGAGTTCATTTCGTATCCATTTGGACACTTGTAGAGGTGTCCTATGTGTAGGTTTGTGTCCATGAGGGAAAACCCCTATTTGGACACATGGGGAATTAATTATATATTGATTTTGTATTGTTTTAATATTTATTCCAGATTTTTGCTTGTGTTTAGATTGAGTTTTCTAGGTATCATATTGTATCATAATATTAATATCTAATCTATATGTATATATGGTGGTGTATATATATATATCTCATTCTATAGATATATATATATATATATATATATATATATATATATATATATATATATATATATATATATATATATGTATATATATATAACATGGTTTAAATATATGTATGAATATATATACTATGGTGGTGTGTGATTCTTGGTGATTAGCTGTGGGAATGGAAATGTGGTCGGCCAAGAGGATATACATTGGGTGTGTTTTGAAGGTGTTTGATTGTATGGGTGATAGGGAGTGGTAGGTTGAGAGCTTTTGTAAGTGTGTTATATAGAGAGGGTGGAGAGTGAGTAGAGTGGTAGTTTGGGGAGGGAATCCTGCTGCCAACAACAGCAGGACAGTAGCTTGTGCAGTCCCCTAATACCCTTCCCATTTGACAGCCATGTATGGCCCCTTGTTCACCCAATGTGGCACAAATCAACAGTTCGTAGCAGCAACTGTAGGCTTAAGTTTTTCCCCCCCACATCTTGTCCTTGCAGCCTATATGAGTCTCCATATCTGTCCCTAACAATCATTGAACACACAATGTTGGCTGTCCCAATGACCACCCCCATGGCAACCAAATTGCAGTCCCAAATACCTGTCATTCACTGTCCTGTACAGCCCTATTGGACTGTCCTAGTAACAGTCCATGTTTCACCTCTATTCCAGTCCTTACCAATCCTAAATTCAGTCCTTAACTTTTCCCCTACACACAGCCCCTTTAACCATGTTCATTTACCTGTCCCTATATCAACTAAATACCCCCCCAAAACAGACCTAGTTGGCTGTCAAACCCAGTCCATTTGATAGCCCCACACCAGTCCATATGCAGTCCAAAACCTGCACTTTGACACCCTTAACAGTCCCCAATTAAACCCCATGTTAGTCCCAAATCAGAACACCCAAAACACCACTACACAGGAGCAGGACAGTGTCCAGATTTCACACTACAAGCTGTCCCATTGCAACCTTTAGGCCCCCACATTTCACCAATTTGACAGCCATGTAAACAGACCTTACACCATCCATTTTCCAGTCCAATTAAACCCATATCAGCCCACTCTATAGTACTTGTGTGTGTGTCCTTGTGAGCCTATGTAAATGTGTGTGTTTGTGAGAGAGATTAGGAGTGTTATGAGCCTAGGAGTGTATGTGAGCCCATATTTATATATGTATTGTATATGAGTTAGATATGTATTTTATATATATGAGATTATATAGGTATTGTGAGATGTGAGAGTGTGAACCTATAAGTAAACCTATAGGTAGAGCCTAGTGTGACCATGTGTGTGAGTATGGTATCATGAGTGTTGAGTGTGAGTGAGTGTTAGGGAGATGAGAGTGATATGGGATAAAGGTAAGGTAAAGGGTAATTGGGCAACATGTACCATAAGATGAGTTAGATGACCTAGATACTAGGTTTTCTTGGTAGGTAATGTTATATGGGATGGTATCTAGCTATCCTAGGAAGCTTAGACTAGTATTCCTAGGTTAGAGTGGTATTGTGCAAGGTATTGGTATTTACCTTGGTAAGGTATTATAGGTAATATCTAGAAATAGGGTATTTAGTTTGGAGTCTAAGATAGGGTTAGAACTTGGTTCCCTTGGTTGGTAATGATCAAATATAGCGCTTATAGACTAGTTTTGACGTCGGTTGACCATTTTGACCAAAAGTCAACAAAAGTCAACCGAGAGTCAAACTTAGCCTTTAAGCGACCAGATTTGACCAAAACCCAACCAGTGTTGACCAGTTGACTGAAAGTCAACAGTTTGTCAACATGTGACTTGTTTGACCTAGGGTTGACTCAGTGTTGACCAGAGTTGACCAGAGTTGACTTTTGACTAAAAGTCAACTGTAAGTCAACCTTTGGCCCCGATTGACCTAGTTTGACTTGGATTGATTTCCTGTGACCTTGCTTGACCTTGGTTGTCCTAGTATGACCTAGTATGACCTAGTTTAGCTTGGTGTGACTTAGGTTTGACTTAGATTTGACCTAGATTGACCTAGATTCATTTAGAATGCATTGTAATGCATCTTATTATCATTTTGGACTCATAGTGACTTGTACTGTTCTATAGGAGACAGACACCACTCCTCGGACAGTATATTCTCTTCAGTCACTCAGGTTATCAGGCGAGTACATTCTCTGACCGTTTCATACTTGTATGGATTTACATTCTTGCTCTAGATTACTGTACTTGATGCTGACACGATTCATTATCACGGATTGGTACTATATGGATCTTCTTCTGAGATGTTATCTCCTTGTATTCACTAAGTACATATTGTGATGTGCGTTTTACTTACATGTTGTATTTATTGAATACCTTATCATTGTACACTCATTATGTATATTGTACTCTCAATATCACATTGAGCCATTGTACAAGCCATTGTACAAGCCATTGTACAAGTCATTGTACAAGACATTGTACAAGTCATTGTACAAGTCATTGTATAAGGTAACGTAACTGAATTGGATCCTTGTGTATTGATTGGGGAGGGGAAGTAGAAAATGGTTATGTGATCAATCGTATTGTGTAAGAAATTGTATGTGTCCATTGTACACCCACGTACAAAGGAGTCCCATTTTATTGTATAACCTAACCCGTTTACATAACCATATTGTGCTCTAAAATCACATGTTCCTTACAGTCTTACTTATCATATTTAGATATTTCCTGTTATCAAATCTCTACTGTTTTTCATATATCTTCTTCTTTCAGCGTTTCATGTACTTTACTCTATTGCATGCTTTATATTTCCTAACTCGTTATGAACTGCGTGAGATGTTTTGTGCTCGCTCCCGTCCTGACTGGACCTGTTGAAAATTTTACAGAGGATGAGGAGGAGGCCTGCATAGACACCTACTATGGGGCAGCTGTAGATGCCATGTGTGACCCAGATTTCCAGCCTGATCCACTAGTTTAGAGACTGAGGCTCCCTAGTCTAGGTTTTTCTGTTTCTGTCTTCTGAGATCTGATTGTATATATTCTTTCAATTTTTAGTATTAGAGACTTGTATTGAGTTGGATGTTCAGTTTATATGGCAGTAGACACTTAGACTCTTTCTCTCTGATTGTATCCTGTGGATCTTTTATTCCAGTATCTATCTATCTTTTATTTTCATCATTCTGCCTTAGATGTGATTGAGACTGTATATTGTTATGTCACCTCCATTCGGAGTGTATATACTGTACAGGTACCTTTATATTATTAGATGATTGACCTAGGACAGCGTTCTACCGCCGACACTGCGGCGTAGGCTGGGCGTTGTTACGTTCTCGTACCCTCACAGTGGGTGCGGGTCGTGACACGTTTTTAGTGGTAGCCCATGCAGGTCGAGTTTATGTAGTAGTATTCGAACTAGAGTATCACTACAGCCTGCAGTAGGATTAGGATATTTTTGAAGGTACTCAATCATACTAGGAAAAACTCATATCAAATTCATACCATCTCGGTTCTTGCTGATATTGTTCTCCTTGAATATAACTGTCCTCCTTTGCTATTTTGACTCATTCTCAGCAATTGTTTGTTTGATCTGTCTTCAGGATGGTGGAGACGCGATCACAGCGTGCCATTCATGGAGATACTGTAGAGGGGACTGCTACCTCTCAGCCAGTTCAGCATGGTCGGGAGGCTACAGCTCCTGCCACCTCTGCTCATATTGGGACTTCAGCCACAGCAGTAGCTGAGGGTATGCCTTCACCAGTTCGGAGGCAGGACCCAGTCATTTCGGATGTACTTCTTCAGCAGCAGCAGCCACCTGGAGGGACAATTGATGCCGTTCAGCTGTTAGCCTTCTTCCGGCAGTACATGGAGGGTCAGCAGACCCAGCAGCAGGGGCAGACAGCAGAGCTCACACGAGGCATTGAGCTGGCAATGACTGCGGTAGAGAGAGTCATAGCTCAGCTAGCGGCAGCCCCGCAGCCGTACCAGCCATGGGAGAAGGGCATCCAAGATTTCCAGAAGATGCACCCGAGAGACTTCCGAGGGACAGAGGGGATCTTGTATGCCGATGAGTGGATCGAGCATATGAAGGAGATTTTCAGGTTGGCTGAGATCTCGACGAGGCTCCAGATAGAGGCAGCGGCCAGTATGATGCAGGATCTGGCCCGTACCTGGTACCAGACCAACCCGAGGGTCGGTACAGTAGGACAGACTTGGGCAGCATTCAAGAAGCTGTTCAAGGAGAAGTTCTTTCCAGACGCAGCGCTGGGAGCCCTCGAAACCCAGTTCGAGGCCCTAGTCCAGGGAAACCAGTCTGTGGAGGAGTACGCAGGAGAGTTCTGCCGCCTGAGCAGATTTATGGATGACTTGTCAGAGACGACGAAGGCCCGGAGGTTCCGGAAGGGCTTGGTAAAGGAGGTCAAGTCCTACACCAAGAACGCCCGCAGCACTACCTTTGAAGAGATTCTGGTGGACGCTTTAGCTGCAGAGGATGATCTTGAGCTTAGGATCAAGAGGGGGCGAGACCCAGTTGGGGGCACCAGCAGCGGAGGACCGGCCAAGAGGCCGCACGTTCAGCAGCAGTATCAGCAGCCGATGCCAGGCATGCAGTTTCAGCAGCAGTATCAGCAGCCGATGCCAGGCATACAGTTTTAGCAGCAGTATCAGCAGCCGATGCCAGGCATACAGTTTCAGCAGCAGTACTAGCAGCCGAGGGCACAGATACATCAGCTACAGCAGAGGCCTGTTCAGTATCAGGGTCAGGGACAGGTACAGTATCAGCAGGACACCGTGTGCAACTTCTGCAAGAAGCCAGGCCATTGGTGGAACGATTGCAGGAAGAGTCTGGGTATGTGTTTACTTTGCGGATCAGCAGCGCATCAGTGTAGAGAGTGTCCCCAGAACCCGACACCATTGACTCAGGTAGCACCAGGAGCTAGGGCTCCGGCAGGGCAGCAGAGGGGACCACCATTGCAGACTCAGCAGCAGAGGTTCGTCTAGCATCAACAACAGGCCAGAGGAGGCCAGCCAGGGCGAGCTTTCGCCATGACAGCCGAGGATGCTCAGGGCGTTGGAGATCTAGTTGCAGGTTCCGTTCCTTGATTCAATTCTGCAATTCCTATCTTGAAATTCAGTTCCATCTATTCCTATCTGTTTTTTATTTGTTGATAAGTTTGATCTGGTGTTTCCTTATGATTTAATTTTTCTTCTGAGATAAGTCGTATGGGCTAGGTCGCCTCGATTATGAGATTTTAGAATCCTCTAGGGTCATGCTAGCAGGCATAGTGAGGACATATAGTCGGACTATGGACGTATTTCTCGGGTGTGGGAATTTAAGGTTTTTGCTGCCAAGCGCGCGGCAATGCGAAAATTTTAAATACCATAGTTCTAGAGGTATGTACCATAGTTGGGGACTCTGTGATTATCGTAGCCTTGCTCACTTACATGACAGAGATTCTGAGTATCATGGTGATTGGATAGACGCATACGATTATCGATTGTATGATTTTGTGGTTGCCTTGTTTTAAAATTTTGGATAATTTCTTTTAAGGTGGATAGACTTATAGTATCTTTTGAGTGTAATTTTAAAATTTTAGAAATTTAGTCATTTAAGTCATGTCTTGATTTTTGAGATTTTGATCATTTTAATTTTTAGTCATGACTTGTGATTTCGATATTTTACTATGGTTTGGTTTTAATTTCGAGGACGAAATTCTTTTAAGGTGGATAGATTTGTCACCCCCAGTTTCCAGAAACAGGGGTATTTTTGTCTTTTTTTATTTTATTATTTTTAAAATTATTTATTTATTTATTGTAATATTTTGGGGTTATTTGAGTCGGGTTCGAATTTCATCTCAATCCGACTTGAAACGGGGACCCGGGGTAGTGTTGACCCTAGTGGACCCACACACTAGTTAGCCATGGCCCATATGACATTATTTTAGTTAGTGACTAGGCTAATTTATTTGGATTATGATTTGTTTGATTAGTGTGTTAGAATGACCAAACTAGCCCCAACTTAAAACCCCCTTTTTAATGCATTGTTAATAGGCTAGAGGGGGGTGTTTTTGTCATCCCAAAATGGGTCATAGCAGCCCATATGTGGCCGGCCACCTCTAGGTAGGATAGGCATGAGCCCCTTTGTTATTTCCATACTTTTCCATCTCATTTTCTCTCTCTTGTTCTTCCCCAAATTTCTAGAGAGCATCCCTACCATTTTCATCTCCAAATCCATCATTTCTTCCACCAAATTTTCTTCTCCCCTTCTCTACTCCATAAGAGGAAGGTACTAGCCAAGTTTGGAGAGATTCGGAGCTCGTTTGTGTCCATTTGGAATCTCTACGTGTCGGTGTCGCTCCGGGAAGGCTTTTCTTCGATTCGATCTATCGGGAGGTATAAATCCCTTCTCCTTTTCATTTTCTCATGCATATAGGTTGATTTTTGACCCATAGGAATAACCCCCAAGGTTTTGTATCCATTTGAGTCCATTTCGTGTCCATTTGGACACTTGTAGAGGTGTCCTATGTGTAGGTTTGTGTCCATGAGGAAAAACCCCTATTTGGACACATGGGGAATTAATTATATATTGATTTTGTATTGTTTTAATATTTATTCCAGATTTTTGCTTGTGTTTAGATTGAGTTTTCTAGGTATCATATTGTATCATAATATTAATATCTAATCTATATGTATATATGGTGGTGTATATATATATATCTCTTTCTATAGATATATATATATATGTATATATATATAACATGGTTTTAAAAAAAAAATATATATATATATATAACATGGTTTAAATATATGTATGAATATATATACTATGGTGGTGTGTGATTCTTGGTGATTAGCTGTGGGAATGGAAATGTGGTCGGCCAAGAGGATATACATTGGGTGTGTTTTGAAGGTGTCTGATTGTATGGGTGATAGGGAGTTGTGGGTTGAGAGCTTTTGTAAGTGTGTTATATAGAGAGGGTGGAGAGTGAGTAGAGTGGTAGTTTGGGGAGGGAATCCTGCTGCCAACAGCAGCAGGACAGTAGCTTGTGCAGTCCCCTAATACCCTTCCCATTTGACAGCCATGTATGGCCCCTTGTTCACCCAATGTGGCACAAATCAACAGTTGGTAGCAGCAACTGTAGGCTTAAGTTTTTCCCCCCCACATCCTGTCCTTGCAGCCTATATGAGTCTCCATATCTGTCCCTAACAATCATTGAACACACAATGTTGGCTGTCCCAATGACCACCCCCATGGCAACCAAATTGTAGTTCCAAATACCTGTCCTTCACTGTCCTGTACAGCCCTATTGGACTGTCCTAGTAACAGTCCATGTTTCACCTCTATTCCAGTCCTTACCAATCCTAAATTCAGTCCTTAACTTTTCCCCTACACACAGCCCCTTTAACCATGTTCATTTACCTGTCCCTATATCAACTAAACACCCCCCCAAAACAGACCCAGTTGGCTGTCAAACCCAGTCCATTTGATAGCCCCACACCAGTCCATATGCAATCCAAAACCTGCACTTTGACACCCTTAACAGTCCCCAATTAAACCCCATGTTAGTCCCAAATCAGAACACCCAAAACACCACTGCACAGGAGCAGGACAGTGTCCAGATTTCACACTACAAGCTGTCCCATTGCAACCTTTAGGCCCCCACATTTCACCCATTTGACAGCCATGTAAACAGACCTTACACCATCCATTTTCCTGTCCAATTAAACCCCGTATCAGCCCACTCTATAGTACTTGTGTGTGTGTCTTTGTGAGCCTATGTAAATGTGTGTGTTTGTGAGAGAGATTAGGAGTGTTATGAGCCTAGGAGTGTATGTGAGCCCATATTTATATATGTATTGTATATGAGTTTGATATGTATTTTATATATATGAGATTATATAGGTATTGTGAGATGTGAGAGTGTGAACCTATAAGTAAACCTATAGGTAGAGCCTAGTGTGACCATGTGTGTGAGTATGGTATCATGAGTGTTGAGTGTGAGTGAGTGTTAGGGAGATATGAGAGTGATATGGGATAAAGGTAAGGTAAAGGGTAATTGGGCAACATGTACCATAAGATGAGTTAGATGACCTAGATACTAGGTTTTCTTGGTAGGTAATGTTATATGGGATGGTATCTAGCTATCCTAGGAAGCTTAGACTAGTATTCCTAGGTTAGAGTGGTATTGTGCAAGGTATTGGTATTTACCTTGGTAAGGTATTATAGGTAATATCTAGAAATAGGGTATTGAGTTTGGAGTCTAAGATAGGGTTAGAACTTGGTTCCCTTGGTTGGTAATGATCAAATATAGCGCTCATAGACTAGTTTTGACGTCGGTTGACCATTTTGACCAAAAGTCAACAAAAGTCAACCGAGAGTCAAACTTAGCCTTTAAGCGACCAGATTTGACCAAAACCCAACCAGTGTTGACTAGTTGACTGAAAGTCAACAGTTGGTCAACATATGACTTGTTTGACCTAGGGTTGACTCAGTGTTGACCAGAGTTGACCAGAGTTGACTTTTGACCAAAAGTCAACTATAAGTCAACCTTTGGCCCCGATTGACCTAGTTTGACTTGGATTGATTTCCTGTGACCTTGCTTGACCTTGGTTGTCCTAGTATGACCTAGTATGACCTAGTTTAGCTTGGTGTGACTTAGGTTTGACTTAGATTTGACCTAGATTGACCTAGATTTATTTAGAATGCATTGTAATGCATCTTATTATCATTTTGGACTCATAGTGACTTGTACTGTTCTATAGGAGACAGATACCACTCCTCGGACAGTATATTCTCTTCAGACACTCAGGTTATCAGGCGAGTACATTCTCTGACCGTTTCATACTTGTATGGATTTACATTCTTGCTCTAGATTACTGTACTTGATGCTGACACGATTTATTATCACGGATTGGTACTATATGGATCTTCTTCTGAGATGTTATCTCCTTGTATTCACTAAGTACATATTGTGATGTGTGTTTCACTTACATGTTGTATTTATTGAATACCTTATCATTGTACACTCATTGTGCATATTGTACTCTCAGTATCACATTGAGCCATTGTACAAGCCATTGTACAAGTCATTGTACAAGCCATTGTACAAGTCATTGTACAAGTCATTGTATAAGGTAACATAACTGAATTGGATCCTTGTGTATTGATTGGGGAGGGGGAGTAGAAAATGGTTATGTGATCAATCATATTATATAAGAAATTGTATATGTCCATTGTACACCCACGTACAAAGGAGTCCCATTTTATTGTATAACCTAACCCGTTTACATAACCATATTGTGCTCTAAAATCACATGTTCCTTACAGTCTTACTTATCATATTTAGATATTTCCTGTTATCAAATCTCTACTGTTTTTCATATATCTTCTTCTTTCAGCGTTTCATGTACTTTACTCTATTGCATGCTTTATATTTCCTAACTCGTTATGAACTGCGTGAGATGTTTTGTGCTCGCTCCCGTCCTGACTGGACCTGTTGAAAATTTTACAGAGGATGAGGAGGAGGCCTGTATAGGCACCTACTATGGGGCAGCTGTAGATGCCATGTGTGACCCAGATTTCCAGCCTGATCCACTAGTTTAGAGACTGAGGCTCCCTAGTCTAGGTTTTTCTGTTTCTGTCTTCTGATTTCTGATTGTATATATTCTTTCAATTTTTAGTATTAGAGACTTGTATTGAGTTGGATGTTCAGTTTGTATGGCAGTAGACACTTAGACTCTTTCTCTCTGATTGTATCCTGTGGATCTTTTATTCCAGTATCTATCTATCTTTTATTTTCATCATTCTGTCTTAGATGTGATTGAGACTGTATATTGTTATGTCACCTCCATTCGGAGTGTATATACTGTACAGGTACCTTTATATTGTTAGATGATTGACCTAGGACAGCGTTCTACCGCCGACACTGCGGCGTAGGCTGGGCGTTGTTACGTTCTCGTACCCTCACAGTGGGTGCGGGTCGTGACAATTCCTATACATACATAAAACCCATAAAAGCCCATACATATATATTAACTTATACCCAAACCCTAACCCTAACTTAATTCTCCCTTCCTCTTCCTCTCCATAGCCGACCAACCCCTCTCCCTCTCCAAATTTTGGTAGCACCTCCTCCATCCAAACCCATCATCTTTATCTCCTCCATCATACAACTCTTTCACCTCCATAAAAACTCCTTCTTTCATCTTTCTTCCATCCAAACTCTACCAAACAAATCTAAAAACTCCATCTTTTCTATCCAACTATCTAGAGCCATTGCCAACACCTCCAAACTCTTCAAGAGAGGATTAACAAGCAAGGATAGCAATAAAGGTGGGAGCTTTGGCAAGGAGAAGCCTCCACAACCCAACTAGCAAGTACTTTTGGTAAGAAACCATAATTTTTTCATCTTAAACCTATGCTATAATTCTGTAGAAATTCTATTACTAAATATGTAAAAATATTATTTTGGTACCTTTTGTTATGTATTTTCACCCATAAAAGTTTTATGATTTATAGTCGTAATATTCATGCTTCGATAGGATCAAATTTATTCCCGTTGTGAAGAAACTATAAGTTATTGCTAGTTATTTTTGAAACTGAATTTTATGTGTGTTCATATACAGAAATTAGGATTTTAAAGTATTTTTCTACGAGGTCGGAAAAATTATAGGTCAAAACTAGCTTTTTCGAGTAATCTGCCGACTTAGGATGTTCCAAATTAGTAGTAAAACATAACTCTTGTATTCATGTCTTAATTCTAAGAGATAATGTACTTTAAATTATGTATAAAATATATTTTTGGGAATTTTAGATATTTTGAGTAATTGGCCATGTTCAGGACGAGTTTCGGATAGACTAGCTGATGTAGTAGTCAACTAGTCACATAATTTTTTTTATAAATCATAATTCTAGAATTTCAGAGTTAATACTATAGAAAATAGTTTTAAATATTATTTTTAGGAATTTTCTCTGATTTTTAAGTGTCTTATTGACGTGAGGGCATAACCGATTAATTGGAAGGTCGAAAATCCTAAAATTGTGTTCTGAGGTCTCGTTGGACACGTATGTATGTTATACAATTTAGGTAGTCCTACGAGATATTTGAATATAATTAAAATAGTTTAAAACACTATTTAGTTAATTAAGTTCTATTATAAGTTTCATAAGTAGTTAAATAAATTATTTAGGAACATTAGATTCCGGAGGCATGGACACGGAAGCGAGACTTCATCCTCACATCACGAAACCAGGCAAGTACACCTTGCCAAACTTTAAGTACTTACATGCTTTTCTATACTGTTATTCTTTTATGTCTTACTTGGTACATATTTCTCTCCCGCTTCACATCATGGTTATTTTCTAGTTCTATATGTACTTACATGGTTGCTCTTACTTTTCTCATGTTACTCGCCATATTTTTCTATCGTGTTCCTGTCTAGTGATAGTATTGCTTAGCCTCTGTCGTGTCCCTTCGACATGATTGAGCTAAACTTGACTTGTTGACTTATTGACTTAACTTGACTCGTAGTTCTAGGCGAGGACCTTATGATAGACGATGACTATACTTGACCACTCTCTGTTGTGATCCCCACTGAGCTTCGATAGAGACTTACTATAGGTTGTGAGCCCCCAATAAGTAGTGATCTATAGGGTCGTGAGTCCCCACTGAGTTGCGGTTTACTCCGATTTACTCGTAGTCATGTTTATTATCACTTTTCTCGATGGCATGCGACTTCCTTATATATTTCATTCTTATACTACTCTGCAGTATTTATTTCTTCTACAATTTTATACCCTTTCTTTGCATGTTAAAACTGTTAAAGTAGGCTTGTATATTATGTGTCTTGCTAGTTTCCTGAGGACCTGGTTATCTCTCCAAGCTTAGTTAGAGAGGAGGACTTTTCGGAGGTTTATGGTTCTGGAGTGGAGATAGGTGACGTACCTTCGCAGAAGGACGAGATAGTGGCCGAGGACTTCTCTTGAGACATGTCTCTTTATTTTAGACTTGATACATTATTTTTTCTTTTCATCAGTGAACATGTAGTTGATTATTCATTTCTTTATACTTGGTTTCGGGATGTCTTATCCGCACAATTATTATTTCTATTTCATGTTGGACAGATCTTTCTCGTTAGTATGATTTTATTGGACTTGATACCACGTGTCTTATTTTTGTGTAGATGAGTGTAAAACCCCTAAATTTCTACTATATTTTTTATTATTAAATTTGGTACTGATTTAAAATTTTGTATTGTACGTCACGTAGTCGTATTGTACGTCGTGTACGAAAATTTTATTTTTCAAAATTGCTCGACGAGTGCGAATATGTGCGAGCGTACATATTTTTAGAAAAACATATTTTTTTTTTCTATTTTTATGGTTCCAAAATAATATAGGAAATAATTATTTCTAGCTATCATTTCAAGTTTATGGTTTTAATTATGAAAAGCCTTTTATTTATGCAGTTATAATTATAAAGTATTTTCCCATAAAATGGTATATTAGAAAGTATATTTATGTAAAGAATATTTGTGCATACATATAGCTCATAAATATTTATTAGTTTATTTTAAATAAAAATGCAATTTTTGAAATTAATATTATTAGTATTTTTGGAAAGCATATTTTGAATTTATTGTGGAGATTTAAATCTTGATTTGAATCTATGTATTATTTAAATAGTTAAATAACTGAAATTTGATTTAGTGATTTGATTTTAAACTAAGAGAATTTAATTTGATTTAAATTAGATTTGGATTTGGATTTGGATTTTGATTGATTGCTTTTAAACTAAATATGGAAATATCCAAATTGGGTTTTAAGAATCCTAATTCTTATCTAATTGGGAATTCCCACATCCTATAAATAGGCAGGTACTCCTCCAACTTTTTATTACTTTTCCTCCACAAATTCCTCCGTAAAATTTCCACAACTCAAACCCGTACATCCTGTCGGTGTCCAACCTTTTTTCGTGTCAGCCCGTGTCGGCCGGTGTCTTTCCACTAATTAATTTTTTATAAATACATTATCTTTATCGCGTCCGACACACCCGGACGCACCTCCTCGTCACCATCATCGTGTCAGACACACCTGACACGACCCAATTCCTAACTAACCCTAAGTACCTAACCATGCCCTCCCTCGCCACCGTGGCCGTTCCCCTTCCAGCTCCTCCACGGCATAGCCGACTTTCCGCCAGCCTTCCAGCAAACCCGTCTCCCTACGACCCCCATCATCAGACCTCCGGATCAACCAAACCTACTGTCACCACCATCCTGACCACCCGGACACCACTCGCTGCCACCACCATCGCCACGACAATAGTCCTCTCCGGCTCACCACCACCTCAGACTTCCAACCGAACCCCTGGCTTCGGCCAGCCTCTCCCAGATCACCACCAGCAGTCTTCCGACGACACCAACACCACCACCGTTTTCCACTCCGGCCACCGGAGTACAGCCACCAGCCCGACATCACCCATACAACCCCCACCTCGTCACCACCGCCACGCCACGACCATCATCGGCCGACCACCGCTACCCCATCAAAATTTAGCAAGCCCAAAAAAACCCTAATTTAACAAACACAGCCAACTTACCTGCCCGCCGTGCGCCGCCGACCCCGAGATGCTGCCGCGTGAGCGCCACCAGCGCTACCGTCCGGGCCTCAGCCTGACGAACCCTCGACCTAGCCACCGCGTTGGGTTACGCGCCAGCCCGCCTCCCTCCGGCCGCTCGCATCAAACTGCTCCGCCAAACCCTCCGCCGCGCCGGAGCTCGTCGCCGCCCACCGCACGAACCCTCTCCGCCTGAGCCTCCTCTTCCGTCGCCGTGAACCCTAAAACCCACCGTCGAGCGCTGATCGCGCAACGCCTCCATCGCGAGCCGCCTGACGCCCGTCCGACTCCTCTCCGTCACTGAGCTCTCCTCCCTCTGCCGAGTCTCCGTCGCGCCGGCGTCATCCACTGGGCGCCCGGCCGTCCGCCACTCCCCCGTTCGTCCCCGCTCTCTCTCTCTCTTATCCTTGTCTTTTTGAGTTCTGTTTTGATTCCCCCAAAGGAGAACGATTCTAGATTATTATTATTATTATTATTATCTTTTATCTAAAAAAGTGTCTTTTATTTTATTATTTATGTATTATTATTAATATTAGTTTGTCTAAATATTATTAATTAATGTATAAATACTAATGTTGTTAATATTATTTTAGTAATTAGTATCTACAGGTAGATTGGTATATTACGTACTGTTATAATAATTATTTTCATACTTTGATACTATAAGCAATTGTTTTGTTAATTTTACTATAGTAATTATTTAATAAAATATTTCTTTAATATTTATCAAAGTTGTATTTTTTTCATAAAAATAGTATTAGGGCTTGGCCCTATATGTACTTCAAATTAGATCTCCAAGCCTATTTTATGATATAGTAAATAAGATCTTTGACCTAAAAAGTATTATAGTAATATTTTCTAAAATTATAGTTTGACCAAAAGTAAGGGTTTAAACCTCAAATGATTTTATTGTTTCAAAAGTATTTATTTAAAAATATTTGATGGATTAAAATATAGGGTCCGTTTGGATATGTTTTCTGAAATTTATTTCTGAAAACTCTTTTTCAGAAAAGATGTTATAAAGTTGTTTTCTGAACATACAGATTCCGAATTTGCGTTTGGTTACTTTTAGCTGAAAATGGTTTTCTGAAAAAAAAGTTAAAATTTTGTTTGGTAAATTTTTTACAGAAAATATTTTTTAGGCTGAGTTTCTGTGTCCTGTTTCACAATTGAGTTTCCATCTGTGTCCTGTATCCCACCCCCACCAAGCACCACCACCACCACCAATCTAGTTGACTGCGTCGAGGCCGTCGACTTCGTTTTCGAACTTTGAAGGATCGGACTCCGAAGGGTCGTCGTCATCGTCGAGGCCACCATCAACTATCATATTCCACCCCACGGTGAGCTCCCAACCGTTCGTTTCTCTCGACCGCCGCTCTTGATGGCCAACGCCGATGCTTTCCCGTGCCCTAGCCACCTCTGGGTCTGCCGTATGTCTCTAGCACCGGCACAAGCGGCCGATCTCGACTGGAACCCCAACCATCGGAGGTGCGGTCGAGGGAGCAGAGGGAGGCGAGGGAGCTGAAGAGGCGGCGAAGGAAGGCGAGGGAGAGCGGAGGAGCGGGTGAGGGTGAGGGAGTTAGGAAGAAGGAGGCGGAGAAGTGGAGGAAGGGGAGAATGGAGAAGGCTTTTATCTTCTCTGCAGAGAAAATTGGAAATGAGGAGGAGAGAGAAGAAAGTGGAACGTTAGGAAGAGTGGGTGGTTCCCCCAATGAGTCTGTTGCTGTAAATTTTTTTTGGAAAACAACATTTTTTGTTTTCTCAAACCAATGTTTAAACATTGGTTTTTTAGAAAACATTTTGGGAAAAGAAAACTAGCGGGAGAGAGCCAAACAAGTTTTGGTGCTATTTTTGAGTTTAAACTCAAAACAACCGATGAAAACGGACATCCAAACAGACCAATAGTTTCCAATAATAAGTATTCTACAAAATAGTTATAAATTTTTTTGGTAAAACATAGTTTCAAACTATTATAAGTATTTTTCTAAAAGTTGTTAAATATTTATTTCTCTTCAAATAATTCTTGTCCCTAGCTAGTCATATTCACATCTTCTTGCAAATCCCGGACTTTCCTATATCATCCCTAACCAATTTGACCATTCTGGACATAATAGAACTGTCCGTGCCACCATCAGAGGTTCCCTTGTGTAGTTGTACACCAAAGTCGCAGTTCATGCCACCATGATTATCCCAGCACATAATGTGCTCTACCAGGCAAGACACCTTACCATTTGCTATTTATTTATTTTAGCTCATATTTTATGCATTATTTATTTTTTTATGCAAAATAAACTGTGATACATGGCATAACTGTTAGAACTTACTGTTCATTTATATTTCCTGATGTGTATTATTTTTCTTACAAATTAAACCTAGATT
Organism: Iris pallida; assembly: GCA_029216955.1. NCBI lineage: Eukaryota > Viridiplantae > Streptophyta > Magnoliopsida > Asparagales > Iridaceae > Iris > Iris pallida. The sequence continues at coordinate 11,674,597 of JANAVB010039017.1, forward strand.
TAAGGGACCACCTTGTGTATTGCATTCATTGGCCTTGACACGTTGTAACACGAAGTTGTGTGTCGCATATAGAACACGAAAGTGCGTGATGGGGCCTCTGGTGCCCAAGTGGGGGACTATGCCGATCCTATTCAGCCAGGGTCCATGCGTAGGAAGAATTGTTCTTAACTACATTTCACTTAGAACGGTAGGCTAACCTTTATCCGTTAGGTACGAGTACTTTTGGTTTGGGTACTTGTATCTGACCGTGGCTTGGAACAATAACTTGTCGCAGGTTAGTTCGTCACATCTTGTCCTTATTTGGTTGTAGGTGTGACTTACTACTTCGATGAGAAGGTATTGAACCATGTTGGGGTCCGGATACCATATTGGATTCATGGCATGGAAAGATACGTCGCCGTGAATTAGTTTACCATCTCCTGTCCTTGTTTGGCTGGGGGGATGGTACGCCCTTTCAGTAGGTGCGTATTGGACCATGTTATAATTCGATTTACTTATTTATTTGAGCAATATTTATTCAGTTTATATGGCATGATATTATGTGTCTTGTTACGTCCCTCTGAGGACCTGGTTATCTCTCCAGGTGTGTGCTATTATCTTTCGCAGGTGTTTTAGCTCTAGCCGTGTTCATCGCTATTTCTTCGAGGATGATTGCATTTGGATCATCTTCGCTTCGCTCGCCGCTCATTTCATTTTTCATGTATTTTATTTCCTTATTTTGTTGGTAGTGGATTTGTCTCCGCCCAACATATTGTATCAGGACAAATTTATTCTCATTATATGATATCTTTTATTCATTTATTCTGTGTGGATGAGATTAGTTATGGTTCTACTGTATTTTACAGCTTATGTATTCATACGAGGATTCCATATATTGGAGTATACTTCGCATGAATACATCTGGCATGTCTTCGTTCCTAGTGAAGAACAGATGGCAACTCTAGAGGGGGGTGAATAAAGTTTATAGCGATAATAGCCAATTAAAAAATTAAACTCTTTTACATTCTAAGAATAATCAGAGTAAGTGCGGAAATAAATACGGAGCAAGAAAGCTTACGCAAACACAGCCGATTTTAACCTGGTTTCCCTCGTGGAGGACTAGTCCAGGCCTGAGAACTCTAGCTCAGGATTAAATCCACTATTTGTGAAATAGTAGTTAAACCCCGTGCCTTTTTTTCAGAAGAGCAGGTCAACTTCTTACAAAGGATCGCAGTGGCGATGCTTGGAATTTTCCAAGTGACTTCTTGAACTCTTGCACAAGACTCCTAACTGAGAGATGCTGAGCACTCGAGAATTAGGAAACTTGTGGCTAGTAGATGAAGAAGGGTATGGCTTATACTGAGCTTAAGAGAGAAGAGAAAAGAAGATTGGATGATTAAAAATGAGAGAATTCTTGGCCTATTTATAGGGTTTTATCAGGCAGAATTCGGCCAGAATTCTGGTAGGAATTTTTAAAAATTTGGCCATTAGACAACTAGCAACCAGCCAACCCTAAAAATTAGGGTACTGATTTTTAGGAGACAGAGTTCGGCCCGAACTCTGTGTGGAGGCAGAGTTCGGCCCGAACTCTGTCTCCAGAGCACAGAATAGGTCCAAGGGTCCAATGGGCTAATTTTGGATGTGGAGCTTTATGGATTTGGATAGGTTATGGGTTGAGTCTCAACAGCCCAGCATAACTCATCTTACAATCATTCTAGACTCAATAAACATAAAAGTACAGACTCGAAAAACGACTCGCATTTGCAAAACTGAGCTGTCGTCTGGCTTGAGCTGGATGTAGTCATCGCGTGTCGTATTGAAATATTACAAGTATTATTTAGTCAATGTTATCAACATTTTGGTTGACTGTGACTTTGTGTCAACAATCTCCCCCATATTGATAATTGACAAAAATAATAATTGTATATTCAATATTCATACCTGGACATATGAGACAACAAAAAATATAGCTCCCCCATAATTAGTGCCGAGTCTAAGAATAGCTCCCCCGTAAACAATGCTGTGAATCTTGTTGGCCTGTTAAGAATATTCTTCCAAAAGCACATATAAACCAAAAGCATAAAAACAGAATATACACATATCTCCCCCTTTTGGCATTTAGCAATATGAGATAACAAATAATAACTGGTAAATACACCCGAAGGAGAAGAAGCTGCATATAAACTAAGATAATGACCAAATGTCTCAAGAGTCATATAAACTGATAATAGAACTACCAAAGTCTCAAAGGTCACAACTCATAATAAGTCTACTACAAACCAAGTACATAAAAGCAACTAAAGCAAAAAGCATAAACCATAATCTAAGATCATCAGTAGCATCATCAAGAGTAGTCCATATCCATCATCGAGCATGAGAGGGTTCGACGTCGTTCGAAGCATCAGTAAAGGAGCGACGTGGGTCCACAAATGTCGCATCCGAATCAATGTAGCGACGAACCCAATGGTCATCGATACGGAATCCCTCACGACCTGGGTCTCGCTCCACAGGAATGGGCATGGATGGATGGCGAGACATGGAATACCGAATGTCATACTGCGAGTTGCTGATAGCACTCATCTGTAAAGTAGTCCGGTAATCCAGCTGAGTCCATCGATCGTCCTCCAAAGTGAAGCGATCTCGGAGCATGGCCTGAAGAGACTCAAGAGTGGCCGGAGGAGGAGGAGGATCATGTCCAAGAGGAGGGGCATCTGGCTCATCATCAGAATGCTCAGACACTACTAGTGAGCCAATGGCCGCCTGAAGCCTCCTTGCCTTAGAGAGGAAGGCAGGGGCAGGTAAGAATGGACACTCATCAAGGGGTACATGAAACGTACGAAAGATCATAGGAAGGTATAATGCATAAACCAAAGATCTTGGTTTTTTCCTACTGTTGATCATCCAATCCATCATTGTGCGTGGAAGGTTAAAGAGAACATGGAAGTGGAGATGGTACAATACTGAGATCTCAAAATAAGTGACTTCATCGGTAGAACCCACTTTGGGTAGAATGGTGTTGAAAATGATCCGATGAAGCTCATAGAAATAAGGATTGAGGAATTTTGCCAAAAGCTTATGAGGACGTATGTTAGGGCTACACAGGTCGTCCTTGAAGCTTTCTAGTAAAATTCCTTCGGGAAAGATAAAGGATCTAGCTTCTACAAGCTTTTCCCAAGAATTAGGCTCTTGAAGCTCAAGATATTCGGCTAATTAAAAATCATCAAAGGAGATATCAATTCCCGTAACTCATGAAAAATATGAGTGTCATCATGGATTAAGTTGCAGTAAAACATTTAGATGGTACTACGAAAAATGACCGAATTTGAGGTAACGATTTCATCAAGGCAAAGGTCATGAAATAGTGCATCATATTGTGAGAATATAGTAAAATTGATGGGGTGTCCTGCAAATACTGGACGTGTCCAAAAATCACTAAACCAATCATTTAAGGTATCTAGTGATACAAAAATTCGGTCGTCGTAAGTGTTTGGATCATGGAGACGTGGAGGATTGAACAACGGATGGATTTGTTGTTCAATGGCCGGTGCAACAGGCGGTTCAACGCGTGGAGGAGCATTCGACGAGGATGCTCCCTCTGTCCGAAGCCTCTTTCCGCGGTTGAACAGACGAGGAACCATAACACAATAGATAGAAGATAATAAAAGAAATTTGAGATATAGAAAAGTAAGGAATTATACCTCAAACTAGTGATGAACAATGGAAGAGAATTGAAAACTAAGCCTTCTCCTTGAGTTTGGGGAAGAATGGAGCACTAAAGAGGAGAAATTAGGGTTAGGGTTTTGAGAGAATTGTGTTTAAGAAGGTAGAAAAGTGGTAAAAAAGAAGGAGAGGGAAGAGAAACCGAATATAGGGGAAGGGTTTCTCTTGGTCGGACCTAATCATGGCCATTGGATCTAATTCTTGATCAACGGCAGAGACTGTTCCCGGTTCTGGAACAGTCGAGCCGAATTCGGCCCGAACTCTGGTAGGAGCAGAGTTCGGCCCGAATTCCGGGTCCTGGTCACAGAACAGGAATCAGGCAGAAAAAGAAAAAATATTGGTTAAGTAATAGACAAACCAGTATAAGATAAGAGTATAAAGACAGGAAAGATCCAATTAGTAAACAAAAGAATAACAGAAAGTGAGATTGAAGCAACAATATGAAATTAAAATCATAGTATTTCAGCAAGTGATAAATGAAAATGAACCATATAATAAACAAGGAATTATATCATAATTTAATATTTTGAAGCTGTCATGGGTTAGCTGCAGGGGCCGGATCCCAACTAGCGGTAGTCCTGAGAACTAGTGCACCGTGTCGCTTAGGCTTTTACGCCTTATTGTCAGAAGGGCCCTTTCGGCTTGTACCCACAGCAAGTTCATCATAATAGAATCAAGATATACTCGATATTTATGCAGGTTTATCTTAATTTACAACATTTTCATCTAAGATTCCAAGTTCACGACAAAGAAAATTGAAGCGCTCTTCGGATAATGGTTTTATGAAGAAGTCTGCTAATTGATGATCAGTGTCAATAAATTCTAAGTTAATCGTGCCATTTTGCTGATGATCACACAAAAAGTGGTGACAAATTTCAATGTGCTTCGTGCGTGAGTGACAAATGGAGTTCTTAGTAAGATTTATAGCACTAGTGTTGTCACAAAAGATTGGAATATGCATAAAAGATAAATTATAGTCTTCAAGGGTTTGCTTCATCCACAGAATTTGTGCACAACAACGCCCAGCTGCGATGTATTCAGCTTCTGTTGTGGATAGTACGACAGAATTCTGCTTCTTGCTAAACCAAGAGACTAAAGCTTTTCCTAATAAATGACACATACCGCTCGTACTTTTACGGTCGACCTTGCATCCGGCGAAGTCAGCATCAGAGTAACCAATGAGGTCAAATGATGTTGACTTGGGATACCATAGGCCCACTGTAACCGTACCCTTAAGGTATCGAAAGATACGCTTAACATGTGTGATTCCTTAGGATTTGCTTGATATCTAGCACACAAGCAAACGCTAAACATAATATCAGGGCGACTTGCAGTAAGATAGAGTAGACTGCCTATCATACCTCGATACTTACATTGATCTACGGGTTTGCCACTATCATCTGGTTCAAGTTTGGTTGAAGTAGCCATAGGAGTGCTGATTGGTTTGACGTTGTCAAGGTCGAATTTCTTCAGCATGTCCTTTGTATACTTCGACTGACAGATGAAGGTTCCATTTGACATTTGTTTGACTTGCAGCCCAAGAAAGTAGTTGAGCTCCCCCATCATGCTCATCTCAAACTCGATCTGCATACACTTGGCAAAATCTTGACAAAGAGTTTCATCAGTAGAACCAAAAATAATATCATCTACATATATTTGTACTAAAAGAATAGTGTCTTTGAAAGATTTTATGAAAAGTGTAGTGTCGATTTTCCCTTTTGAAAAACCTTTCTCAAGCAAGAAATTGCTTAGCCGTTCATACCAAGCTCTAGGGGCTTGTTTGAGGCCATACAACGCTTTCTTTAGCTTGAACACGTGGTCGGAAAATTTGTGATTTTTAAAGCCAGGGGTTGTTTTACATAAACTTTCTCCTTAATAAATCCATTCAAGAAAGCACTTTTAATATCCATTTGAAATAATTTGAAATTTTGAAAATTTGTAAATGCACAAAGCATCCGAATGGATTCCAATCTAGCAACAGGAGCATACGTCTCATCGTAGTCAACACCTTCCTCTTGGTTGTATCCTTGAGCTACTAGACGAGCTTTGTTGCGTGTGACTGAACCATCTTCATTCACTTTGTTTCTAAAAACCCATTTGGTACCAATAATCGAGTGATTAGCCGGTCTAAAAACGAGTTCCCATACTTGGCTCCTCTCGAATTGCTTGAGTTCCTCTTGCATAGCAGAAATCCAAAATTCATCATTGAAAGCTTCTAAAATATTTTTCGGCTCAATTTGTGAAATAAAGGCAGTGCTAGCAATAGAGTCTCTTAATGATGATCTAGTAGTTACTCCACGTGAAACCTAACCAATCACCAAGTTTTCTGGATGTGATGGCTTGAAAGAGAATTTCTTTGGCAACCCTCCAGAGAATTGGTTTCGGTTGTGGTATTCATTGGAGTAGAAGTTGATGGCTCAACGTCATCATTAAGTGTAGCTGCTGCACTGTTATCTTCATCAAAAGTCACATTTGTAGACTCTTCCATAATTAATGAGCGTTTGTTAAAAACTCTATAACCCTTACTCTTGGCAGCATAGCCAAGAAAAATACCATCGTCAGCTTTGGCATCAAATTTGCCTAAGTTGTCTTTGGTGTTAAGGATAAAATATCTGCAGCCAAAAACTCTAAAATAAGAAACATTTGGGGTTCTCCCAAACCAAAGCTCATAGGGTATTTTTTTCATAATAGGACGAATAAGCACCCTATTTAAAATGTGGCATGCTGTGCTGACAGCTTTAGCCCAAAAGTATTTTGGAAGTAAAAACTTGTTCAACATGACTCTAGCCATATCACCAAGAGTCCTATTCTTTTGCTCCACAATACCATTTTGTTGAGGAGTTCTTGGACAAGAAAACTTATGATCAAAACCATTGGAATCACAAAACTTTTCAAAATTAGAATTTTCGAACTCGCCTCCATGATCACTTCGGATTCGAGTAATCATGTAGCCTTTTTCGTTTTGAACTTTCTTAACAAAAATCTTGAAAACCGAAATAGCATCACTTTTATAAGTAAGAAAGAAAACCCAAGTAAATCTTGAAAAGTCATCAACAATAACAAAGGCATAGTGTTTTCCACCAAGACTGGCTAGTGTACTTGGGCCAAATAAATCCATATGGAGAAGTTGCAAGGGTCTAGTAGTGCTTACAGAGTTTATGGAATGGAAAGAGGACTTGGTTGCCTTATTCAACTCACATTCGGCACATACGGTGTCCTTTTTGAATGTGATATCGGGCAAGCCTCTAACTAGCTTCTTGGTCGATAGTCTGGATATAGTATCCATATTTGCATGACCAAGACGCTGGCGCCACAGTAATCGTTCATCTTTATGAGCATATAGGCATCTACATGCATTGTTAGTATCTATAGACAAATAGAAAATATAAATATTATCCACTCTTACCCCTTCAAAAACAATGTCTCCTGTTGACCTATCATAAATAAGGCATTTGTTTTGTCCAAAGTTAATGTCATAACCATGGTCAGCAAGATGGCTGATGCTGAGCAGGTTATGTTTTAACTCGGTCACTAGGCAGACATCCTTTATTATGGGAGAGGGAGGATAACCAATAATACCATTACCTATAATATAACCTTTTAGGTTGTTGCCGAAGGATACATATCCTTCTCTCTTCATCGATAGTGATATGAAAAGATTTGCGTCTTCCGTCATATGCCGCGAGCATCCACTATCGAGAATCCACTTACTTTTAGTTGAGGAGGGAAGGTCCATCTACATTAAGAGTAGATGAGACGTTGGTACCCAAGTTCTTGAGGGTCCTGAAAAGTTAGTTTTTGGAAACCATGCATATATCTTTCTATCTACTAATCTTCTAATTCTACATTGTGGTGAAATGTGTCCATATAAACCACAATAAGTACATGTAGCATTCCTATTTATATTAGGAGCATGCTGATGATGTTTATAAGTAGAGTGATGAGGAAAAGTATGATGATATGTAGAATTGGCATGGTGATGATGACTATGAGTAGAGTGATGTGGAGTGGCATGGTGATATTGTCTATATGGAGTAGCATGGTGATGATGTCTATATGTAGAGTGATGGTGATGCTATTTTTGTGAAACATGGTGATGATTGTATCTATGAGTAGCATGATGATTTTGTGACATATGATAGTTATTTCTACGTGCATGTGGTTTGTGTGCTTTGTGAAAGTGTGTGTATATGTAAGCATGATTATGAGCAGCATGTGGATGATGTGGTTGACTAGTATGAGTGGTGTCATACTTTGTGTGTGTCTCATGTGATTGGGTTTGAGGTTGAGCAACCTGTTTTCCTAATTTAGTCTCTAGTTTCTTAGAGACAACTTGCAATTCAGTAATCTTAGCATTCAAACCATGCATCTTAGTAATAGAAATCTTGTGTCTACTCTTTTCTTCTGCAAGCTCCGTGTTGAGTGTTGTGATTTCTTGTGTTTGTTGTTCAATGCGTGCTTCGGCATCATGTAAGCTTATTTTAAGCTTAGATACCTCATCAGTGACATCCGTGGGTGAAGTGTCTCTAATGTTATCAAGTAATAAAAAAACTCTCTGTATTTCGACTTCATGACTTTTGATTTTGTCCTTGGCATGTTTGTATTTACCAATGACCTTTTTGTGATCACTAAGTAAATCGGTAAAAGCATCGCCAAGTTCATCAAAAGTGAAGTCGTCAAGAGTTTCGTTTGATACCTTGTCAGACGTCGCCATTAGGCACACATTAGCCGTATCTTGAGAAGAGTCCTTTTCTTCCTCGGAGTCACTAGCTTCGCTTTCATGCCAAATCCTTGTGTTGGCATATTTCTTTGAGGAGGTCTTTTTGTATGGCTTCTCATAGCGGTTGCTCTTCTTCAAGAATGGACAGTCTTTTCGGACGTGTCCAGTCTTCTTGCAACCGTAGCAGGTTGGCTCTTCTTCGCCATCTTCTTGTGGTTCCTTCTTTCTTCGATTGAAGCGAAGGAATCTCTTGAAGTTGCGGACCATGAGAGCTTGATCATCATCTTCTGAGTTGTCGTCATCCGTCTCTTCGGGTTCAGCCCTCCATCGGTGAGCTTTGAGTCCGATCTCCTTAGCCTTAGGAGCCGGCTTTTCGAAGTCCTTGAGGTCAAGCTCATGAGTTAGCTTTCCCATCAAGGTTTCTATGGACATAGTTGTGAGATCATTTCCTTCTATGATGGAACTGGGGATTCCCAGGACCCTTTTTTTGGTGTGCGTATTGATCGATAGAAAGTTAAACATATCTAATACGTGTTCTAACCCTTCATAGGCGGAAACTAGGGTTCACGAATTATACCTGCGGCGGAAAGGAGACAAGTATTTCCTGGCAATCTCGAGCAGATGACCCCAAGATCTTCTGTACGTATTCCTTCCTCGAGTTGGACGTCGTGTGGGCGACGATCTCCCAACCTTTTCTTCTCCTTGGCAGCACTCTCTTTTCTCTCCTTATGTGAATCATGAACTTAGAGAAAATTTCAGATTTTTGATCGGTAATCAAGCAGCCAGAGAATAGAGGATATATATATAGGCTACGGCAGGGACTATGAGGAGAAATTAGGGTTAGGCCTCCTAATGGATTTGGATATCCCGTGTTCAGCCCGAACACACAATCCAGGCCCATTAACAATAGCTCGGTCCACTAATGAGCTATTGTTGCACTACCTCCCTAATCCCAAATTATGTTTATGGGCTCCTTTTATTATATGCTCGTTTGGCCCCCCATGTTAAGATATCATATGTCCGTCGATCAAATTAAGTTACTGACAACTATATTGATTCGACATCTTTTATCCTTAAGTAGTACCGCTCAACTTTATTTGTCATGTCGGATATAATCCACCTGCAGGGTTTACATGACAATCCTTATGAGCTCCTTAAGAGGACATCATCAACCCGATATATCGGGACATGGATTCCATTTATAATCAACAGCCCATCATACATACAATGTTATTACCCAATTCATAGAGGTTGTTGATCCATAATGAATCTCACTCTTTTATGAGTCAAAGTAATGCACATTGCATATACATGTCCGTTATTATATCCGGATTAAGAGTAGAAGCATCCATAATAACAGAGGTGTTTGTTCTCTTATGTAGTCAATACAAAGAGAACAACCTCAAGTGGTCCTGTTCAATACACACAAAGTGTACTAGTGTAAACCTATAGTCAAGATAGACTAATACCAGATTACACTACAACCTTTCCAATAGATTGTCCAAGTCCATCTAGGTTGTGAACTATTTATATACTCCATAGGAAACTGATAATATGATCTTCTGTGTGACACCACACACCATATTATCTACAATATAGAATATCAGACATTTGTATTAACACTTGCAACAAATACAATATGCAAACATTTGCCCATATGATTCTTATTCAAAATTTAAGGAAATAAGGTTACTACAAAAGTGATGCTTTTAGTATATAACCCTAACAATCTCCCACTTATACTCAAAGCATTGCTTTTCAGTATACTGTTACAAATCTCCCACTTATACTTAGAGCCATGCTGCTACACATCTGACTCACATTCCCTGAACATGACTATCAAAAGCCTTAGCTGGTAAGCTCTTTGTAAAGGGATCAGCTAGGTTGTCGGCTGATGCTATCTTGATCACAGCAACTTTTCCTTTCTTTACGAAATCTTATATCAGGTGGTACTTGCGCTCAATGTGTTTGCCTGTCTTATGGGCTCGTGGTTCCTTCGAATTTGCAACTGCACCACTAGTATCACAATAAAGTGTAATAGACTTAGGCAAACTAGGTACCACATCCAAGTCCAACAGAAAGTTTCTGAGCCAAACCGCTTCTTTGGCTGCCTCAGAGGCTGCCACATACTCGGCTTCAATAGTGGAATCAGCAATACATTTTTGCTTGATACTCCTCCACACAATGGCTCCACCTCCCAAAGTAAACACATAACCTGAGGTAGATTTTCTGGAATCCCTATCTGACTGAAAATCTGAGTCTGTATACCCCAAGGAAACTAAACTATCTGCCTGGTAAACTAGCATATACTCTTTAGTCCTTTTCAGGTACTTCAAAATATGCTTTACGGCAGTCCAGTGCTCTTGTCCTGGGTTAGACTGATATCTGTTGACCATGCCTACGGCAAAGCAGATGTCTGGTCTCGTACATAGCATTACATACATTAAGCTTCCTACTGCTGAAGCATAAGGAACTGCCTTCATATTTTCTATCATTTTAGGTGTCCTCGGACACTGCTCCTTTGATAGAGCAATTCTATGTCTAAAAGGTAAGAAACCTTTCTTAGAATTTTGCATACTAAAATGAGTTAGTACAGTATCGATATAGGAAGCTTGGGATAAGTCCAACATCCTTTTCTTACGATCTCGTAGAACTTTGATCCCAAGGATGTGACCTACTTCTCCCAAGTCCTTCATATCAAACTGTTTGGATAACCATACCCTTACATCAGATAATACCTTCACATTGTTTCCAATGAGCAAGATGTCATCCACATAAAGTACTAGGAACACCACCACGTTTCTGTCATACTTTCTGTATACACATGATTCATCCTGACATTGATCAAATACATAGGATTTTATCACCTGATCAAAACAAATGTTCCAAGATCTGGAAGCTTGCTTAAGTCCATAAATTGACTTTTTGAGCTTACAAACAAGATGCTCCTGGCCCTTTTCAATGAACCCGTCTGGTTGCTTCATATAGATGTCTTCCTCAAGACTTCCATTAAGGAAAGCTGTCTTGACATCCATTTGCCAAATCTCATAATCGAGATGAGCTGCAATAGATAAAAGAATCCGAATAGACTTAAGCATGGCTACAGGAGAAAAGGTTTCCTCATAATCGATACCCTCTCTTTGAGTAAAACCTTTTGCTACAAGCCGAGCTTTAAAGGTTTCAACCTTACCGTCTGATCCTCTTTTTCTCTTATAGACCCACTTGCATCCAATGGCTTTTACACCAATGGGTGGTTCTACAAGCTTCCAGACCTGATTAGAATCCATAGATTCTATTTTAGATATAATTGATTTTTTCTAAGACTCTGCATCTTTATCTTGGAGTGCTTCATTGTAGGTACAGGGATCATAATCTTGTTTCTCAGGGACGAAGTCTGACGACTCTCCCAAGAACATATATCTATCAGGTTGTATCACAACCCTCCCACTACGACGAGGCACTATCGGTTGTGGTGTAACATTTGTGACACGTTGTGCAGTTATTTGTGGTTCATCCTCATGTACTGTTGGTACTGAAGTACTTGGTGTCTCACGTCTCAGTTCTTCTAGAACAACTCTACTTGTGGGTTTATGGTTCATCACATAGTCTTCCTCTAATAATCGGGCATTGGTGCTAACAATGACCTTCTGATCCTTAGGACTATAAAATAAACCTCCTTTCATTCCTCTTGGATAGCCTACAAACAAGCGTACTTCTATACGAGATTCCAACTTATCTGCTTTCCTATTCAGCACATGTGCTGGACTACCCCAAATGCGAACATGTTTCAGACTAGGCTTACGCCCAATCCACAGCTCTGTGGGAGTAAGTGGTATTGACTTAGAAGGAACCAAGTTCAAAATATAAGCTGCAGTCTCTAAGGCATATCCCCAAAACGAATCTGGCAAATCCGAATAACTCATCATTGATCTAACCATCTCCATAAGAGTTCTATTCCTTCTTTCGGCTACACCATTCTGTTGGGGCGTTCCAGGTGCAGTCAATTGGTATACAATCCCAGCCTCTGATAAATAATCCCTAAACTCTCCAAAGAGTTACTCGCCACCACGATCTGATCGTAATGACTTGATACATTTTCCATGACGTTTCTCCGTTTCAGCCTTGTACTCTTTGAATTTCTCAAAGCACTCAGACTTACGGCACATCAAATAAATGTATCCATACCTTGAATAATCATCAATAAATATGACAAAATATTCAAAGCCACCTTTAGCTTGGATAGTCATGGGTCCACACAAATCAGAATGAACCAATTCCAACACATCTTTGGCCCTATACCCCTTTGCCGTAAAAGGCCTTTTGGTCATTTTACCTTCCAAGCAGGATTCACAGACTGGTAGTGCCTCCACTTCCAATAAACTCAAAGGTCCATGTTCAACCAGTCTTTGAATCCTTCTTAGGTTAATATGCCCCAATCGTAAGTGCCAATGATATGTTTGGTTCATACAAGAAGGTTCTTTTCTCTTATTTAAGTTAGATGACATATTATTCATTTCCATAAGTTGCATTGTGGTCGAAATATGATTAATGACATACAAATTATCAACTAATGCACCAGAACAGATAAAATGTTTATTCTTTCTAATAACAATATTGTCATTAAAATAAACTGAATATCCATCCTTAACTAACATAGAAGCAGAAACTAAATTCCTTCTAAGTGAAGGTGCATAAAGACAATCTCTCAATGTCAAAGACTTATTTCTACCAAAAGATAAAGTAACATCCCCTAATGCAACGACCGATACTTTTGTAGCATCACCCATGAACAAGCATATCTCTCCATCACTGAGCCGTCTGGTTTCCTGGAACCCCTGCAATGTATTGCAGATATGATTAGTGGCTCCTATATCTACATACCAGGTGCCGGTAGATAATACCGCTAAACATGTTTCAACTACTAGTAAATGAGATATACCTTCTTTGTTCCCTTGTTTGAGAAGTGGACAATCAGTCTTCCAATGTCCTGACCCTTTGCACTTGAAACATTTGCCTTTCGACTTTTTCACCGCGCATTGAGGTCCCATGCCCTTCTTTGCTAAGTTTGCCTGTTTCTGAATATTATTCTTCTTTTTACCGCCTTTTGGCTTAGAAGTAGAAGCCTTTTCAGAAACAAAAACATGATCACTCTGCCTAAAGAGAGATTCAACATCTTGTAGCTCTTTTGCAAGTTCTGCCAAACTATACAACCTTTTGTTCATGTTGTAATTAAGGCAGAAATTGTCAAAACTTTTAGACAGAGTTTCGAGAATGATATCGACCTGGGTTTCCCCATCGATTTCAGCTCCAAGGATCTCTATCTCATTCAGATGACCCATCATCTTGATAACATGACCCTTACTGGTGTGCCCTCAGCCATTTTTGTATTCATCAAACATTTCATAGCAAACTGCCTCGCTGCTCTACTCTGATGTCCGAAGAGTTCCTTGAGGTTATACATCATGTCATAAGCTGTGGCCATGGCCTGGTGCCGATATTGCAGTACATTTGACATAGATGCCAGAATATAACACCGCGCCATCTCATCTGCCTTTTTCCACTTCTTATAAGCCTCTTTGACCTCTTCATCAGAGTTAGCATCAGGCTTAGGTGGGCATTCCTCAACAAGTACATATTTGTACTCCTCAGCAGTCAGAACAATGTCCAAATTACGTTTCCAGTCAATATAATTAGGTCCAGTAAGTTTGTTTTCTTTAAGAATCACCATAAGTGGACTGAAAGAACCCATTTTTGAAATCCTGAGAATCACATAAATAAAATTATATAGGACAAAAAAAACTTTTTGAATTAATTAAATATTGATTCCCTCAAAACAATAATAAGAAATTCACCAACACCTTGAACACCATGAATTTAACATGCCATGATAGTGTGGACGTATACAAATTCAACTTTGTTCAAGTAGATTTTTCTTATTAATTTTACTATCATGTCAATATAACTTTATGACAAATAAAATTAATATGCTGGTCTTGCTCTGGTCATACAAATAATAGCAGTAACTCCGATGGGGAGGATACCATTATTTGTATCAAAGTGTATACCATTACTTAATACTAAGTCCATTATCTTGTAATGAGTTCCTTCAGATGGAGAAGTCAACATATACTAGGTAACTTTCTACAATTATCCCTAAGGAAGTTTGTACTGGTGATCCATAATTATACTCATCCGATATGGAGGAAAGCACTAAAGCCAACACGCAAGTATAATTACATCACCTACAAACCAGTAATGGAGACCATAGGATTTGTACTAAATAAAAATTCTCTTCCATAGGAAAGCACTATGATGGAACTGGAGATTTCCAGGACCCTTTCTTTGGTGTGCGTATTGATCGATAGAAAGTTAAACAGATCTAATACGTGTTCTAACCCTTCATAGGCGGAAACTAGGGTTCACGAATTATACCTGCAGCGGAAAGGAGACAAGTAATTCCTGGCAATCTCAAGCAGACGACCCCAAGATCTTCTGTACGTATTCCTTCCTCGAGTTGGACGTCGTGTGGGCGACGATGTCCCAACCTTTTCTTCTCCTTGGCAGCACTCTCTTTTCTCTCCTTACGTGAATCACGAACTTAGAGAAAATTTCAGATTTCTGATCGATAATCAAGCAGCCAGAGAATAGAGAATATATATAGGCTACGGCAGGGACCATAAGGAGAAATTAGGTTAGGCCTCCTAACGGATCTGGATATCCCGTGTTCAGCCCGAACACACAATCCAGTCCCATTAACAATAGCTCGGTCCACTAATGAGCTATTGTTGCACTACCTCCCTAATCCCAAATTATGTTTGTGGGCTCCTTTTATTATATGCTCGTTTGGCTCCCCATGTTAAGATATCGTATGTCCGTCGATCAAATTAAGTTACTGACAACTATATTTATTCGACATCTTTTATCCTTAAGTATTACCGCTCAACTTATTTGTCATGTCGGAAATAATCCACCTGCAGGGTTTACATGACAATCCTTATGAGCTCCTTAAGAGGACATCATCAACCCGATATATCGGGACATAGATTCCATTTATAACCAACAGCCCATCATATATACAATGTTATTACCCAATTCATAGAGGTTGTTGATCCATAATGAATCTTACTCTTTTATGAGTCAAAGTAATGCACATTACATATACATGTCCGTTATTATATTCGGATTAAGAGTACAAGCATCCATAATAACAGAGGTGTTTGTTCTCTTATGTAGTCAGTACAAAGAGAACAACCTCAAGTGGTCCTGTTTAATACACACAAAGTGTACTAGTGTAAACCTATAGTCAAGATAGACTAATACCAGATTACACTACAACCTTTCCAATAGATTGTCCAAGTCCATCTAGGTTGTGAATTATTTATATACTCCATAGGAAACTGATATATGATCTTCTGTGTGACACCACACACCATATTATCTACAATATAGAATATCAGACATTTGCATAACACTTGCAACAAATACAATATGCAAATATTTTCCTATATGATTCTCATTCAAAATTTAAGGAAATAAGGTTACTACAAAAGTGATGCTTTTAGTATATAACCCTAACATTCTATGATGGCTGTCACCTTAGGGTTCCAAATCTTTGGGAGCCCCCTAAGTAGTTTGTGAATCTTCTCGTGATTTGAATATTGTTTGCCGAACGAAGACAGGGTGTTGATGATGTCGAGGAATCTTGTGAACATTTGCGTAATCGTCTCATTTGGCTTCATCTTGAAAGCCTCGTATTCTTGAGTAAGACGGCTTATCTTTGATTCCTTGACTTGGGTGGTTCCTTCATGCGTCACTTCTAGAAGTCTCCATACTTCATGAAATGTGGTGCATGTAGAGACCCTGTTGAACTCATTCCTGTCTATAGCACAGAATAAAGCATTAATAGCTCTCGCGTCTAGACTTGCCTGTTTTTTCTTCTCGTCAGAATATTTGTCATGTGATTTCTCAACGAGATCACCAATGACAACTATCCTGGCGGGCTTTTTGTAACCGTCAGTGACTATAGTCCACAAGTCAAAGTCTAGCGACTTGAGATAAAAGTCATCCTTGTTTTCCATTATGTGTAGTTAGTTCCATCAAATATGGGAGGCCTATGAGTGGACTGTCCTTCACCATGATTGGAAATCAAGGATTGTGTGGTTGCCTTGGATCAGCTCTAGGATGTAAGTCCTTGTAAAGAGAACAGAGCTCTGATACCAATTGAAGAACAGATGGCAACTCTAGAGGGGGGTGAATAGAGTTTATAGCGATAATAGCCAATAAAAAATTAAACTCTTTCACAGTCTAAGAATAATCAGAGTAAGTACGGAAATAAATAAGGAGCAAGAAAGTATACGCAAAAACAGCCGATTTTAACCTGGTTTCCCTCGTGGAGGACTAGTCCAGGCCTGAGAACTCTAGCTCAGGATTAAATCCACTCTTTGTGAAATAGTAGTTACACCCCGTGCCTTTTCTTCAAAAGAGCAAGTCAACTTCTTACAAAGGATCATAGTGGCGATGCTTGAAATTTTCCAAGCGACTTCATGAACTCTTGCACAAGACTCCTAACTGAGAGATGCTGAGCACTCGAGACTTAGGAAACTTGTGGCTAATAGATGAAGAAGGGTATGGCTTCTATTGAGCTTAAGAGAGAAGAGAAAAGAAGATTGGATGATTGAAAATGAGAGAATTCTTGGCCTATTTATAGGGTTTTATCAGGCAGAATTCGGCCAGAATTCTGGTAGGAATTTTCAAAAATTTGGCCGTTGGACAACTAGCAACCAGCCAACCCCAAAAATTAGGGTGCTGATTTTTAGGAGATAGAGTTCGGCCCGAACTCTGTGTGGAGGCAGAGTTCGGGCCGAACTCTGTCTCCAGAGCACAAAATAGGTCCAAGGGTCCAATAGGCTGATTTTGGATGTGGAGCTTTATGGATTTGGATAGGTTATGGGTTGAGTCTCAAGAGCCCAGCATAACTCAGCTTACAATCATTCTAGACTCAATAAATATAAAAGTACAGACTCGAAAAATGACTCGTATTTGCAAAACTGAGCTGTCGTCTGGCTTGAGCTGGATGTAGTCGTCGTGTGTCGTATTGAAATATTACAAGTATTATTTAGTCAATGTTATCAATATTTTGGTTGACTGTGACTTTGTGTCAACACCTAGTCCTACGTATTTTGGGACTGGGACGTTACATGTTTTTGTGGTGGCCCATGCAGGTCAAGATAAATTGTTTGGTTACTTTACCTTACCAAGCAAGCCTGCGTATAGAATTAGAAGTCTAGGATCTCATCCGCATACTTGACCTCTTTCCTTGATTTTATCTACCGTTTGACTCATCAATTGCTTCTTGCTTGCTTGCTTCCATCCCTAATCTTATTTTTCCTTCGTGCTTTCTAGAGATTGACCATACTAATTAGATATCCCAAACACCCTTAGCTTAATTCTTTAAGTGGGGTAGAATACCCCACGACTTGACACACCCTTTACCATTAAGGAAATACCAATAGTACTATCCAGACCATAGAGACTAGAGAAAGTTAACCCATTTGGTCAACCAAGCCTTGGTCAATAAAACCGTAGAATGATGGTATAGGAATAAATAAGACTTAGATCCTTATGACTCTTAGACTATTCATATTTGTTCTTTATTTCAAACTTAATCTCGTGCCTATATTTTTACTATCTAGACTAATGATGCTAATGTAGCCTAGTTTTTGCAAGCTCAAATCTTTATCAAGCTTGTTCATGACATATGTTATTGGAAGAATTCTCACTAACATAGCGTCTAATCAGAACCGATACAGGATGGTCTGATCAACCGAGTGCACTTTGTTCGCTTTTGCCTAATATTCTACGTGGATGGGGACATAGTTAAGCTTGTCCTCTAGAATCCCATCCACGACTGCCTTGACAATTCCTTTGAAATTATTCGAACGTCTTTGGATCACGTATTCGTATTCGATAAACGCCTCCTTCGAACTCTATATTGCTTTCGCCTTCATCAATTTTAGGAGGGCGAAGACGTTATACTAGAACTTCCTCTAGCCTTCCTATCGGCTATGACCATTCTCACTCGATGTTGCTATATCTTCATTCTAAACTACTCGACCCTATCAAGACCCTATAATCGCTTAATTAAAGCGAATCTTTTTCGTTCTATTAATCGTGACCCTCATTCATTACCCGTGACCCTACCGTATTGTTTTTCTACGATCTAGATCGCGATTTCTTTCGACATGATTTTGTGAAAACATTGTCATCATTGGATCCCCATTGATATCCCCTTGTGTCCTCTCACCCCCTACTAATTCTTAATTTCGAGGACGAAATTCTTTTAAGTTGGATAGGATATAAAACCCCTAAATTTTTACTATATTTTTTATTATTAAATTTGGTACTGATATAAAATTTTGTATTGTACGTCACGTAGTCGTAATGTACGTCCTGTACGAAAATTTTATTTTTCAAAATTGCTCGACGAGTGCGAATATGTGCGAGCGTACATATTTTTAGAAAAACATATTTTTTCTATTTTTATGGTTTCCAAATAATATAGGTAATAATTATTTCTTGCTATCATTTCAAGTTTATTGTTTTAATTATGAAAAGCTTTTTATTTATGCAGTTATAATTATAAAGTATTTTCCCATAAAATGGTATATTAGAAATTATATTTATGTAAAGAATATTTGTGCATAGATATAGCTCATAAATATTTATTATTTATTTTAAATAAAAAAGTAATTTTTGAAATTAATATTATTAGTATTTTTGGAAAGCATATTTTGAATTTATTGTGGAGATTTAATCTTGATTTGAATCTATGTATTAGTTAAATAGTTAAATAATTGAAATTTGATTTATTGATTTGATTTTAAACTAAGAGAATTTAATTTGATTTAAATTAGATTTGGATTTGGATTTGGATTTTGATTGATTGCTTTTAAACTAAATATGGAAATATCCAAATTGGGGTTTAAGAATCCTAATTCTTATCTAATTGGGAATTCCCACATCCTATAAATAGGCAGGTACTCCTCCAACTTTTTATTACTTTTTCTCCACAAATTCCTCCATAAAATTTCCACAACTCAAACCCGTGCATCGTGTCAGTGTCCAACCTTTTTCCGTGTTAGCCCGTGTCGGCAGGTATCTTTCCACTAATTAATTCTTTACAAATACATTATCTTTATCGCGTCCGACACACCCAGACGTACCTCCTCGTGACCATCATTGTGTCAGACACACCTGACATGACCCAATTCCTAACTAACCCTAAGAACCTAACCATGCCCTCCCTCGCCACTGTGGCCGTTCCCCTTCCAGCTCCTCCACGGCATGGCCGACTTCCCGCCAGCTTTCCAGCAAACCCGTCTCCCTATGACCCCCATCATCAGACCTCCGGATCAACCAAACCTACTGTCACCACCATCCTGACCACCCCGATACCACTCGCTGCCACCACCATCGCGACGACCATAGTCCTCTCCGGCTCACCACCACCTCAGACTTCCAATCGAACCCCTGGCTTCGGCCAGCCTCGCCCCGATCACCACCAGCAGTCTTCCGACGACACCAACACCACCACCGTTTTCCACTTCGGCCACCGGAGTACAGCCACCAGCCCGACATCACCCACACAACCCCTACCTCGTCACCACCGCCACGCCACGACCATCATCGGCCGACCACCGCCACCCCATCAAAATTTACCAAGCCCAAAGAAAACCCTAATTTAATAAACACAGCCAACTCACCTGCCCGCCGCGCGTCGCCGACCCCGAGACGCTGCCGCGTGAGCGCCACCAGCGCTACCGCCCGGGCCTCAGCCTGACGAATCCCCGACCTAGCCACCGCGTTGGGTTACGCGCCAGCCCGCCTCCCTCTGGCCGCTCGCGTCAACCCGCTCCGCCAAACCCTCCGCCGCGCCGGAGCTCGTCGCCGCCCACTGCATGAACCCTCTCCACCTGAGCCTCCTCTTCCGCCGCCGCGAACCCTAAAACCTACCGCCGAGCGCTGATCGTGCAATGCCTCCACCGCGAGCCGCCCGACGCCCGGCCGACTCCTTTCCGTCACCGAGCTCTCCTCCCTCTGCCGAGTCTCCGCCGTGCCGGCGTCATCCACTGGGCGCCCGGCCGTCCGCCACTCCCCCGCTCGTCCCCGCTCTCTCTCTCTCTCTCACCCTTGTCTTTTTGAGTTCTGTTTTGATTCCCCCAAAGGAGAACGGTTCTGGATTATTATTATTATTATTATTATTATTATTATTATTATTATCTTTTATCTAAAAAAGTGTCTTTTATTTTATTATTTATATATTATTATTAATATTAGTTTGTTTTAATAAATATTATTAATTAATGTATAAATACTAATATTGTTAATATCATTTTAGTAATTAGTATCTACAGGTACATTGGTATATTATGTACTGTTATAATAATTATTTTCATACTTTGATACTATCAGCAATTGTTTTGTTAATTTTACTATAGTTATTATTTAATAAAATATTTCTATAATATTTATCAAAGTTGTATTTTTTTCATAAAAATAGTATTAGGGCTTGGCCCTATATGTACTTCAAATTAGATCTCCAAGCCTATTTTATGGTATAGTAAATAAGATCTTTGACCTAAAAAGTATTACAGTAATATTTTCTAAAATTATAGTTTGACCAAAAGTAAGGGTTTAAACCTCAAATGATTTTATGGTTTCAAAAGTATTTATTTAAAAATATTTGATGGATAAAAATATAGTTTCCAATAATAAGTATTCTACAAAATAGTTATAATTTTTTTGGTAAAACATAGTTTATAAGTATTTTTCTAAAAGTTGCTAAATATTTATTTCTCTTCAAACAATTCTTGTCCCTGGCTAGTCATATTCACATCTTCTTGCAAATCCTGGACTTTCCTATATCATCCTTAACCAATTTGACCATTCTGGACCCAATGGAACTGTCCGTGCCACCATCAGAGGTTCCCTTGTGTAGTTGTACACCAAAGTCGCAGTTCATGCCACCATGATTATCGCAACACACCATGCGCTCTACCAGGCAAGACACCTTGCCATTTGCTGTTTATTTATTTTAGCTCATATTTCATGCATTATTTATTTCCTTTATGCTAAATAAACTGTGATACATGGCATAACTGTTAGAACTTACTGTTCATTTATATTTTCTGCTGTGTATTATTTTTCTTACAAATTAAACCTAGATTTAAGGGACCACCTTGTGTGTTGCATTCATTGGCCTTGACACGTTGTAACACGAAGTTGAGTGCCGCATGTAGAACACGGAAGTACGTGATTGGCTGGCCACCAGTACATACAAGCCGTGCGATAGGAATAACCGCTAATAGAGGTTGCATGCTAGTTTGACTTAGCGGTTATAGTGGTTTTGTGTTGTGGATACAACACAGTAGGCATTGGGCGGGGAGGACAATTCTTTAGCCAATGGGCTTCGATGCACTTTTTCTTGTGACCCGGACTCTCCGCTGGAGATACGGGGTTGATGACCCATGATTACTGACGGCCACTGACAATTCTGCGGAACGTCATGCTCTTACTGATGGGGCCTCTGGTGCCCAAAGAGGGACTATGCCGATCCTATTCAGCTAGGGTCCATGCGTAGGAAGGATTGTTCTTAACTATATTTCACTTAGAACAGTAGGCTAACCTTTATCTGTTAGGTACGAGTACTTTTGGTTAGGGTACTTGTATCTGACCGTGGCTTGGAATAATAACTTGTCGCGGATTAATTCGTCACATCTTGTCCTTGTTTGGTTGTAGGTGCGACTTACTACTTCGATGAGAAGGTATTGAACCTTCTTGGGGTCCGGATACCATATTGGATTCATGGCATGGAAAGATACGTTGTCGTGAATTAGTTTACCATCTCCTGTCCTTGTTTGGTTGGGGGGATGGTACGCTCGTTCAGTAGGTGCGTATTGGACCATGTTATAATTTGATTTACTTATTTATTTTAGCAATATTTATTCAGTTTATATGGCATGATATTATGTGTCTTGTTACGTCCCTCTGAGGGCCTGGTTATCTCTCCAGGTGTGTGCTATTGTCTTTCGCAGGTGTTTTAGCTCTAGCCGTGTTCATCGCTATTTCTTCGAGGATGATTGCATTTGGATCGTCTTCGCTTCGCTCGCCGCTCATTTTATTTTTCAAGTATTTTATTTCCTTATTTTGTTGGTAGTGGATTTGTCTCCGTCCAACATATTGTATCAAGATAAATTCATTCTCATTATATGATATCTTTTATTCATTTATTCTGTGTGGATGAGATTAGTTATGGTTCTACTGCATTTTACAGCTTATGTATTCATACGAGGATTCCATATATTGGAGTATACTTCGTATGAATACAGCTGGCATGTCTTCGTTCCTAGTCCTACGTATTTTGGGACTGGGGCGTTACAATGAGATTAGTTGTATACCTGTGACTTGTACTATATTTTGGGTTGTTATCATGATTTACAGCTTAAGCATTTCGCTAGTGGGCTTATTATGAGATTTGGCCCACTGGTGAAGTACTGCTGGCATGTACCGTATCTTGGTCCTATACATATTTTGGGACAGGAGCATTACAGTAGGAAGTAATATAAAGAATCTACTACATGTGAAGGAGAGGCACATGCAGGAGTAGGGCACATAGACTCCACCTTGTGCATTTTGTCATCTTATGTGCGCATAATGAAAAGAGGCACATACCCTTAAGATTTTTTTATGCGCCTTAAACTTCTTGATAGTAGGCGCATGATATTGAGCTTCCCCAAGACGTCTAGTAGCATAAGGAAAAGAAGTTTGGTGAAGACAGAGTCTTTCATAGGTGTTATGTGTGTAGAGTCCTCTTGGTGAGTGGAACTCTTCTTTTTGTCAATAGAAGTTCGGAAAGAAGTTCGAACACTCAAGTTCTTGACATCGTAATGTTTTTCTTTGCCAAAACTTGAATGTTGTACATCCCTTTCCCAAACCTAGGACATAAGTTTTGTGAAGAAAGGGGCATAATTGGTATTAGGCGCATGGGTGCGCTTATGCGCATTTCTTTCGTTCTTCTCCTGTGGGTACCACATGACTTGTTGAATGGCTCCCTGACAAAGCCTATCTTAAACGCATTATCAAAGCCATGCGCCTCCAATTTGTTGTTCTGGCCAGAATTGGCTAAGGCCTTCCTCTTGCCATCAACAACGTTGGAAAGAGCCGAGAGAGACTTCAGGTTCTAAGCTTTGCGAGCACGATTGGCTTTCTGTGTCTTAGTAGCAGGAACAGATCCTTGTCTAAAAGCATCGCTTTGTATACTTGTTGGCAAATTGAACGACCAACATCTTCTCAGTAGAGCCAATCTTCATGACGTCATATTGTGCCACCACTTTTTTGTTTATGAAAAAAGCCGTCCCCAACAGAGCCATCATTTTTGTTCTGATACAAAGTCCATGGACTAAAACTTTTTTGTATTAAAAAATAAAAAATTACAATAGGAATCCTTAATAGGAATTATGAGTACAAATAAATCTGGGGATTAGGGTGGTGGAAGTTAAGTCTACGTTGGCTTCTTTACTCCGTTGATGATCCGAAGTGAAGATTGTTGAAGCTTGCTAACTCCGGCTTAATAGCAGAATCTTGACAACAAAGGCGGCTCTATCACTGAAAGCTCTCTCTGCAAGTTCTTAGCAAATGCAACATACGTAGCATATATAGCATGCCCCTACGAGGAAGACATTATCCTCTATTTATAGCTTTTTTTACTGGAACAGCGATGTGCCCATAGGCAAAAAATACACTGTCTTCTGTTTCAGAGGCGCATGAAGATAGGTAGACACCAGTAGTTAGTGGAGGTGAACGCGCTCAGAAATCACGTATAACCCGTCACGAGGCTTGAGATGTACTATATGAAATACTGCCATATCAGCATATAATCTCTTCATAAGAATGTTTATGCATCTAACTGCATTTGACGCATAAGCTCTTCTAATACATACTGCAAACTAGAAGTCGCATAAGTCTTAGCCGCATAGGAACGGTCATGTACAGCTGTAAAATCGAATGATTAAGAAGATGTATTCACTAGCATCTTCTCGTAATCCGTCATGTACATACTGCCCAAGAGGTGACTTTATGTCAGACAAGATAGTTATATGCTCTCGCTGTATGCGCCTTGGTGCTATGCGTCTTTCACTTAGACATTCACTGCTTTGAGATATAACTTCATAAGTTGTATACTCATCAAGTCATGAACTCTAGTGCCTAAGCGCATAAGGCTAACTATGCGCCTATTTGAGTATACACATTTTTATGCTTCTACAGGCTCGGGCTCACGTGTCGGGTTACCCAAGAACCCGGGCTCAATCTCAACTGATTAGAATGACTCTTTCTTAGTTTCTGGTGGAAAAGGCGAACTAGCAATGGAAAAGTTCCTTGGGCATCATCTAATGTCTTAATCCTCCAAGTAGGCAGAAGAAGAAGTGGGGCTAGAATAGATGGGTTAGAGAAATTCCTAGGATTAGCAAGCATCTCTTCGAAAAGTATATGAAAAGACATGCAATTCAACCTCATTGCCTTGGCATCAGAGATTTTTGCCGTCATTCAGGGGTTCCTTCCAGGATTCAAGATGCCTAGAATTCCAAGGGCATGAGGTTCATTCAAGACGCACCTCAACCTCATCACCTTGGATTCTGAAGAAATTGCTCCCCGTTCTCTAGCCACTCATCAGCATAAAGAATGCCTTCTATCCTACAGAATTATAAGGGCCTAAGGTTCATGAAGTCCTTGGAAGTTCGAGGGCATGGTCGAGGAGCATATCTAGTGTGAAGAGCCTCTCTCCAAATGTCACAGAAGATGTTGGCTTGCTCAGTCTAGGAAGTGATGAGTTGCTGGAAGATCCCAAAAAGCCATGCGTTGTCTAGTGCGGGT
Source organism: Iris pallida (assembly GCA_029216955.1). Taxonomy (NCBI): domain Eukaryota; kingdom Viridiplantae; phylum Streptophyta; class Magnoliopsida; order Asparagales; family Iridaceae; genus Iris; species Iris pallida. The sequence goes on from JANAVB010039017.1 coordinate 11,699,945, forward strand.
GTTGGTGGTAGTACAGGTGCTGGAGGTGGAGTCTACGAAGGAAACTGCGGGGGTAGTGGAATGTCATCTCTGTGGAACCTTGAGCTCTATGAATGTGCCTAATCGCTCAGATGAGTAAGCTAGCCTCCATGTGTCGATGGGGTCCTATCCATAAAATATCCGCTTACAACTGGTGGGGTGTCCATGGGAGCAGTGTTCCTGCCTTGAGAATCCATTGACTTCAATAAGAAAAATTATTAGACGGTAGAAAGATTCAAACAAGATGTAATTCAAGGAGAAATTGAGGTCAAATATGGAGATCAATAACATGTTAAACATATAGAGATGGTCCTTAAATCCTAATCCTATTTGCAGGCTCACAGTAGTATGACTAACTTAAGTACTACCACGAGTTTACAGTCTTTACGAAAAGGACCTGCATGGGCCACCATAAAAATATGTCACGATCCACACCTAGTATTTGGGCATGAATCGTGCGCACGCCCAGCCTACATTACAGAGTCAAAGGTAGAACATTGTATAATCAGTATATGATGAACACCCCACACAATTTATATTCAACTCCCGTTGGGAGGATAATAACATGGAACAAACTAAACTCAATCACAGCTCTAGAATAGATGGAAAAGAAATAATAAGGCAAAAATCTACAACTAAATAAAACTCCATAGCTACATGTCCATCAAATGTCAAATATCAAAATGTCACTAAAATTCAGAGACGAATCCGGCCTCAATAGAACTAAATCTAACTAAACATTTGCTGTTGGGTCAGGTGCTGCAAACTCCTCCTGAAAAGCCAAATCAGGTTCAGTTACATCTCCCATATATGGACTGTATTGATTAAGGCACTCGTCCTCATCATAGTCACCTAAAATATTTTACCCAGTCAGGATGGAACGAGTACAATTCATTGAGTGTAGTTTCATATATATGATAACGACTATAAAAGAATGGTTACTCATAAAATACATGATAAGAGAGAACTATGACATGGTAATTTTATGAACAGTAGATAGAATAATATATAAGAATATTTAAGAGTGAAATAAGGAAACCTAGCAATCTAGGTGTGTCGAAATACTCTTTTCAGTGTGTGATCGGCTGGGACACTATACCGTGCGGTCTATATAGGATTTGCATCCTCACGATCTAAATAGCAAAATAAAATAAAATAAGGTCTACTGGTCTGATCACACATCTACTTGATACTTTCCTGCCCCAACACGATATGTAAAAAATATGGTCAGATATAAAAAGAAACCATCATGTGCTATCCGTGTAACGAGCGTGTCGAGAATCAATACAACATACAACTATCATTGAGATATAGTCGTTAACAATATTGGAAACAAACAATAAATGTACTCGCTGGTGTCCTGAGCTGATGATACGGGTCCGTGCCAATCTCAAGTCCAAGTAACGTATTATATAAATTTATACAATTAATGTAAACCCAAATCAAGATTACCCTATCTACTTGGGTTTTTACGTTACTAGGTACATCCTATATACCTTTGGTACATCCTATATACCTTCGGTTCATCCTATATACCTTTGGTTTAACCTAAGTCAATTAATATTCCCTATACGCGGATACATTACACCTTTTTCTGATACTCCCCAAACCCAATCTGATACGCTTTCATTGACTGTCCTTTCATCCCTGCACATAGGTCTTAACATATCTCATTAGGTTTATATCTATACCTCTAGCAGAACACTCGAAATCACCCTCTTCTATATGCACAAGTAGATACTTGGAAATTACGAATGATAACAGTTGGTAGTTTAATCATCGGCTCTTCCTTATCACCTATGCACAACCCCAACTACAATCCTAACCGTCCTGGGTATTTTATGAAATATATGGCATTCTCTAGTATAATGAAATGCTGTAAATGAAAGCTTAGAATCATTACTAACCTCACATATTCCTGGAGGTCTAGTCTTTGATGAAGAATCCACGAGGAAGAAAAAGTAGTAGCCGACACTTCTTGGGTTGATAGATGAGAAAAGGGTTCGGTTGCCTCCTCATCTATACTTATATAGAGATATTCATAGGGGAATAGATAGGAGTAGTCTGCTTAAAATCTAGAGTCGATTTACCTCTCGACTCCTAAGAAGGATTTGAAGCCATCTCCTGATTAAATCTGTTCCTTCGAACAAAATTTCTAAGGGGGTCGACTATTAAGGAAATTTGAACTCGAATATTTCCACTGAGCTAACCCTTAACAATTTGGTTTTACAAAACTAACATTTCTATATTATTTAGACTAATTTAATAATGAGAATGTATATTAGAATTTTAAATTAGTACCAAAAAGGTAAATTTTGGTCTAAGGGTTTACAAATCTACCCCTCTTAGAAAAAATTTTGTCCTCAAAATTAAAGATAGACACAAGATAAAATGTACCTCATGGCTCGAAAAGATAGGAGTAACACTCGCACATCTCATCCTCTCTCTTCAATGTGGATTCGCCCTGAGAGTGATGTCTCCATGCTACACGAACCAAGAAAATCAAATAATTCTGCAGCACCTTCTCTATGCGGTCAAAAATTTATACCGACTGCTCCTAATAACTAAGGCTCGGTCCTACCTCGATATTCGAGTGATCTAACACATGGCTAGTGTCTACCACGTATCATCTTAACTGAGACATGTGGAATACGTCATGTACTCCTTCGAGTGCAGGCGGTAAGGCCAATCGGTATGCTACTGCACTGATCCTCTCAAGGATACCGAATAGTCCAGAGAACCTTGGGCTGAGCTTATCGCCTCCATCGAAATGAATTATACCACGTATCGGATATATTTTCAAAAAATACTCAATCGCCAACCTAGAATCACACATGACATTATTAAGTAACCTATATGTACACATGTATCCGAAATAAAGAAATTCTATACCTCGAACTCTAATGGTCTCCGGTGACTGCCAGTCCAGTGCATTGTCTGTCCTGAGCCATACGAAGTTGCTCTCTAATCTGCTTTACTTTCTCTGCAGCATCCACTACCATCTCCGGCCCCAACAGTGCACTCTTGCCCACGTCGTCCCAAGATAACAGAGTTCGCATCTTCGTCCGTGTTTGCCATGACAAAGAGTTGAACAAACTTTTGTATTCAACCGTGTAAAAAGAATAATCGATTCCTAAATAGGAGATATAAGTACAATAATTTCTAGAGAAGTATGACGATGGAGATCGAGCACTGCAGCGGCTTCTTTACTCCGTTGACGATCTAACGATGAGTTGAACTTGCTCTGGCTTTCAGGGCTTGTTAATGGAACTCTGGATTTTTAATCAGGAAATTGTCGACCTTGTCGATGATTTTTTATCGAAGGCAAAACTCCTTCTATGGCTTTACACATATACGATGTGCTTGAGATTTGTTGGACGAGTAGGAGCGCTACACGTTGAGATATGAGAGAATTTGTTATCCTTGCATGGCTACGTGGGACAATGCCACCTTAATAGACTGCGCATCTACACGAGTTGCACTTCTGATGAGGCTTCAATGTCACTGTGCTTTCGGGCGACGAGGAGACTGTGTTTCGAAGACGACAGAGTCTCCGGAAGGAGCCTATTGAATGGGCTGCGCTTCTGGGTTGACGAGGAGACTGTATTTCAAAGACGACAAAGTCTATTGAAGGAGCCTATTGAATGAGTTGTGCCTGTGGATTAGAACCGAAGGGGTTGCACTTTTAGGTTGAACCGCAGTGGCTGTGCTTCTGAGTTGAACCGAAGGGGCTGCGCTTCTGAGTTGAAGGAAATGGCTGTAATTCTGAGTCAAAGGAGCTAGTTTTTTGACAAAGACATTGTCTATAGGAATAATTAATGGGTGAGTCGACATTCTCTCCGTTAATTACTGCCATCTTTTGGAGAATTTAAGAAGTTCGTGACATAGGATTCATTCAAATGAACCTATTAAATGAGATTCATTGTGCCAAGTCTTAGGTTTATCCCATTAATTTGGGGTTCTTTGACTGATTGACACGTTGCCTGTGGGGTTGGAACACATTCAGCATTGCCTTTGGGGTTGGAACACATTCAGCCTATAAAGGAAAGCTTTTTTTTTAGGAGCCATGTCCACTGTCTCTTAGCATTCCCATCATCATGCTCGATCCTGACTTAGCTTCGAACGGCCATTGGCCATGCACAAGACGACTGTTGGTTGTGGCTCTCTTTGTTCAAAGAAGTTGTGTTCTTGTAGCAGCCCATTTACTGGGTTTTGAGATGCACTTGAGCGTTCGGCATAAGGAGTTCGAACATGAACAACATCTTGGAGGTCTTCGAGATCCAAGCTTCTGGGTTTGGATTGATTGCCAACCCGAAGAGCCACAGGTTGTGCTCTGTCCTGCTCAAGGGTCACAGTAGTGTGGCGAGCAGGAGCTGCATTCTTGTTCGGGTCAACGGCTACTTCATTAGTCATATTGGAGTTCCTCCGTGCTTGGCTAGGAAGTGGCTTGCTCTGGAGAGGAAGTGATTCGCTCTGACACTGCTGTGCGTTTGGGGGAAGGCTACGCACTTTGCATGTATTTTAGTCTTTATATGTAATCATGAAGAATCTGTAGTAGATCTTTATAGACATGATTTTAACAAAGAACTTTTTATACACCATCTTTGTATGCCTGCTGTGACTTCGTTACAGTATGTGCTTTCGTGAGGTCATGTGTAACAACTGTTGTCACCTGTACTTCTGTGCTTGCAGCATTTTACTTTTCATGCTTCGACAAGACCCCTTCAAAGTGTTTCGAACTTGAATCAAGCTCGGAATACTTTGAACAGAAGCATGACACGTATCCTTTGCAAACAAATGCACAAACGCTTGCTGACAGGCTGTCGTCACGCTTGGTCTTCAGCATTAAACGCCTTGAGCCGTCGTTTCATTAAAAGTTGATTATAACTCCTCATTTTTAGGAAATATTCATCATGATTTGAACTTTAGTTCTCGTGTCATTCAAAGAGTCTCTTCGAATACGAAGAGTTTTGTCTTCCTCTACTTACGTGGTCGCACTTTATAAGTAGGGAGTTGCTCAGAGAGAAAAAACTTTTTCACTTTTTTCTTCCAACAGAAAATTTTCATCAGAGCTTTCTTCTTCCTTGAAACTCTAGCTTTTCCGCCATGTATCCCAAGAAATCAAGAACCCCGAAAGCACTTATGGCGAGCTCAAAGAAGGCCAGAGGGGCAGCGGCTAGCCCTAGACCAGCTGGGGGAGCTTTGATGAGTGTGAGATAGGCTAGAGCATCGACGATAAGGCAAGCCAGAGAGGCTACGACGAGCACTCAATAGGCTAAAGGAAAGCAGTTATTCCCCGAAGCCGTCATCGTCCAGCAAGCTCCGGTTGTAGAAGTTGGAGTGCACGGAGACGTACGGCCACCTGTTGCAAGTAGGTGTCCAATTATCATCGACACTGTGGTTTGCTGATGCATATGAGCATTGACTCTTTTGAGCATGATCTCATATATATGCTAAAGCCTTTTCTGCTGATGCGCATGGCCACTATTCCTCGGAGTGGCATTCCGAAGATGTGCTAAAGCTTTATCAACCGATGCCTAATGTGCTGAGGTTTCTGTAAATGGGCAGTCAGTTTCTACGCGTTGTTCATCTTACAACATACCTGTGCGAATACTTGTTTGGCTGACATGTGGTGCAACTTTAATAGTGCCTGCACGGATGATCATACAATGACTGCGCGGATGCTTTCTTACTATGGCGCTGTGCCTTGGTATTTTTGCAGAAGATACTTTATGTTTTTCTGACACTTTGTTCCTGCGCAGTTCCTGTGTTCATGCCTCTTTTTGGGGATATCCTTTTTGACTCGACGATCTGTGCCTTAGACGTAAAGGTCGACGAGGTGCTCATTAATCCTGCCAAGCAGTTAATTGCCTGAAGTCAATCGAAATGGTGGCTGGCAATGGTACGGGATCAATAGCATGTATATTTCTGTCGTATGATGGATCGAGGCAAGTTGTCTCTCCCTTCTGATGCAGTCAAGATGCTGAAACCTTTGTTTTTATTTGGCAATCAGCTGGTTCCGAAAGAGATCGAGCTCCTGGAGATAAATGAAAACTGGTACTTCGAGAATGATGGTCGCCCTTCGTACATTTCGTCAGTCAACCGGTACCTCCCGCTGTCAATTTTCTTTTGCTTTGCTGAGTAGCGTCTCATGAAATGGGATCTGAGCCCGAAGAAAGAGGCCTTAATGACTAGCCATATCCGGATGGGGGTGGATACTCCAGTAGGAGGGATACTTTCAAGAGTGCACACGATGGTCCATCGTATATGCTGCATGTGTTACTCCCCAATCGTCTGCTCAGCGACTTTACCACGGAGGTGCATCTATTCCGAGCCTCTCTCTTTGCTAATAGGCTTCTGGCCACAGGAAGTACATACCCGAAGAAGGTCTTCTGGGTCGAAGGTTAGATTCATCCTAGATTAGAATGGCGCGAACTAACCCAATGGGTATTGGGTAGGTTCAAGGAGGATTTACAAGGTACGGGCTTGCATCGTGCCATTAGGACTACCGAGCATGGTATAGTGATCAATCAGTCTTTGTTTATAGCCTTGTTGGAACTCTACAACCAAAATATCGGGACTTTCTTCACTTTGCATGGAGAGATAGGGTTGGCCCTTCATGAGATGCGTGCCATCTCGAAGCTGCCGTAGGGTGATGAGCCTTATGAAGAATATACCCCTTGCAAGGAAGAGTTTCTAGTATTGGAGAACAAATATCCCAAAATGATGGCTATGTATAGAGAACTGCTTTGCCACCATCAAGTATGCATACGCCAGGGTAGGATGAAGGCTCAGCCATATATCAAAGCTTGGGTGGATTATATCTTCACAAAGCATACGTTGAGGCCGGGGACGGTTTATTCTACTACGCACAGGTTATATACTGCTAACGAGGTAGATCTGATCGCTGAAGGGGGGCATTTGCTTCCAAAGTAGATACCGAGGGCAAGCCCATCGCTACTGTTTACAACTACTTTTGTCAGATTCTGACTACTTTAAGTCCGAAAGCGGTGTTGGCTGCTTTTCTGATGATATGGCTGCGTAAGGCCGAAGTTCCAAGATACTCGAGATCAGTAGGACAGATCAGTCGGGAACTTATTTTGCCAGCTGTGAAGCTGGCCTTTAAACCTTCCTTGGCTCTGCTCCCAGCTATGGTGTATGACATCTTGTGAGGCCTACGGGAGATCTCGAAGAAGGTAATAGAGTGTCGCGGGGGAGACGATGAATTCCCTCGGGTTGAACTCCCTTATTATTGCTTGATGGGTTGGTTGGCATTACGTCGCCCCAGTTTGATAGGCCCCAGCACTCTTGATGGTTACGAGGAAGGGGATACGACGTTACGTAAATATCATCGAGTAAAATGGCTCCATCAGGGTGTCCCCGTCTGTAGGTGGATGTTGAGCCGTTTAGACGGCTATGATTTCAACATGGTTTTGCCTACGTATAAAGGTTACCTTACAGATGATGAGTTCATAGAAAGTGATTTAACTCTCGGTGCTTTCTACTGGTTGCTGTCTATCCGTCCTTCGTATTTGGTGTATCGAAACCAGAACCAGGTGTATCTAGAGCCTTATTTGTCGAGCCGATTCGTACGTCACTTCGGCTATAGCCAGAATATGATAGGCAACCCGGTCTCCTGTCTCGGTTACAAAGAAAGTCTACTGGACGGTGCCCGGGCATGTGTTATTATAATACCAGATGTACTGGAGCGAAGTTTACGATCCCCTCGAAGTATGAGGAGACTCGCATCTTATATTCTATCGTGAAGTTTTACTGCATTGCGAATAACTTCTCATTGGACTACAATCGAGAGCGAAGCTTGCTCGAGGGGACGAAGTTCGAGACATCTCAATTGGCCTCAGAGCATCTTCAAGGGCTTGCCTCATCGGGGAGTAGATCGACAAATGGCTCCAGTTTATCACGAGAAGGGAGAGAGGAGGAAGCACCCCTGAGTAACCCGTTAAAGTGTCAAGTTCCTTCAGGGGTAAGCCCTCCTCCTGTCAAGAGAACTAGAAAGGTTGTGTCTTTGCGGTGTGGACCCTCCCAACAATCTTTGCCAGAACAGAGCACACTTCCTCTGGAACCTCCTTAACAGGTATACCTTAGTATTTTCTCTTAGTGCTTTGATTCCGTACTTTCCACTTATTACTGCTTTGCTCGTGTAGGTGAGATCCGCATGGTCGAAGATACTTGGGGAACTTCTCGAGGAGCCTGCCCAAGAGGTGTTTCGAATCGCAAGGACCGAAGGAAAGACTGTAGCTGGCGAAACTACTGATTCGGAGGATGTCGCTCCTCTCATTCCTTTTTAGTATGGGACACAGGGCTCAGTGGAGCCATTGGTTTTACCTCAGCGAGAAACTTTTATTGGGCCAACTATGGATGAGCCTGTAGAAATACCAGGGGTCAATCTGGCGGTAGCCGAGGGTTGCATTCCAGAGTGTACCCATGACAGGCCAGGTGGTCATAGACCGAAGGCATTACCCATGGTCCTTCAACTGTATCTCCTTCTTGTGTCGAAAAAAGGGTTGAGGATAATCCCAACGTGTCGGAAGACGAGGAAGGTCATTCATCCGAGGAGCTGCCCTTGGCAAACCTCGGGGATTCATCTCAGCAACTGGTCAAAGATTCTCTGGAAGGGTTACAGTGAAGGCTATCGAAGCGTTGACCTGCTGAGCTGTTGAAGGGCCGATAAAAATAACAATCAAACAGTTGGTCGATGAGGTCATCCTAAGAGCTGCCGAGGAGGCGATTGTGGAGTTGGCTGATGTGGTCCTCGAAGAAATAACCGATGAGACCCATGCAAAACAAGCTGACTATTGAGATTCTAGCTGAGATTGCAACTAAGATGGTGGTCGATGGTGTTGCTGATGAGCCCGCCGATGAAATCATTAAAAGCCCGGTTAAGGAGATTGTAGAAGAATCGATCGAAAAGACCACTGAGGGATCGGTTGTTGAAGAGCCCTCCAATGCAATCACTATAGAACTGTTCAAAAAGGCTGCCATCAAGCCAGCTGCTATGGACTTAGTCAAAAAGACCGTCGAGGAGTCGGATACAGCGACCGTCGAGAAGTCAATCCCTGAGATTGTTCAAGTGCCAGTTCAACCAGTTTCAGTCACAGAAACGGTTGAAGAACCGACAAGGAAGCCAGCTGAAGAGCCGATAAAGCATCAGACGGTGTTTGCTCACACCGTCTCTTTACCACCGATGGCCTTCATTCTAGTCATGGTACCACCTGCTCTGGCTGCGATACCTAGGTGCATATTGGCTACCGTTGCTGCTCCGGGACCTTCTATTGATGCATCTCCGGTGACCCCGATGGGTTTTGCTGACAATATGTACTATGCTACCCTTATTCTGGAGACCATTTATCATGCCTTGAAGCACGATATATAGGGTGTCCTATGGTACAATCAATCACTTCGACGGGCTCGGTCTGCCGTAATAGCTCAATTGGTGGCCTTGTACGGCTATCCAGAGTACGAGGTGAACGCGAATGCGATAGAGGCTCTCTTGGCAGTATTGGGAGCCACTGCCACAGAGCTTCAAAATATTGAGTACGGTCTTTCGACCCTGGCTACTACAGAGCTACAGAAGATGGCCTCCGAACTTTTTCAACACGAGTAGAAGCGTCAAGCACTGACTGACAGACTTGCCAAGGTCGAGGCCGAAGTTGAAGAAGTGACTGACACCGAAGAGGTTCAGTTTGGAGTAACAGTATGAAACCCTCCAAGAGCAGATTTGACAGTTAGAAGAGACGTTGGCCCTTACCGAGAGTGAGTTGGACAAGTTAAGGGGCCAGCAGAAGGCCCTTCGCCACCAATTCGAGACCCTGGCTCGGGAGAAGAAAAGTATTGGCGTTCGTCAAGCAGTGTTGGACCTTGTACGCCAGAACTTGTCCCAGCTCAAGGATGAGGCCGCTCGACGCCAGGAGGTAGAGCGTCGAGCTAAAGACTTGGTTGGGCCCCAAGTTACTCTTTTGAGGAGTCGATTGGAAGAACTCCGACATCGGTCGTCCCAATGCTGATATCCTTTTTGTTTTTTTGCCTCTCGCTTTTCGAAAGACCCCTTTGTAGCAAAGAAAGAAAAACATTTCCATTTTATGAATGAAAAACTTTAGCTTTGCCTTCATGCTTGTCTATTTGCTGTGAACATTCTTGTACAATAATGAAAATTCCCTCAAAGGTAGTATGACGTGAGGGGATGGAGATAACTCCACTTGGTATAGGGTGTTTTACTCAGAGGTTATATGGACATGGTGAAGACGATATTTTGAGGTAGAATTTTCCTTACTCGGAGGTTATATGGACATGGTAAGGATAGACTCTATGGGTGTATAGAACGACTCAGAGGTGATATGGACGTGAAATGTTCTATAGATAATTATGACAATCACGGAGCTTGTCATGGAAAAAATGTCTACTCAGAGGTAATATGGACATGGTAGGCATAATCTCCACTGGGGTGTAGAATAACAACTTTGAGGTAATAGGGACATAAAATATTTTTTAACTGGAGGAATATGAAAGCGATGAATTTGTTTAATAGAATTCATGAACATCCACGGAGGATTTGAAAATATATGTCGATTTAGACCTCAAATGTAGTATTTCTTCATGAACTTGTCATTGATCGGTATCCTTAGCAAGTCACCATTAGGCTTGGCCAGTCAGTAAGCACCATTAAAGTAGACCGTTTCTATAACGAACGGTCCTTACCACTCGGGCCCGAACTTTTTGGTCGTCTTATGAGTCATCACCATCAGTCTTCGAACTGATAAGACGAGGTCGCCTAGTTGAAATATTCTTTTCCGGACCTTTTTGTTGAAGGCCCCGAAAATTCGAGCTTGATAGAGCTCGATCCGTTGCTGAGCTAGCAAGCGCTTTTAGTCCAACGCCTCCAACTTTTGTAGCCGCCGACGTTGATTGTCTTCGTCAGTAAGCTGGTTGGTGATGGCTACACATAAAGACGGGATCTAGATCTCCAGAGGGAGCACCGTCTCTCTTTCATAAATGAGAGAAAATTAGGCATTGCCAGTAGGCATTCAAACAGTCGTACAGTAAGCCCACAGACATTTGCCAAGCTTCTTATTCTATCACGCTTACTAGAAGAATTGAATTTCTTGAGCAGCTTGACAATAGTTTTATTGAATACTTCGGCTACTCCATTTACTACAGGATTGTAAGCTGTTGACGCTATATTCTGTATTCAATTTATATCACATAACCGATGGAATGCGTGGCTCACGAACTGAGGGCCATTGTCATGGATAATCCTTCTGGGAACTCCGAAGCGGTATATGACGTGATGCTTAACAAAGTTAATCACGTTAAATGTTTTTACTTCAGCCAACAGTACTGCTTTCGCCCACTTAGAAAAGTAGTTGGTGATTGCGAGGATGAACCAGTGTACTTTGGAGGATGGTGGGCTAATCGGCCCAATTATGTCCATTTGTCATGCTTCAAAAGGCCAGGCGACCGCTGTGGGGTGTAGGAACTCCGAATGTCGGTGGATGAAGTTATCATGCAACTGACATACCCGACACTTTGTCATGACCGGCACCCACTTTTCGGTTGCAAGCTCATGAGCAAGCGAGCTACGTATCGAGCAGACTCCAGCCCGACTCGAATACGTAACCGTTGTCTGGACTATGTTATTATGCCTAATCATGGCGAGGCAAACTATATCTCAATCCATAATAAGATTATAAAGCATGAATGAACAATATGGGTCGTAGTCTGCAGCCCACTACCATATATTCCGATAAGACTCCAAAGAATATAACAAGAGTCTCTAAATTGAATCAATAAACAGGATATCTCATGTTAAGAAATATAAAGTACGAAAGGATAAAAATGTAATATCGCTGACAAATACCCGAATCATGTATCAAAATCATCTACCATCCCGTTCTGCTAAATAACTCCATACAATCGCTAAACTTGAAGAGGTCATCAGGTCCTCAGGGGACATAGCAAGATACATAAAAACAAGCCTATCTAGCAGTTTAATCATGCATAAACTATAAACATGATATAAGCAAGGGACAAGACATACACATGGCAAGAGACTACGACCAAAACTGTTAACAAGTGACTATCGACAAGTGGCTACTGACAGGTGACTAATAACTGGAACACAAGAACAACTACATGTAACTGAACTGCTGGATGAATATGTGAACACGAGATCAATGGAATACCAAACCCTCGCCCCGAGTGGACTAGCAGGTTTGAACTAATCGCTAACCCTCGTCCCGAGCGTGTACTCTCTGGTTAGTTTAAGGCAAGGCACCCTCGTCCAGAGTGTGGACTCTCTGGTGCAAATAAGTAAGACAACATCCTCGTCCCGAGTGTGGACTCACGGATGTAAATAGATCAAGACAAACACCCTCGTCTCGAGTGTGGACTCTTTGGTGCAAATGGTCAATGTCATGACCCGCATCCGCTCTCAGATACGAGACGTGTCCAAGTCCAGCCTACGCCACAGTGTCGGCGGTAGAATACTGTCTAACTCATAAACAAGTCACAGAATCTAACAAGGCAGTCTAGATCTCATCCACAGAAATATGACACAATCAACTCAATTGAGACTGAATATAGAATGATAATAAGTAAAATGAAGTATCAAGCTCATCATGAATCCAGGTCACGTCCGGTGGACACAAATCCACTACCAATAGACTAAATAAATAGTACATAAAATGGAAATAACTGAGTCAAAACTACTAATCATCAAAGTATCCTTGTCCGCAGTGGTACCGTAGTCTAAGGCTGGTTCTGCTCGTGTGCACCTGGCTCAATACTCGGCTAACCTGAAGAGATCATCAGGTCCTTAGAGGACTAGCAAGATACATAATATACAAGCCTTTCTAACAGTTTATCATGCATGAATGAAATTCAGGATATAAACAGGTAAAAACTAAACGATCACGATACATGAATATATGAACAACTACGTATAAATGAACTGCTGGAAAACAAGTAAACAAGAGATCAATGGAATACAAAACCGTCGCCCCGAGTGTGGACTCGCAGGTTTGAACTAATCACTAACCCTCGCCCCGAATGTGGACTCACAAGTCAGTTTCAAGACAAGTCACCATCGCCCCGTGTGTGGACTCACAGGTGCAAACGGTCAACCCTCGTCATGAATGTGGACTCGCAGGTTATAAAATTTCAAAATATGAAATAGCAGTTCAATTTATAACATAGTCTTCCTATGACACCACTCAATCAAGTACAAGTAAAGAATATGCCTGATATAGCTACAAGGCTAACTATAAAGAAGCACATGTCAGTAATCAAATCAGAATCAACGGAATAATGACAGAAGGTAAGCATGTAAATAAAGCTGTAAAGAAACGACAAGGTATACTTACCTGTAGTCCTGAGCTGTTAGCACGGGTCGAGCACTGAGTCCAAGTCCAATTAACCTATTAAAGCATATATAGTGTTAATAAATGAAAACATTTTATGTTTAACCTATATACTTGGTTTTAAGGCCACTAGGGATATCTTATATAATCTCAGGCCTTTTGGTTTCCAAGTTGATTCCTATGGTGGTACTTTGTTTACCTAGGTGTCGTATGCTAAAAAACACTTGGTACTCTAGTACACCCACTTATGGTTCAGCCTATCTATACTCGATTAAGGGTTATCTAATCTTGCATCCCTAATACCTTACTTAGCTGATACTACCACCCATGGATTTCCAAAATGGGCTCTATGTGCCTACATGTTATCTAATACCATTTACTGCATCTGCTCCTTTTCCTTAGAGTACTTTACTATAGAACCATATGCCTTTGATATATCTAATGTAATACCTGCCCTTATTAAAATATGTATTCTTACTCAAAGTTGGACCTGAATACTCCCTGCGTCACCTATACTCCTTCACTTGTACTGCTATGTAGTATTGCCTGCATAATCTGATTTTTACTGCAGGACATAGCCTCAAGCATCGTACACTTCATACATTGCAAATAGCTAACTTTTGCAATTGATGCTCTGAAGTAAGCAAATTGTTGCTTTAGTAGTCTACTTATACTATTTGACATGGCTTCTAACTGTATGCATGTACTGGAATAACAACCCAAATAGACTTGATTTTAACATTGCTTACACTCTACCATATCCCTATTTGACTATCAGTCCTGCCTTTAAGATTGTGGGTATTCATATGTACTTGCTTAGGTACAACTGGATTCCTGGATATGAGTACTTGCAACCTGCATTTGGTTTTCTTTGCTAACTTGCCATCTACTCTACTGATGCTAGGCTCTAATCCTTGAACCTACGTTTAAACCTAAGAGTTTATTCGTACAGTCGCCTGAATTCCCTGTCCCAGGTTGTACTAGTACAATGCCTGATAGCTGGACTGATTCCTGATACTCAACCAGGATGGACAAAGCCTCATGATTGCCTTCCTTCCACATCAGTGGTTCCATGGAACCCCATAAAATAGACTACAAGTTAGCCCACCCCCCACTATTTTGTTGCTGATGCAACATCAGCCTAATTTATTAGGATACATGATAAGCAATTGGTCTCATTCTACGGGCTTAATCAAAATGATGAGCTATGATCCAACCAGAAATGCAGGTGAGGCAAGCATGAGGAACCACTTCTAACCCCATTACTGATACACAAGTCCCAAGGGTTTTAACATATTTTGAGGGAAATTGATATCAGTCATCTGTCTTCCGAGAAAGGCTGAACTGGGAAACAATTAGGACTATTTGGGACTGATACATATGTGGCGTATAATCTGCCCAAGTCAAATAATGGTAGATACTGCAATGGTCTGATACTCTCTATTAGGAGTATTCTGGACAGTTTATAACTTGGAGTGACCATATGTCGACTTCCTACTGAATTCCTGTCTAATGGACTAACTCTATGAGTATTGAAATTTCCTATCCTCTGTCCTCATTCCAATTAATTAACATCCTAATCTAATCATGGGGACACCTACATATGCAGGTGATGGCTGATACACTAATTACTTACTGTTAACTATAGGACATCATTTGTAGTTCATGCATAAGCCTATATGCTCATATAAACTACAATGTATACATGTAGGTTTGGTATGACAGGTCTAGGGGTCTAACTGAAATGGAGGGTATGGTCTAGACTCCAACCAGGGTCCCTAGTATATTGGTGTCAGGATAGGTATCATATTTGATACCTAGTCACAGAAGCAATGTGAGCCTGACTGATACACAAATGTGTAATGATCTAGAGTACCTTAACCCATAAAAACGAGGAAAATATTGCAACCTATAAGCAGGGCACATAGCTCATCTTGTGTATAGCACCATTACCTGTTATGTGTACTAACTGAATCAGAGGTAATCTAAAATGATAGGGCAGGGGTATTGATCCCATGCTAACTAGACATCCCCTGTTTCAGTATCAATCTCAATGCTAGATGGCACTAACCAAATCAGTATTGGGTGGGTGCAAGGATGGGTCTAACTTACCAGTATCAGTCGATACTAGATATACCCACCTCTGCCTATTCCCTTGCAGTAATCGACCAATCCTGGGACTTAACAGGGTGAGCAATGCAGGGGCAAGGTAATAACTGTAGGCAAGTTATCCACCTGACAGCAGTAGGTAAAGCAACACGAGCAATAACAAGCAGACATACACACACACGAAGGGACATACATGCATATAAAGGATTGACGCAAAACCAAATGCAAGACTTGTGTCTTTATTAACAATTTGATTCTAATGCAGCCCCTGCCTATAACAGGTACCTTTGGCATAGGATATGGGTTCCATGTATGAGCAGTTGGCATACTTAAGCACTCTAAATAACTCAGTGTAAGTGCAGCCCTTGTTTGAAGGCTAAGAAATGTGCAACCTGATTTGTAATGCAACTAATACAGGTAAGGGGAAGGTTGATCCCTCTAATACAAACATGTGATGTATATCTATATTGTGTTTGGTCAACCTGTGTATCAGTATTGATATCTAGTCGAAGGTAGTCTCAATAGTACTCTGATGCGTAGGCCTGGGACTTGGACTTAAGAGTCAATGGCATCGAGTATTAACCATGTATGAGAGTCGAATAGGATGTTAATTATCACATCAGGTATGAACTCAAACATGATAATTAAACTACCAGATCTGATGCAAGTGTTGAGTGTGACCTCAATATCAATTTGGTACCAGTATTCAGATTAATTCAGTATCGTCTTCTGATACTCAAGTGGCCTGGACTATCTAAGGTTTTTGAAATCGTGGGGCAGGGCATTAGCGCTTCCCAATGATTTACCCTTCCTCCTAGACATCATATCGAACACTTAAGACATTAAACATGAATTGAAATATAAGAGTGAATTGTGTACCTCTTGTTGGCCCATTGGTCATATGGTCAACCTAATTTTAATAATTGATCAAACTCTGTCTGAATATATGAAGCTAGTCAAGATATATCGGACTTTTGGACATGAACAAGAGCAGCTATCTACACAGTTCAAGACCGAAGCTATGTTTGCCTGTTCGAGTCTGTATTTCTTTTAAGCAATGTATTTTTCATTTTATTGAGTCTAGGAATACGTTGTACACCGAGTCGTACTGGCAAATAGGCTATTCTAAAATGTTTTCAAAATACTTTTAAAATGTCCTTTGTTTGAAAAACATTCTTTTAAACAAAAGCTTCAAAAAAGGTTTTCAAAAAGGTTTTCAAAAATCCCCAAAAACTGATTTTAAAAACCTAACCTGACCCTGACAGAACATGGCCAGAGTTTGGCCAGAGTTCGGCCAGAGTTCGGTTGGTGGTCGTTTGATTTTTGAATTCTCTGGAACTTGGTCCTCCTGCAGTTGCAGATTTGACCGAGATTTTCTCATAGAGTTCTGCTCGAATTCTGCCAAAATTCTGTCTTTGGAATTCCAATAAATAGAGAAGGATTTTGATCATTTCAACTCACTCATTCACTTTCAATCTTCTCTCTATCTAAAGCTTTCAATCTTCCAAAGAGTTTTCTTGAGCTTTAAATTTCAGATCCCAAGCCAATTACAATCCTCTAGTCGATTTGCCAGTGCGGTACGGTCTAGAAGTTTTTGAGAGATTATAATCAGAAGGCTTGATTGATGAATACCTCTTCACATTTGAAGTTGGACGAGTTCTTCGTATCAAAGCTCGCGTTGTAGAAGTTGTAAGGACTTCGTAAGAAAACTTACGATTTTTCCAATAGTGGATTCAACTGGTAGCAAGAGTTCTACCGACTGGATTAGTCCTCAACCGAGAGAAACCAGTATACATCGCTGTCTTTGCGTTTACTTTCTTATCTCTGCCTTTACTTTACTTAGTTGTGATTATTATTATGTGATCTTGCTGCTAACATTTTTTAATTAGCAATATTCCGCTGCCTACTCTATTCACCCCCTCTAGAGTATTGTGCTTTACGATTTCGTTCCTACAATTGGTATCAAAGCGGCTGTTACAGGTAAAGCAAGGTAACATTACAACTATTTATTCATTTTAATTAATTGTTATATAGATCACAGCACAACACATGGCAACTGTAAAATTCACAAGTGAAGGCCAGGCCACAAACAGACATCCACTGTTTGATGGTACGAACTATACCTATTGGAAAACACGGATGAGTTTTTTCTTGAAATCTCTTGGCTTTGATTTATGGTCTATTGTTATTGATGGCTATCAAAAACCACCTCGTATAAATGTTGATGGAGTTTTAGTTGAAAAACCCCATAACAGATATACAGTGGAGGAAAAGAAAAAGGTCAGTCTTGACGCACGTGCTATTAACGCTCTATTTTGTGCTTTAGACAGAACTAAATTTAACAGGGTGTCTATCTACACAACTGCTAATGAAGTATGGAAGCTACTTGAAGTCACACATGAATGCACGACTCAAGTCAAAGAATCTAAAGTTAGCAGACTTACTCAAGAGTATGAGGTGTTCAAGATGAAGCCCAACGAAACAGTTACTCAAATGTTCGAAAGATTCTTGGATATTGTAAATCCTTTGTCCTCCCTAGACAAAGAGTACAATAACCATGAAAAGATTCGCAAACTCCTGCGAGCACTTACCAAGAACTGGATTCCAAAGGCTACTGCAATCATTGAAGGAAACGACCTCACAACTATGTCCCTCGAAGTACTCATGGGTAAGCTACTCACTCATGAACTGGAGCTACAAGATTTTGAAGAGCTTGCACCAAAGGAGAAGACGATCGCTTTCAAGGCTCAGCACAGAAAAGCTGCTGAAGGTGACTCAGACAGCAGTGAATCTGATGCTGAAGATCAAGCACTCCTAGCAAGAAAATTCAAAAGATTCATGAGATATGAGAAGAGAGACAAGGAAAACAAACAGCAACAACTGGTATCAAGATGATGCTGTCTGCTATGGCTGCAAGAAGAAGGGACACATGAAGAAGGATTGTCCTACAAACTCATCATCAAGCAAGAAGAGCAACATGTATGAAAAAGGGAACCTGAAGAGATCAACATCTAGGAGATATGCCAATACCAGCATATGGCATGAAAGTGAAGCCAGCGACTCAGAAGACGAACAATCAGAAGACGCTGTAAACGTATGCTTTATGGCATCCGATCAGGTACCTACTGAACCTGTAGTTGATACTTATGATGACTTCACCTTTGAGCAATTAGGAGATGCCTTCAGTGAACTGATGACTGATTACAGGAAACTGCATAGCAAGTATCAGACCTCTAAGAAGGTACTCAAAGAGTACAAAGGTGAAATAGGTAGACTTACCGACCTACTAGCTGATGTTAGAAATAATGTTAGTGAGTCTGGTGAGCTTTCTTCAATAAAGCTCTTATTACACGAGACTACCAAGTCATCTGAAGAGAAAGACAAAGTTATTGACCAACTCAAGGAAGAACTTTCTAAAGAGAAGAAAAGTCTTTAAAGTGCACAAATCAGAATGGAAACAATCACTTCTGATTATACTAAGTTGTATGACACTTCCAAAAGATTAGAAATTAGGTTAGAAAAACAGCCTGAGCTTGCTGCTTCCTATCCTAACACGTGTCACTTATCGAAAAATCGGAACATTCCCAAGCCAAACACTGTCAGACCTAACCCTATCAAACCTTTACCCCAAAAGGTTAAGCCCAAACAGGATTATAGGTATGCTTTCTTCTATACTAGAAAACCTAAACCTACCAACCATGCACACCACTCAGCTTTCAACACTCGACATGCATAATGTCATTATTGTGACCTCATTGGTCATATTTCATCTGCATGTAGAATCAGAAAGCTTGTTGATTTAAATATTTATGCTTGGATACCAAAGGCTAACATTTCAGGACCCCACAAGAAATGGGTACCAAAAGTTTCATCTGCAAACTATTTTGTAGGTGGAACTCCTTTCACATGCTAGAAGCAAATGGATCCTCGACAGCGGTTGCTCACGACATACGACCGATGACGCTATACTATTTGCAACACTGTCGAAGAAGAAAAAGGAAGGCTATGTTTCCTTCGGTAATAACTTGAAAGGGTATATTATTGGTATCGGTGATGTTGGTAAGTCTCCCTATCCTGTGATTAAGGATGTTTGTCTGGTTACCGAGTTGAACCATAATCTACTCAGCGTAAGTCATCTAGCTGATCATGGTTATGGCATCAACTTGCCAAAGACAAATGTATTATAGTTGATAGCTCAACTGGTAGTACTATCTTTGAAGGTATCAGGGAAGACAACATATATATTTTCTATTTGTTGGAAGAAACTAACATTTCAGGTAGATACTTAATGGCTAAAAGCGATGAGAGTCATATGTGGCATATGAGACTCGGTCACGCAAATATGGACACAATATCAAGATTATCCATAAAGAAGCTAGTACGCGGTTTAACGGACATTACATTCAAGAAGGATTCGGTATGCAGCCAATATGAAAAGAACAAAGCTACCAGATCCACATTCAAGTCAGTAAACACAGTATGTACTACTAGACCTCTACAATTGCTTCATATGGACTTATTTGGTCCTAGGAGAGTTGCTAGCCTCGGAGGTAAATTTATGCTTTTGTAATTGTAGATGATTTCTCTAGATACACGTGGGTATACTTTTTGACACGCAAGAATGATGCATTATCCAAATTTGTCGCCTTTTGCAAGAAAGTTCAGAACGAAAAAGGTTACATGATCACTCGTATTAGAAGCGATCATGGAGGGGAATTCGAGAATGCAGAGTTTGAGCATTTTTGTGACACACACGGTTTTGTACACGAGTTCTCCTGCCCTAGGACTC
Source organism: Iris pallida (assembly GCA_029216955.1). Taxonomy (NCBI): domain Eukaryota; kingdom Viridiplantae; phylum Streptophyta; class Magnoliopsida; order Asparagales; family Iridaceae; genus Iris; species Iris pallida. Next base: position 11,720,237 of record JANAVB010039017.1, read on the forward strand.
CACAACAAAATGGAGTTGTGGAACGTAAGAACAGAACTCTATCCGAAATGACCAGAGTAATGTTAACCTAGTTTAGTCTACCCAAATATTTCTGGGCTGAAGTTGTCAATACAGCTTGCTTTGTTCTCAATAGAGTTCTAATTCGACCCAAATTGAAGAAGACTCCATTTGAGTTATGGTTTGATAGAATTCCATCTGTTTCATATTTTAGAATATTTGGTTGTAAATGTTTTATTCTTAATACAAAAGACAATTTAGGAAAGTTTGACGAAAAGGCCGATGAAGGTATATTTTTAGGTTATGCGGCCAAGAGCAAAGGATAGAGAGTCTTCAACAAACGAACCATCAATCAACGTCACTTTTGATAAACTGAATCAAATGACTATCGATGACAATGACGAAGATCCAACTGTACCAAGCTCAACAACAGCTGATTCTCAACCAAGCTCGGCACTAGCTGATCCTCCTAGAGAAGATCCAGGAACCAGCTACCTTTAGAGTCTGTCGAAAAGATTAAAATTTACAGCGATCATCCAAAGGATTTGGTAATTGGTAACATTACCAAAGGTGTAAGTACTCATACATCCAGTAGAGATATTGTTTCTAGTGTTGCATTTATTTCACAGCTAGAACCCAAAACTATTGATGAAGCATATAGTGATAGTTTTTGGATAGTTGCTATGCAAGAGGAATTAAACCAATTTGAACGGAATCAAGTTTGGGAACTTGTTCCCAAGCCTATTGATCGTCCGGTCATTGGCATCCGTTGGGTATTCCGAAATAAACTAAATGAGAATGGTTTAGTGACTCATAATAAGGCTCGACTTGTAGCTCAAGGATACAATCAGGAATAAGGTATCGACTACGATGAGACTTATGCCCCAGTTGCGAGATTAGAATCCATTCGCATGTTATATGCATTTGCATGTTTTCATAATTTTAAATTATTTCAAATGGATGTCAAGAGTGCTTTTTTAAATGGTTTTATAAAAGAAGAAGTTTTTGTAGCACAACCTCCAGGTTTCACAGATTTTAAAAATCCTGATCATGTTTTCAAGTTGAAGAAAGCTTTATACGATTTGAAACAAGCCCCTCATGCTTGATATGATCGTCTAAGCTCTTTTCTACTTGACATCGTTTTTTCAAAAGGCAAGGTTGACACTACACTTTTTATTAAGTCCTTTAATGGTAAGCTTCTTTTAATACAAGTCTATGTAGATGATATCATATTTGGATCTACTGATTAATCTCTGTGTCAAGAATTTTCTAAGTATATGCCGAATGAGTTTGAGATGAGCATGATGGAAGAGCTGAAATTCTTTCTCGGACTGCAAATCAAACAAACTGACAATGAGACGTTCATAAATCAAGCCAAGTACATAAAAGATTTGCTAAAGAAGTTCGATCTGGACAATGTCAAACCTATTGGCACTCCGATGGCAACTTTAACAAAGCTTGATATTGATGAACAAGGCAAGCCGGTCGACACACGTAAGTATCGAGGTATGATCGGTAGTTTACTTTATTTAACTGCTAGTCGTCTAGATATAATGTTTAGTGTTTGCCTGTGTGCACGTTTTCAAGCTAATCCAAAGGAATCACATCTGTGCGCAGTTAAGAGTATCTTTCGATACCTTAAGGGCACTTCTTCTGTTGGCTTGTGGTATCCCAAAACTAAGTCCTTTGACCTTACTGGTTATTTGGATGCAGATTTTGCTGGATGCAAAGTTGATAGAAAAAGTACCAGTGGCACATGTCATTTCTTAGGCAAAGTTTTATTCTCATGGTTTAGTAAAAAGCAAAATTTTATAGCCTATCAACAACAGAGGCTGAGTATATCGCCGCAGGACGTTGTTGCGCTCAGATTTTGTGGATGAAACAAACCTTGGAAGACTATGATTTATTTTATACATATATTCCCATTTTCTGTGATAACACGAGTACTATTAATTTGACTAAGAATCCTGTATGTCATTCTGGTACAAAATATATCGAGATTCGACATCATTTTCTTAGAGATCATCATCAAAATGGAGATATTGACCTTGTATACATAGATACTGAGAATCAATTAGCTGACATTTTCATAAAACCTCTAGCAGAAGATCGTTTTAATTATTTACGTCGAGAATTAGGAATTTTGGACGTCAATAATATTAATTAATTTTGTTTTATGATTTTATTTCAATATGCAAAAACTGTGTTAGAGACAAGCCAATAAAGAGTCTGTCTGTCATACCGTTGAAGCCAAAGGAATCACAACTACGGTTGAAGCGAAGCGATACTTAAGAGTTCCCCGGTGAACCTCCGCCAGCTGGGACAGTACTCCTACAGCTAATCTAAAACAGTCGCTGTGTAATGATATTTAATCTAAAAAATAATATTAATTATGTTAATTGAAGGTTGAAATTACTAATCTTTGAATTAAATATTTGAAATGAGCCAATAAAAAAGAAAGTGTTCCAAACCAAACCTAGGCGAATTCGGCCAGACTTCGGACCGAATTCGGCCCGAGTTCGATTGAGGGTGTCAGGTTATATATACCAGAACCCGAGAGCCTTTCTTCCTCATTGCTTCTAAACTACATCATAACCAGCAACAGCAGCCGCGAAGGAGCCCCGAACCCTAGTTCTTCACCACCCCCTATCTTCTAATCTAAGTGGTGAAATCAATCCAAACTTTGGATTCGTGCAGAGTTCGTCGTTCTCTTCGACATACTTTGATTTCGGGAGGTATAACTCCATCTTTCTCCACTTTTCAATTAGTGCATATTTACTTCTATTTGCACAAATGGCACCTAAGGGATTCAACCCCTTTAAGAGGAAGAAGACAACCAACCCAAGGGAGGAAGGTTCATCTTCGGATCCACCCACTAATTCCCTATTTTTGCCAGTCTAATCTAGCGACGGCACGTTCGATGGGTTTTACTTTCAAACCCTAGACCAAGCCTTACTGTGGTATGAAGACTTCTCCATGAGATCCATATGTACAGGCGCACCCATCATGTGGACTGTATTTCCTGATCATCGCCATTTTTTTGAGGCATTAGGGTTACAGTATTTTGTTAAACTCTGTTTTCCCGTAGCAACTAATGCCATTAGACTATTTTACTGCAATATCATATTAAACACTTTTGATGTAAGCACACGTGTTGGAGGATTAGATATCAATTTCAATGATGTTCTCTTAGCGGAGATCCTTGGTATTCCCAACGAAGGTGAACCGCTTGTTGACATCACTGAGTTTGATTTCCCCGAAGGCACGACACTTACCAGTTTCAAGGTTGAACTTTGTGCACCTGATAGAGTTCGCTCTGGAAAGTTCATGGCAAACAACCTGAACTTGTTTAATTATGAACTGCACCGTATCATTTATTCTACTCTCCTTCCAAAGTCTACTTCGAAGGATGATGTCATGTCTCTTGAATTATCTGCTATGTATCACATTCTTAAGGGGATTCTATTTTCTGCCCCTAAGACCATTATTCAGATGATGGGACGTTGTCGTGCAAGAGATAGAAATCTCTCTTATGCGATGATTTTCCCACACATCTTTCAGCGTTTCGACATTGACTTATCTACTTGTGCTCAAGACCCTGAGCCCAAGGTTCTCAAGTTATCTCGTCGCAATATGACTGCATCTGCTCCTCCTCCTGCTCCTGCTACTGCTCTACCTCCTCCACCTCCATAGCAGTATGCTATGACTTTTGAGGGCATACACCAGCACCTTTCAGATTTACATGCCTCCATGACGGACGTGTCTCGCAAACGTGAGTTCCATGACGTCACCCGTTATCAGGCGATTGCAAACTCATTAGCGGATCTTCGTTTCGCCCAGACTGAACATTCAGCCGGTTCCATCCCTAGAGATCCAGCTTTCTCTGGTTACCGCTCTGAGGATGAGGTTGTTCATGCCTACTTCCAGCCCGGTAACACATATGATTGGTACCATTCTGACCGTGCTTCTCCTCGTGATTATGTTGGTGAGTTTTACATTGGCGCTCCTCCTCACCCTTCTGGCACGGGTACCTCTGGAGCTGGTCCTTCTGGACACGCTGGTCATCTTACTGATGATGATGATGATGATGATGATGAGTTGTGATATGTTAGTTGATATGAGACTTAGACATTATCTTCTGTATACTTGGAAATGCTTCGACATTCCAAGTTTTTCTATTTTCAGACTTTATTATCAGTATTTTTGAGGACTTGTACTGGATTTGTTTTATTTGATGTCATCTGAACATCTTTATCTTTATCTTTATGAGATTCGTACTTTATGATTCACATCAGTTTATTTACTTAGCATTTCTTTATCTGCTTTTCTACTATAAACTGCCTGTGATATAATTCTTTGTTTATTATAGACTGTCTGAGTACAAATACATGCCTGTTATGTCAATCAAAATTTTCATTACTATCATTTATTATGTGTATTTTCTTGTGTTTCTTCACTGTTTGTTATTTATGCATTGATTGCGGAGGAGTTTTTCCTCTTTTGCAATTATTTTGCTAAGTGACAACGGAGTAGAAAATAAAGATCTAACATTTCTTTTGAGAAAATGCAGGACATGAACTATTTTTTGATTTTATGTCAAGCTTAAATGTTATATCATTCATAGTTTGTCAATTATCAAAATGCGGGAGATTGTTGGCCCATTGGTCGTATGGTCAACCTGATTTTAATAATTGATCAAACTCTGTCAGAATATATGAAGCTAGTCAAGATGTATCGGACTCTTGGACATGAACAAGAACAGCTATCTACACAGGTCAAGACCGAAGCTATGTTTGCCTGTTCGAGTCTGTATTTCCTTTAAGCAATGTATTTTTTATTTTATTGAGTCTAGGAATACGTTGTACACCGAGTCGTACTGGCAAATAGGATATTCTAAAATGTTTTCAAAATACTTTTAAAATGTCCTTTGTTTTGAAAAACATTATTTTAAACAAAAGCTTCAAAAAAGGTTTTCAAAAATCCCCAAAAACTGATTTTAAAAACCTAACCTAACCCTGACAGAACTCGGCCAGAGTTCGGCCAGAGTTCGGTTGGTGGCCGTTTGATTTTTGAATTCTCTGGAACTTGGTCCTTCTGCAGTTGCGGATTTGACCGAGATTTTTTCATAGAGTTCTGCCCGAATTCTGCCCAAATTCTGCCAAAATTCTGTCTTTAGAATTCCTATAAATAGAGAAGGATTTCGATCATTTCAACTCACTCATTCACTTTCAATCTTCTCTCTATCTAAAGCTTTCAATCTTCCAAAGAGTTTTCTTGAGCTTTAAATTTCAGATCCTAAGCCAATTACAATCCTCTAGTCGATTTGCCAGTGCGGTACGGTCTAGAAGTTTCTGAGAGATTGTAATCAGAAGGCTTGATTGAAGAATACCTCTTCACATTTGAAGTTGGACGAGTTCTTCGTATCAAAGCTCGCGTTGTAGAAGTTGCAAGGACTTTATAAAAAAACTTGCGATTTTTCCAATAGTGGATTCAACTGGTAGCAAGAGTTCTACCGACTGGATTAGTCATTAACAGAGGGAAACCAGTATACATCGCTGTCTTTGCATTTGCTTTCTTATCTCTGCCTTTACTTTACTTAGTTGTGATTATTATTCTGTGGTCTTGCTGCTAACATTTTTTAATTGGCAATATTCCGCTGCCTACTCTATTCATCCCCCTCTAGAGTATTATGCTTTACGATTTCTTTCCTATACCTCTTTGGTTGACTTTCCTCGTTTGATTGATCCTTCAATCTCTTAGACTCCTCCGATGGGGGTAAAACCAAGCTTTTAGGGTTCATAGCAGGGGAGGTAGCCATATGCTACTCTTTTTTATATAGCTAGGGTTTTCGGTTGGATTAGAAGGAAAGGATTTAGGAGAACTGGATTTAGAATCATACTCGAATTTATCTATAAGGATTCTAGTATTCCTTTACGAATTTGAATCAGAGAGTTTAAGTTTGAATGATACCAGAGAGGGCTTTGGCCGTTGGAAGATTTGAATCCGGGTTTAAATCCCTATTTATCAATGCGATTTGAATTAACACTTTACACTAAGGTCCCTCAACTTATTGGTTTTTATGAAAAAGGGCCTCCCTTTACATGAATCCCCTTTTTGGTATATATGCACATATATATATTATGACAAAGATAAGAATAAAAATAATAGCAATAAAGAAACTAAAAAAAAATTGGTCTCAAGGGCTCACAAATCTACCATCCTTAAAATAGTTTCGTCCTCGAAATTGAATAGAGCTATGATCTTCCGTAACGAACAGTCAAAACTTGCTGCTACTAAACTATTTCCAAGTTCTCACAAAATCTAATATAGGACTCGCAATGGTATTATTACTATGATCTATTATGAACTTCCGTCAGCTCCTTCTTGTGGTGTCGCCGGGTTCTCCATGATCGTGGCATAAGCTTGTCCACCTCGGGTGGTTGGTGGTGGTGGGGTAGTCGCATTTCTTTTTGGACAAAATCGAGATATGTGTTGGTTGGAACCACAATTCCAACACAACCCTAACCATTTGCGGCAATCTTCTTGGATGTTGCCCCTCTTCATACAATACTGGCAGATAGGAGCATCTTGTACTTGATATGGGGTTGCTTGTGGCTGTTGTTGATACTGTTGTGCTGCGGTCTTCTCTGGGACATTGGATCGCTTTGCTGATCTCGATTGGCTGCTGCTTCCTCCATGTGCGTCTCTGTCTCTCTTTCGCTTACGCTTCAATTCTGTTTCTACCGCCTGTGCGACCTTCAAAATTCTCTTGTAACTTGTGGCCTGGCTGGTGAAGATGGCTATACGAATTTCATGTGAAAGACCTTTTCTGAACTTCTTGGCTTTGGCTGCAGGGGTCAAGGCATCTGCAAAGCGACTGAGGCGGGAGAACTCTACGGTGTACTCGTCGATAGAGAGGTTGCCCTGCTCCATGCTCTCGAACTCGTTCTCCAACTTTTTGCGGGCTACTTCAGGATAGAACTTCGTCTTGAATAGCTCCTTGAACTCTTCCCAAGTCACATCGGACGCGGTGAATCAAGGCTCGTCTCTATACCACGTGCGGTCGATGTCATAAAGCTGCATGCTAGCTGACTCGATCTTTAGGTCTTCAGGAACTCCAGTCAAACGAAGAATTCGGTCCACGTTCTCTAGCTACTCGTCCGCGTAGAGAGTCCCTTCTGGCCCCTTGAATTCCCTGGGCCTAAGGTCCATAAAATTCTTGGAAGTTCCAGGACGCGGTCGTGGAGCATCTCTAGTCTGGAGAGCATCTCTCAAGGTGTCGTTAAAGGTATTGGCCTGCTCCGTCTGGGAAGTGATGAGCTGCTGGAAGATATCGAGGAGAGCAATGTTGTCCAGTACAGGTGGCGGAGAAAGAATATATGCTGGATACGTCGTTGGTGCTAGATGCATGGTGGAGGATGGATACATCCCTGGTGCAGGGTGCATGGTAGGTGATGGATGTGGAGCATATGCTGGTTGAGGAACTGGTGCTGGTGATGGAGTATCGTCTCTGCGGAATCTCGATTATTACGGTTGAGCCGGGTCGCCTTGATGAGTAAGCTGGCCTCCCTGTGTTGGGGGGGTCATGTAGGTGAAGAATCCTCTTGTAGTCAGTAGGGTGTTCAGGGAAGCGTTGTTCCTGTCTTGAGAATCCATTTACTGCAATAAAAGAAAATATTAGACGGTATGAAGATTTCAAGCAGGATGCAAGTCAAAGATTCAATAGAAATCAAGGTCAGAGATCAATACTATTTTTTAAGACACGTGGATGAGATCCTAAGTTTCTAATCTTATGTGTAGGCTCATGATGGTACATTAATGTAACCGAAGTGATTAACATTGACCTGCATGGGCCACCAAAAAACATGTCACGACCCACACCTGCTTCTCGGATACGTGGCGTGTCTAAGTCCAGCCTACACCGTAGTGTCGGCGGTAGAACGCTGTCTAATACATAAACAAGTCATAGAATCTAACAAGGCAATCAGATCTCATCCACATAAATATGACACAATCAACTCAATTGAGGTTGAATATAGAATGATAATAAATAAAATGAAGTATCAAGCTCATCATGAATCCAGGTCACGTCCGGTGGACACAAATCTACTACCAATAGACGGAATAAATAGTACATGAAATAGAAATAACTGAGTCAAAACTACTAATCATCAAAGCATCCTCGTCTGCAGTGGTATCGTGGTCCAAGGCTAGCTCTGCTCGTGTGCACCTGCTCAATACTCGGCTAACCTGAAGAGATCATCAGGTCCTCAGAGGACTAGCAAGATACATAATATACAAGCCTTTCTAACAGTTTATCATGCATAAAAGAAATCCAGGATATAAATATGTAAAAACTAAACGATCACGAGACTTGAATATATGAACAACTACGTAAAAATGAACTGTTGGAAAACAAGTAAACAAGAGATCAATGGAATACCAAACCCTCGCCCCCAGTGTGGACACGGGGGTTTGAACTAATCACTAACTCTCGCCCCGAATATGGACTCGCAGGCCAGTATCATGACAAGTCACCCTCGCCCCGTGTGTTTACTCGCAGGTGCAAACGGTCAACCCTCGCCCCGAATGTGGACTCGCAGGTTATAAATAATCAAAATACGGAATAGCAGTTCAGTTTATAACATAGACATCCTATGATACCACTCAATCAAGTACAAGTGAAGAACATTCCTGATATGGCTACAAGGCTGACTATAAAGAAGCACATGTCAGCAATCAAATCAGAATCAATGGGACAATAACAGAAGGTAAGCATGTAAATAAAGATGTAAAGAAACGGCAAGGTATACTTGCCTGTGGCCATAAGCTGTTGGCACGGGTCGAGCACTGTGTCCAAGTCCAATTAACCTATCGAAGCATATATAGTGTTAATAAATGAAAACATTTTATGTTTAACCTATCTACTTGGTTTTAAGGCCACTAGGGAAATCTCATATAATCTCAGGCCTTTTGGTTTCAATGTTGATTCCTATGGTGGCACTTTATTTACCTAGGTGTAGTATGCTCAAAAACACTTGGTACTCTAGTATACCCATTCATGGTTTAGCCTATCCATACTCGATTAAGGTTTATCTACTCTTGCACCCCTAATACCTTACTTAGCTAATACTACCACCCAGGGATTCCCAAAATGGGCTCTATGTGCCTATATGTTATCTAATGCCATCTACTGCATCTGCTCCTTTTCCTTAGAGTACTTTACTATATAACCACATGCCTTTGATATATCTAATGTAATACCTGCCCTTATTAAAATATGTACTCTTACACAAAGTAGGACCTGAATACTCCCTGCATCATCTATACTCCTTCACTTGTACTGCTATGTAGTACTGCTTGCATAATATGATTTTTACTACAGAACATACCCTCAAGTATCCTACACTTCATACATTGCAAATAGCTAACTTTTTGCAATTGATGCTCTAAAGTAAGCAAATTGTTGCTTTAGTAGTCTACTTATACTATTTGACATGGCTTCTAACTATATGCATGTACTGGAATAACAACCCAAATGGACTTGATATTAACATTGCTTACACTCTACCATATCCCTATTTGACTATCGGTCCTGTCTTTATGATTGTGGGTATTCACATGTACTTGCTTAGGTACAACTGGATTCCTTGATATGAGTACTTGCAACCTGCATTTGGTTTCCTTTCCTAACTTGCCATCTACTCTACTAATGCTAGGCTCTAATCCTTGAAGCCTACGTTTAAAACTAAGAGTTTATTCGTACAGTCGCCTGAATTCCCTATCCCAGGTTGTACAAGTACAGTGCACGATAGCTGGATTGATTCCTGATAGTCAACCAGGATGGACAAAGCCTCATGACTGCCTTTCCTCCATATTAGTGGTTTCCTGGAACCCCATAAAATAGACTGCAAGTTAGCCCCCCCTCTATTTTGCTGTTGATGCAACATCAGCCTAATTTATTAGGATACATGGTGAGCAATTGGTCTCCCCCTAAGGGCTTAATCAAAATGATGAGCTATGATCCAACCAGGAATGCAGGTAAGGCAAGCAAGAGGTACCACTTCTAACCCCTTTACTGATACACAAGTTCCAAGGGTTTGAACATATTTTGAGGGAAATGGATATCAGTCATCTGTCATCCGAGAAAGGCTGAACTGGGAAACAATTGGGCCTATTTGGGACTGATACATATGTGATGTATAATATGCCCAAGTCAAATAATGGCTGATACTGCAATGGTCTGATACTCTCTTTTAAGAGTATTCTGGATAGTTTATAACTTGGAGTGACCACATGTCTACTTTCTACTGAATCCTTTGGGAACACTTAGTCCTACAAACCTAGGATATCCCTGTCTATTGGACTAACTCTATGAGTATTCGAATTTCCTCTCCTATGTCCTCATTCCAGTTAATTAACGTCCTAATCTAATCATGGGGACCCCTACATATGCAGGTGATGGCTGACACACTAATTACTTACTGTTCCCTATAGGACAACATTTGAAGTTCATGCATAAGCCTATATGCTCATATAAACTACAAAGTATACATGTAGGTTTGGTGTGATGGGTCTAGGGGTCTAACTGAAATGGAGGGTATGGTCTAGACTCCAATCAGGGTTCCTAATATGTTGGTGTCAGGATCGGTATCATATTTGATACCTGGTCGCAGAAGCAATGTGAGCCTGACTGATACACAAATGTGTAATGATCTGAAGTACCTTAACCCATACAAACGAGGGAAATATTGCAACCTATAAGCAGGGCACATAGCTCATCTGGTGTAAAGCACCATTACCTTTTATGTGTACAAACTGAACCAGAGGTAATCTAAAATGATAGGGCAGGGGTATTGATCCCATGCTAACTAGATATCCCCTGTGTCAGTATCAATCTCAATGCTAGATGGAACCAGCCAAATCAGTATTGGGTGGGTGCAAGGATGGGTCTAACTCACCAGTATCAGTCGATACTAGATATATCCACCTCTGCCTATCCCCTTGCAGTAATCGACCAATCATGGGACTTAACTGGATGAGCAATGTAGGGGCAAGGTAATAACCGTAGGCAAGTTATCCACCTGACAGCAGTAGGTAAAGCATAACACGAGCAATAACAAGAAGACATACACACACACACGAAGGGACATACGTGCATATAAAGGATTGGAGCAAAACCAAATGCAAGACTTGTGTCTTTATTAACAATTTGATTCTAATGTTGCCCATGCCTGTAACAGGTACCCTTGGCATATGATATGGGTTCCTTGTATGAGCAGTTGGCTTACTTAAGCACTCCAAATAACTCAGTGCAAGTACAGCCCTTGTTTGAAGGCTAAGAAATGTGCAACCTGATTTGTAATAAAACTAATACAGGTAAGGGGAAGGTTGATCCCTTTAATACAAATAGGTGATGTGTATCTACATTTTGTTTGGTCCACCTGTATATCAGTATTGATATCAGTCGAAGGTGGTCTCAATAGTACTCTAATGCGTAGGCCTAGGACTTGGACGTAAGAGTCAATGGCACAGAGTGTTAACCACGTACGAGAGTCGAATAGGATGTTAATTATCACATCTGGTACGAACTCAAACATGATAATTAAACTACCATATCTGATGCAAGTGTTGAGTGTGACCTCAATATCAATTTGGTACCAGTATTCAGATTAATTTAGTATCGTCTTCTGATACTCAAGTGGCCTCGACTATCTAAGGTTTTTGAAATCGTGGGGCAGGGCATTAGCGCTTCCCAATGATTTACCCTTCCTCCTAGACATCCTATCGAACACTTAAGACATTAAACATGAATTGAAATACAAGAGCGAATTGTGTATCTCTTTAGTCGACTTTCCTCGTTCGATTAATCCCTCAATCACTTAAACTCCTGCGGTGGGGGTAAAACCAAGCTTTTAGGGTTCGTAGCAGGGGAGGTAGCCGTATGCTACTCTTTTTTATATAGCTAGGGTTTTCGGTTGGATTAGAAGGAAAGGATTTAGGAGAACTAGATTTGTAATCATACTCGGATTTATCTATAAGGATTCTAGTATTCCTTTACGAATTTGAATCAGAGAGTTTAAGTTTGAATGATACCAGAGAGGGCTTTGGCCGTTAGGAGATTTGAATCCGAGTTTAAATCCCTGTTTATCAATGTAATTTGAATTAACACTTTACACTAACAACTTATTGGTTTTTATGAAAAAGGGCCTCCCTTTACATGAATCCCCTTTTTGGTACATATGCACATATATATATTATGACAAAGATAACAATAAAAATAATAGCAATAAAGAAAACAACAAAAAAAATTGGTCTCAAAGACTCAGAAATCTACCCTCCTTAAAATAATTTCATCCTCGAAATTCAATAGAGCTATGATCTTCCGTAATGAACAGTCAAAACTTGCTGCTATTAAAATATTTCCAAGTTCTCACAAAATCTAATATAGGACTCGCAATGGTACTATTTCTATGATCTATTATGAACTTCCGTCAGCTCCTCCTTGTGGTGTCGTCGGGTTCTCCGTGTTCGTGGCATAAGCTTGTCTTCCTCGGGCGGTTGGTGGTGGTGGGGCAGTCGCGTTTCTCTTCGAACAAAATCGAGATATGTGTTGGTTGGAACCACAAGTCCAACACTACCCTAACCATTTGCGGCACTCTTCTTGGATGTGGCCCCTCTTCATGCAATACTGGCAGGTTGGAACGTCTTGTACTTGATATGGGGCTGCTTGTGGCTGCTGTTGATACTGTTATGCTGCGGTCTTCTCTGGGACATTGGATCGCTTTGTCGATCTCGATTTGCTGCTCCTTCCTCAATGTGCGTCTCTGTCTCTTTTTCGCTTATGCTTTAATTCTATTTCTATCGCCTGTGCGACCTTCACGATTCTCTCATAAGTTATGGCCTGGCTGGTGAAGATGGATATATAAATTTTATGTGAAACTCCTTTTCTGAACTTCTTGGCTTTGGCTGCAGGGATCAAGGCATCTGCAAAGCGGATGAGGCGGAAGAACTCTACGGTGTACTCGTCGATAGAGAGGTTGCCCTGCTCCAGGCTCTCGAACTCGTTCTCCAACTCTTCGTGGGCTGCTTCTGTCACGCCCCGCTCCCGTAGGAGCGATCGTCCTCGCTAAGGCGTGATGCCGCACGAGCCTAGATTGTGCTCGTGCAAGGCGGGTTCTATAACGGCCGATTACAGCGGCTGCGACGGGGTCGTCGCACAGAAGTCCCGTGCAGAGACATTGAATGATAGCAGCGGAAATTTGAACCAAACACAAGTTATTCAAAGAAGCTCTTTATTGATATTGAAACAACGATTACATTGGGGGCGCAAGGCCAAGATTACAATCACTCAAGCTCACTCTTCTCGCTTTTTATAAGTTCACTCAGCTCTCTCTTATCTCTCAATTACAAGTCTTGAGCCGGCGGAAGCTTCGGAAGGCGATGTCCATACATTATGTCCCGTATAAGTCTTCAATCCACGCGGCCGCATGCTTCGAATCGCCAAGGAACTCCGTGCCTTGACGCATCCAAGCGAGCTCCGCGCCACGAGCTTCTACCTGTGCCTGCACATGAAACACTGTGTGGGTGTCAGTACCACTGTAATGGTGGAGTGAGCTCCTCGCCCACCCATACAAAACCTACACGTTTCTTTTACTTTGTGCAACATAAACCCTTTTTTTCGATTGTCTTTCTATTCTTGTCTTAAGATCAATTTTAGGACCGGCGCCTTAGCGCAACTTGTGTATCAGAACCATCCCGTGCTTGCAATGTCAACGTTAACTCATACTTTGTCTCTAGACCACTTATCGTGCCAGCAACGTCAACCTATCAGGTCGTGTTCGCCTTACGGCCAAATCAGAGATGCAACTACACGAAAGACTCCATTTCCTTTCCTCTACACCTTTCTCGTGCTTGCACTGTCGACGCACTGACTTATACTTATCTTTTGTGCCAAACTCTGGGACGTAACGACTCGGTCGTGCCATAACTCGATCCGTGCTTCAATATCTCTGAGGCAGTGCCTTCTTGCTTAATCTCGCCTACACTTGTATTATGACCACGCGGCCGTGCCTCATATTTCGAGGCCGTGCCCAGTAACTCAACGTAACTTCACACAACTTGCCCTACGGCCCTTCTCGACTTAACTCGCGACAGCTCAAGCCTAACTCATGCAAGTCTATGCCAACAACTTAACACTCGACGCCACATCTCGTGTCGAAGCACGTCGCCCTCGCTGTAGCCAAATCTTAGGCTCCGACATTGTGTCTTTTTAACTCATACATATTCAACTCAATCCAAAGGCACACACGCGGATTGCCGCCCGTGCCGACACATCTATATGAAAGGTCACTGGCATTGACTAGCCATAGTAGACATAGTCTGGTACTCGGGACCCTTGCACCGCCGGTTGCGATCCTCGATGCAAGTCCCCGACATACCGGTTGCTTCATACCCAGCTCGGCTATAATTTTGTTCTTCCTAGGCCGGATCGGTCCCTGGCCCAAGGTTTCCGATCCGAAGAACCATCGCCCTTGTCGACAAGTTGTCCATGACCACGCGCCTACGCTAACTTCTAGACTTAACGTAATGCATGGTCTCATTATTATCACAGTTCCTTTGTTTTACTCTTTCCACTTTTCACACTTCATTCGCAGAGCCCAAACCCGGGTTGCCTCGGCGACTGAACCACAGTCCCGACATATTTTCTCTCGGCGACTAACCATCGCTTAGACTTAACACTCTTTGAACTCAGGGAACGGCTACTGCATAGCCTTCCAACTTAACTTGAACATAACGTGTTTCCTTAAGTATCGACCGACCGTGGCTAACTTTCCACTGAACCAACCGTGGCTCGTGCCTCTAAACCGACTCGTATTCGACGCAACGCTGTCGCCCAAGTCATACTTCATATGACGGGCCTTGGGGTCGTGGGACTATTTATCTTGACAACCGCAGAATGAGCGGGACAACACGTAGAATAACTTAGGTCGACCGGCATAACTTTGCCTAACTCACTCAAGCCTACAATTTAACCTATGGGACGAGCAAAGGCTATGCCAAGTCTTGCGGGACAGGACCGAGCATGCTTTAGCAAGCATTCATGCGGGCGACGCCTATGACTTAGGCTAACTCTCAGCTTTTGTACCGAAGACCAACTTTCCTTCTCCCAAGCCACGGGACGAAGGACCGAGTGTCATTTTCAAAGCACGACGTGCACCAACTCTAAGCCGACAGTGGGACGTTTTCCATGTTCTAACTCGATTCAAACCGTCGGGATTATTCCCTTAGCTATGTGGATGCGTAGCTTTTATTATCAAGCCTAACTTGTGCAAGTTGAAAACACGATTTATTATATGAAGGCAAAGATGAGGAGAGTTCACCGAAACTACCCCACCTGAGCGATGTCTCCGAGTAAGCCGTTGTAAGGCTAAGGCTGAACGCCGTCAGCGTTTCGATTCCTCCGATTGACCTTGCAGGACGGGGCACTACATCATACACCACTCAGAACAAGTCTCGTCCTCGAGACTTTCCTGAAGGCAAGCTATCCTACCATTTCTATGGCCAAGACTTAATCGTACACATTTTGCCTACGCGTTCCTTCGATTCCGAGCCACGCTCGTACTATTATCAATCTTTCCTTTAACACAATTTCAAGATCTCGACACACTCCCATCTTTCAAGCCTTGCTTGAACTCGTCGTATCACTTGGCTGGATCGTGCACGCATTCCAAGCGTCCCCAAAATACATGCATTTAGCCAAGCCGCATGATAGAAAATTTGTCATTCTCACTCGAGTCGCATCGTGCACATACCCAGGCGTCCCTGAAATATATGCATGTCAGCCGAGCCTCGTGAGCAAGGTTTCCTACTTTTGTGATTCCCATGCATTCCAATCCTCAAGATCAATCTTTTCGATTAGCTAACACTTGCAACAGGACGTCTCGCCTAACCGCTAGGCTATTTCTTTTCGAGGCTAAGTCAATGTCAGGATTGGAATCATAGTTCCCCAACAATAATGCCAACACTGACCCCAATCCTAGGGTCAAACCAAAGTCAATAGTACGGGGTTTTTCTACCCAAGCTCGCATCACTCAGATTTTTAAACATCGAGCACGATCACCTATTCGCATTAATGCGTTCGTTGCACAGAATTCAAATCCATTCAATCACCAATTCTAACCAATTCATGTATTCGATCACGAGATCGTCTTGCTCGACAATACGTTACGCCCCAATCTCACGCGAGTCCGATTATCCACGGTGGTTCGTGAATCACCACGCAACGCTCCCGCGGAATAATCATTCTCATCGGGGCGTAACTCTTGTTTGAGTTTAGACTCATTCATTCTCGATACGCGGATTGGGCCTATTCAATCCTCAAGTTTAATCGACAAGCACACCAATTCAATCTCGAGTCCATCTTCGCGTCAAACCACAAGTCGAAGCACACATTGTCGCACCGTGCAAGTTCGACCACTCCCGCTGTATGAATCACCATACCAGCGCTCACGCAGAGTGATCGCCCTAATCGGCGTGACGCATGTGCGAGGCTGGAGTAGCACTCGCATAAGGTAAGAATATCAACATTGTGGTTGTCGACGAAGCAAATCCAAACATTCCAGTTTTCATCCAAGCCAAGTTCGATAGTTCGATCGTCATTCGTTCAACTTAGAAAATCCTCGAGCCAAGTCTATCTTTTCCTCGACACATTTTAACATCTCGATTATAACATCCATCGGAACAATGATATTTGCACGATCGTCATTTGCCGAGTCAGAGTACCCCCGAGTTATCGCATATCGATCTTTGATACGCCTCAATACCATCGACGATATGCGTAACCTGACGATCTTCCTTTGCAACCAATTTCGAGTCGTGCGATTGATGTTAATGTCCGAGTTGGATATTCCACAATTTTCTCAATACTCAAGATCAAGTTCAGTCGCTTTTCCTCAAGCTCGTTTCAAGATCGTTATTCAAAACTCAAGTCACATTTCAGTTGCATCAATCCAATATCGCACGCGCGATCCTCTAAGTTTCCTCGATTAAGACCATTCATTTTCATTCATCGTTCCGAATCATTTTCTAACTCGCGTTGCTCATTCACAAGTTGTCCGAACACGATGCTCGTTCGGGACATTCGAAGTCACGACCAACTAAGCGTGACGCGTTCTAAGGCTTTGCGCGATCGCATCGCCTCGCCGACATACTCGTAATCCTCAATATTCACTCGAACAATTTCCAAGACAAACTATACACCACTCGGATTCGAGCCACTCGACTAGTCGTCGACACTCATTCTTATTCTTCTCCGAACCTATCACATACACCACTCGGATTCAAGCCATACGATCTAGTCCTCAATCATATTCGCATCATCGCTAAGACATCCTTCAGATTCGTTCGACGAATCGCTAGCGTAGTCGCTCGCGTCGTATCGACGCACTAAGTCGTTCGCACTATTTTCTCGAAATCCAAATCAATCTTCCATGTACGCCTAAGCGTCAGTCCGATAGCGTTCCTATCGATAGACACTCTAAGTATATCTCCGTTCCCGACCGAGCGGTACTTGATATCGCTCGCAACTCGTTTGCACCAAGGGTCGTGGTGCGCGACGCGAAACACAACTTAGCCAAAAGGCCGTGTGCATAGCCATCCTGTGCGGACTATATTCCGAGTTCGCACGCTCAACTGCTAGGGTCGACGTTGGACTAATTAGGCATGCACGCGACTTGCTAAGGTCAACGTAGGACTATTCGGACACACGTGCGACTTTGCTAACATTAGCACATATTTTCTATCGAGTCAAGTTTGCAACGTTCGGCACAAAGGCCCTATCGACGCATTTGGCAACGGCCTACCGATGCGTTAGATTGAACGCTTGTACGAGCTTTCAAAAATATTTAGACTTATTGTATGGACATGCCGAGGGACATTTGAGAGAGAGCGCACCAACGATAACAACTTGTGGAAGCAACAGAGTTTTGCGGAAACATCGAAATGAAAGAATTCAATTGACGGTCCAAGGACGTAAAGCCGTGCTCTGATACCACTATGTCACGCCCCTCTTCCGTAGGAGCGATCGTCCTCGCTAAGGCGTGATGCCGCACGAGCCTAGATTGCGCTCGTGCAAGGCGGGTTCCATAACGGCCGATTACAGCGGCTGCGACGGGATCGTCGCACAGAAGTCCCGTGTAGAGACATTGAATGATAGCAGCGGAAATTTGAACCAAACACAAGTTATTCAAAGAAGCTCTTTATTGATATTGAAACAACGATTACATTAGGGGCGCAAGGCCAAGATTACAATCACTCAAGCTCACTCTTCTCACTTTTTACAAGTTCACTCAGCTCTCTCTTATCTCTCAATTACAAGTCTTGAGCCGGCGGAAGCTTCGGAAGGCGATGTCCATACATTATGTCCCGTATAAGTCTTCAATCCACGCGGCCGCATGCTTCGAATCGCCA
This sequence comes from Iris pallida, assembly GCA_029216955.1. Lineage (NCBI taxonomy): Eukaryota > Viridiplantae > Streptophyta > Magnoliopsida > Asparagales > Iridaceae > Iris > Iris pallida. Next base: position 11,738,705 of record JANAVB010039017.1, read on the forward strand.
AGGAACTCCGTGCCTTGACGCATCCAAGCGAGCTCCGCGCCACGAGCTTCTACCTGTGCCTGCACATGAAATACTGTGTGGGTGTCAGTACCACTGTACTGGAGGAGTGAGCTCCTCGCCCACCCATACAAAACCTACACGTTTCTTTTACTTTGTGCAACATAAACCCTTTTTTTCGATTGTCTTTCTATTCTTGCCTTAAGATCAATTTTAGGACCGGCGCCTTAGCGCAACTTGTGTATCAGAACCATCCCGTGCTTGCAATGTCAACGTTAACTCATACTTTGTCTCTAGACCACTTCTCGTGCCAGCAACGTTAACCTATCAGGTCGTGTTCGCCTTACGGCCAAATCAGAGATACAACTACACGAAAGACTCCATTTCCTTTCCTCTAGACCTTTCTCGTGCTTGCACTGTCGACGCACTGACTTATACTTATCTTTTGTGCCAAACTCTGGGACGTAACGACTCGGTCGTGCCATAACTCGATCCGTGCTTCAATATCTCCGAGGCAGTGCCTCCTTGCTTAATCTCGCCTACACTTGTATTATGACCACGCGGCCGTGCCTCATATTTCGAGGCCGTGCCCAGTAACTCAACGTAACTTCACACAACTTGCCCTACGGCCCTTCTCGACTTAACTCGCGACAGCTCAAGCCTAACTCATGCAACTCTATGCCAACAACTTAACACTCGATGCCACATCTCGTGTCGAAGCACGTCGCCCTCGCTGTAGCCAAATCTTAGGCTCCGACATTGTGTCTTTTTAACTCATACATATTCAACTCAATCCAAAGGCACACTCGCGGATTGCCGCCCGTGCCGACACATCTATATGAAAGGTCACTGGCATTAACTAGCCATAGTGGACATAGCCTGGTACTCGGGACCCTTGCACCGCCGGTTGCGATCCTCGATGCAAGTCTCCGACATACCGGTTGCTTCATACCCAGCTCGGCTATAATTTTGTTCTTCCTAGGCCGGATCGGTCCCTGGCCCAAGGTTTCCGATCCGAAGAACCATCGCCCTTGTCGACAAGTTGTCCATGACCACGCGCCTACGCTAACTTCTAGACTTAACGTAATGCATGGTCTCATTATTATCACAGTTCCTTTGTTTTACTCTTTTCACTTTTCACACTTCATTCGCAGAGCCCAAACCCGGGTTGCCTCGACGACTGAACCACAGTCCCGACATATTTTCTCTCGGCGACTAACCATCGCTTAGACTTAACACTCTTTGAACTCAGGGAACGGCTACTTCATAGCCTTCCAACTTAACTTGAACATAACGTGTTTCCTTAAGTATCGACCGACCGTGGCTAACTTTCCACTGAACCAACCGTGGCTCGTGCCTCTAAACCGACTCGTATTCGACGCAACGCTGTCGCCCAAGTCATACTTCATATGACGGGCCTTGGGGTCGTGGGACTATTTATCTTGACAACCGCAGAATGAGCGGGACAGCACGTAGAATAACTTAGGTCGACCGGTATAACTTTGCCTAACTCACTCAAGCCTACAATTTAACCCATGGGACGAGCAAAGGCTATGCCAAGTCTTGCGGGACAGGACCGAGCATGCTTTAGCAAGCATTCATGCGGGCGATGCCTATGACTTAGGCTAACTCTCAGCTTTTGTACCGAAGACCAACTTTCCTTCTCCCAAGCCACGGGACGAAGGACCGAGTGTCATTTTCAAAGCACGACGTGCACCAACTCTAAGCCGACAGTGGGACGTTTTCCATGTTCTAACTCGATTCAAACCGTCGGGATTATTCCCTTAGCTATGTGGATGCGTAGCTTTTATTATCAAGCCTAACTTGTGCAAGTTGAAAACACGATTTATTATGTGAAGGCAAAGATGAGGAGAGTTCACCGAAACTACCCCACCTGAGCGATGTCTCCGAGTAAGCCGTTGTAAGGCTAAGGCTGAATGCCGTCAGCGTTTCGATTCCTCCGATTGACCTTGCGGGACGGGGCACTACAGCTTCAAGATAGAACTTCATCTTGAATAGCTCCTTGAACTCTTCCTAAGTCACATCGGGCACGGTGAATCGAGGCTCGTCTCTATACCACGTACGAGCGATGTCATAAAGCTGCATGCTAGCTAACTCGATCTTCAGGTCTTCAGGAACTCGAGTCATCCGAAGAATTTGGTCCATGTTCTCTAACCACTCGTCCACGTAGAGAATCCCGTCCGTCCCTTGAATTCCCTGGGCCTAAGGTCCATAAAATTCTTGGAAGTTCCAGGGCACGGTCGTGGAGAATCTCTAATCTGGAGAGCCTCTCTCAAGGTGTCATGAAAGGTGTTGACCTGCTCCGTCTGGGAAGTGATGAGCTGCTGGAAGATTTTGAGGAGAGAAACGTTGTCCAGTGCAGGTGGCGGAGGCAGAATATGTGCTGGATACGTCGCTAGTGCTGGATGCATGGTGGGAGCTGGATATATCGCTGGTGCAGGGTATATGGTAGTTGCTAGATGTGGAGCATATGCTGGTTGTGGAACTGGTACTGGTGGTGGAATGTCGTCTCTGCAGAATCTCGAGTTTTGCGGTTGAGCCGGGTCGCCCTGAAGAGTAAGCTGGCCACCCTGTATCGGCGGGGTCATGTAGGTGAAGAATCCTTCTACAGTCAGTGGGGTGTTCAGGGAAGCGTTGTTCCTGTCTTAAGAATCCATTTACTGTAACAAAAAAAACATTAGACGGTATAAAGATTTCAAGCAGGATGCAAGTTAAAGATTCAATAGAAATCAAGGTCAGAGATCAATACTATTTTTCATGACACGTGGATAAGATCCTAAGTTTCTAATCCTATGTGCAGGCTCACGACGGTACAATAATATAACCGAAGTGATAACGTAGACCTGCATGGGCCACCAAAAAACTTGTCACGACCCGCACCGTTTCTCGGATACGAGGCGTGTCTAAGTCCAGCCTACGTCGCAGTGTCGATGGTAGAATGCTGTCTAATATATAAATAAGTCAAAGAATCTAACAAGGCAGTCTAGATCTCATCCACAGAAAAATGACACAATCAACTCAATTGAGGCTGAATATAGAATGATAATAAATAAAATGAAGTATCAAGCTCATCATGAATCCAGGCCATGGCCGGTGGACGCAAATCCACTACCAATAGACGAAATAAATAGTACATAAAATGAAAATAACTGAGTCAAAATAACTAATCATCAAAGTACCCTCGTCTGCAGTGGTACCGTGGTCCAAGGCTGGCTCTACTCATGTGCATTTGGCTTAATACTCGGCTAACCTGAAGAGATCATCAGGTCCTCAAAGGACTAGCAAGATACATAATATACAAGCCTTTCTAAGAGTTTATCATGCATAAAGGAAATCCAGGATATAAACAGATAAAAACTAAACGATCACGAGACATGAATATATGAACAACTATGTATAAATGAACTGCTGGAAAACAAGTAAACAAGAGATCAATGGAATACCAAACCCTCGCCCCGAGTGTGGACTCGCAGGTTTGAACTGATCACTAACCCTCGCTCTAAATGTGTACTCGCAGGTCAGTTTCATGACAAGTCACCCTCTCCCCGTGTGTGGACTCGCAGGTGCAAACGGTTAACCCTCGCCTAGAATGTCGACTTGCAGGTTGTAAATAATCAAAATATGGAATAGCAGTTCAGTTTATAACGCAGTCATCCTATGATACCACTCAATCAAGTACAAGTGAAGGACATGCCTGATATGGCTACAAGGCTGACTATAAAAAAGCACATGTCAGCAATCAAATCAGAATCAAAGGGATAATGACAGAAGGTTAGCATATAAATAAAGCTGTAAAGAAACGGCAAGGTATACTTGCCTGTGGTCCTAAGCTGTTGGCACGGGTCGAGCACTGAGTCCTAGTCCAATTAACCTATCGAAGCATATATAGTGTTAATAAATGAAAACATTTTATGTTTAACCTATCTACTTGGTTTTAAGGCCACTAGGGATATCTCATATAATCTCAGGCCTTTTGGTTTCCAAGTTGATTTCTATGGTGGTACTTTGTTTACCTAGGTGTAATATGCTCAAAAACACTTGGTACTCTAGTAAATCCACTCATGGTTCATCCTATCCATACTCGATTAAGGCTTATCTACTCTTGCATCCCTAATACCTTACTTAGTTGATACTCCCCCCAGAGATTCCTAAAATGGGCTCTATGTGCCTACATGTTATCTAATGCCATCTACTGCATCTGCTCCTTTTCCTTAGAATACTTTACTATAGAACTACATGCCTTTGATATATCTAATGTAATACCTGTCCTTATTAAAATATGTACTCTTACTCAAAGTAGGACCTGAATACTCCCTGCGTAACCTATACTCCTTTACTTGTACTCTATGTAGTACTGCCTGCATAATCTGATTTTTACTGCAGGATATACCCTCAAGTATCCTACACTTCATATATTGCAAATGGCTAACTTTTTGCAATTGATGCTCTGAAGTAAGCAAATTGTTGCTTTAGTAGTCTACTTATACTATTTGACATGGCTTCTAACTATATGCATGTACTGAAATAATAACCCAAATGGACTTGATTTTAATATTGCTTACACCCTACCATATCCCTATTTGACTATCGCTCCTTGTTTGCCATTGATCGTCGTAGAACAGAACAATTTTCTAGGAGGACTGAACTTGACTCACAATTACAAACTCGCTTGTACAAAAGAGAGCCTAGGAACAAAACCTAGGAAAATCCATCTAAGTACAATTGTTTAGTTTTGATTCTGGGGGTGACGGTAGAGGCTCAGGAAAGTGCTATCAACTCTGCCTTACTCCTTGGACGATCGAACGCAACCTCGGCTCCGGTTAAGAAATGCTCTCGGTATGTATGTGTGTCTCTGTCTGTGTGTGCAAGGGAATAGCACCTTGCTATTTATAGGAATTCAAGAGGAATGGGGTGTACAGCCATGTGGCTATTTTTGGGCCACACGCTTGTAACTGTGCCTCGAGACTCGGCCTATAGTAGTCAGCTGGAGATTGGTTGAGGTTGATCATGATTTGTTTGTTGTACAAAATCTGAGCTGTCGAGATTTTGTCAATTTTTGCCAAGTGTCTCGACTGCTACTCTGTGGCAAGACGCATGAAGGGTGTATCCTGGCTGAGCTGCATGAGGGACTATCTCATGACCGAGACGCATAAAAAATGTCTCATGACCGAGCCGCATGAAGGACGTCCCATAGCCAAGCCGCATGAAGAATGTCTCTTGACCGAGCCGCATGAAGGACGTCTCACAGCCGAGCCGCATGAGGAATGTCTCGTGACTTAGCCGCATGAAGATCATCTCATAACCGAGCCGCATGAGAGATACTTCACGTCCGAGCCGCATGAGAGTTGTCTCATGACTGAGCCGCATAAAGAGTGTCTCATAGGCGATCTTCTTTGAAACTGTGTACTGTGCCGGATATCATGATGATTTTCTCTTTTTTTAGGAGCATGTCACGTCTCGTCTTCATGTCATAGCTGTCAACTTTGTCAGAGCTATCACATTTGTGTCAGAGTAATTATGGCCAGCTGCATAGAGAGACATTTATTGCTTAGGCTGATTTCGAACCGCATAAGGTCCCCCGCTGCTTTTGGGCCACATGAAGCATTCTGAGCCGCATGAAGCTTTATGGGTTTTGTTGAGCCGCATGAAGCTCTCTGGGTTTTGTTCAGCCGCATAAAGCACCATGAGTTTTGAGCCGCATGAAGCTTCATGTTGATTTTTGGGCCGCATAGCAAATCTCATCCTTTTCCATGCTTCTACAAGACCCCCTTCAAAGTTTTCAATTTGTAAAATTGAAATACTTTGAATAAGAAGCATGTGTATGTCCTTAGGAAGCGTCGAGACCGTATAAGCTCTTCATGCCGTATAAGCTTCTCTGACCGCATATCGGCTTCGTGCCACGTGGGCGTCTCTTTACTTCAGCATTAATCGCTTCTGATTTGCTTTGATAATTTAAAACCGTCTTTTGGATAGAATTCCAAGAATCGGCATTAATTTTTTTTGATTTTCTTTGATGATTCAGAGTCATCTCTTGCATGAAAGGGGATAGAATCCCAAGAGTTTCCTTTATCCTTCGGCAAGAACGAAATCTGAAGCGGTGTCTATAGATTCACACGCCCTTGCCAGCCTATAAGTACGAGCAGTTTGAGGACAGAGGTTCTTTCCTTTCTTCTTCAATCTTTCTATTGCCCTAGTCGCCGCTTCTCTTCTTCTCTCGATCATTCATGGCTCCCAAGTCTTCTTCCAGCGGTGCAACGAAGGGCAAAGGACTTGCCTTCTCGTCGAACACGGCGAGCTCAACCCACCCCGACGTTTGTCCTTCTATTAATGGTAAGAGCGATGGGAAGAAACTGCATTAATCCAAACCCTAACTATAATGGCTATGTCGTATGTTTTATGCGCGAGCCTTTCTCTATTATGATTCGGCATAGTTGATGCTCTTTTCGTCTTCACTGAACTGCTCGAGTTCTATGTGATGGATCCGCATGAGCTGTGCTATATGGGCTGCATGAATGTCTCATGACTGAGCCGCATGAGAGGTATTTCATGACCGAGCTATATGGGAGATGTCTCATGAACGAGCCGCATGAGAGATGTCCCATGACCGAGCCGCATGAGAGATGCTTCATGACCGAGCCGCATTAAAGATGTCTCATGACCGAGCCGCATGAGAGTTGCTTCATGGCCGAGCCACATGAGAGATCTTTCATGGCCGAGCCGCATGAGAGATGTCCCATGACCGAGCCGCATGAGAGATGCTTCATGACCGAGCCGCATGAAAGATGTCTCATGACCGAGCCGCATGAGAGATGCTTCATGACCGAGCCGCATGAGAGATGCTTCACGGCTGAGCCGCATGGGAGACGTCTCATGACTGCATAAGCACCTTATGGACTGGGTCGTATGAACACCCACCTAACAGAGCAGCATAAGCTCGGTAAGTATTAAGTGGCTTTCTCCGGCTATCTTCTGACTTCTTCTTTTTTTCGTTTCCAGTGAAGCTGCCGATCAATCGCTCAGGGGATCTCTTGGTAGGCCAGGCTCAATCTGCCTTGGGTGTGAGGTTCGACCAGGTGGTCAACTATGTGTCAACCTAAATTACTAAAGAACAATCTGAGGACAGGCTGAGGGTCATCAGCAACCAATCCTTCTTCTACCTTTTGGGCATGATGAACTCGGGATAGTTAGGGGGTACGCATCTGAAACCCGTGTTCTTCTCTGGGGATGTCCTAACTGTAAAGAACTCCAGCGTTCTAGATTTATCCGAAAGCTGGAGTTTTTCTTCCAACGGGATAGCGATTCATATTTCTAAGATGGAACGTCCTTACCCGCTATCCTGGTTTAATATTCTGTACATTGACAGAAAAATGGTGGACTCCCTAACTCTGAGCCAGCATGGGATGTTCATGGGTGATATACATTACAACAAGACATCAAGATCGGTAGTCGCGGGCAAGACGCTGATCAGCCGCTTTGTGATGGGGTTGGCCCTGGGTAGTTTCATAAACGTGCAGGGTCCCAACTTTAGGTTCTCCCAAGCAGATACTTTTATGAACCAGATTGCTCAAAAGGGCTCATACCCCACTGGTTAGCTATCACTGCTGAACTGGATGAACCCCACTCCTTCATGGATCAATCTAACACTGTAGATCTTGCGGACGTGTAAGGAACTCCTGCTCGAGATTGGTCTTTATCATGCCATACGGGGCACTTGTTATGGTCTACCCCTAAACAAGAAGCTGTTCATGGATCTTCTTGAGATGTACAACAGTCGCACGGGGACCTTCTTTACACCTGGGGAAGAAATGGGACTCGCTCTCCATGAGATGCGTGGTCTCAAAGCTGCCCTGGAGAGATGAAGTTTTTGAGGCGTATACTCCTATAAATGAAGAATTTGAAGAATTGGAGCGGCGGTTCCCAGGTTTTGTGGCTGTTTACCAGGAATTGCTATGTCACTGTAGAAGCATAGAAAAGAATAAAGAAAGGCCTATGCGGCTCCGACAGAAAGATTCCTATGCGGCTCAGGATCCCCATGCAGCTCAGAAGTTCATGCGGCTCAGGAGTCCATGCGACTCAAGCGTCCATGCGGCTCGGATATTTCTATGTGGCCCAAAAAGAAGCCACGTGGCCTTCAACTGTTCTCCTCTACATTCTGCTGCATTTAATGTCCTGACGGCTGCTCTGACAAATGACAGCTATGATAGCTCTGATATAAAGACGTAATAATGACTCTGACATGATGGTGTGTTCCTAGGGAAGAGGAGAAAAACTTCTTACAGCTGGCAAGATCCACCAAGTCGCGAGGTAACTTCATGCGGCTGCTGCATTTATGCGGCCGCCCACTTCATGCGCTGTCCATCTGTATGCGGCTGCATCCTTCATACGACTGCCTATCTGCATGCGGCTGCTTATCCCCATGCGGCTGCCCATCTGCATGCGACTGCCTATCTGCATGCGGCAGCTTATCCCCATGCGGCTGTCCATCTGCATGCAGGTGCCTATCCCTATGCAGCTGTCTATCCCCTTGCGACTGCCCATCTGCATGCGGCTGCCTATCCACATGCGGTTGCCCATCCCCATGCGGCCGCCCATCCCCATGCGGCCGCCCATCCTCATGCGGCTGCCCATCCTCATGCGGCTGCATGCTTCATGCGGCTGAGAGGACCACCTATATACGGCTCTGCCAAGATGGTCCAGTTGAGACACGTGGCATTCTTCGCGACAATCGAGACACGTGGCAGTCTTATCTTCCCTGGAATTATGGGTGCTAACAAATCCTAACAAAATCAGATTTGTTGCGATCGTCATAATTGCCAAAATCAAATCAAATCAAATCAAGCAAATTGTACAAGTGGCAGGCTATCATAAATCACGAATATTCATGGCAATCAACATTTATTGCCCACAGAGATTTGATGCAATCACAATTAATTGCTCAAGTTTATTATATTCAAGATGAACGGTCCAGATTGATAACTCTTGAGCCGCCGACTTTTAAAAATAGGTAATCATTGCAAACCCTAATGATCACCCCCACTCCTATAAATAGCAAGGTGCTATTCCCTTGCAAAGGACGGAGACAGACGTATACAGAGAGAGGCACGCAGAGGAGCAAATACACAAAAAGGAGAGCACAGAGAGATACGTACAGAGCCAAACACAGAGCATTTCTTCTCCAGAGCCAAGACCATGTCCGATCGTCCAAGGAGTAAGACAGAGCTGCCGTCGCTTTCCCGAGCCTCTATCGCCACCCTCCAGAATCAAAAATAAACAATTGTACTTAGATTACTGTACCTAGGTTTTCGTCCCTAGGCTTTCTTTGTACGAGCGAGTTTGTATTATGAGTCTAAGTTCAGTCCTCCTATATAAATTGTTCTGTACTTTCACAATCAATGGCAAACACGATGGCGACTCTGCTGAGGAAGAGACTTCTCTACGGCTGAGAAGTTGGTGACGCAATCGGATGCAGCCAAATTTGGCTCCACACAACAGAAGATGGTCATCCTCTTCGACCAACAGGCGTTTGAAGAAATGCTCTCCGACGGGAGCGCTGGCCCGGTCCAGAAGCGAACCCGCACAAAGAAAGCTCGCAGGGAGTGGAGGCCAAAATTATTTGCTCCTCCCCAAGCTCTGGACGGAGTACTCTCTGCTGTCCAAGACGGCGAAGGCAACTCTCATGCGGCCCTACTTCAAGCCATAGAGGACTCTGCGGTCCCCAAGTCCGACAGAGGAAAGCACTACGATGCTGGACTTGAAGGGGCAAAGAGTGATTCTATATGCTCCAGAAAGAAGCCGAACAAAGGCACTAGCCGCAGACTGAACATTCATGCGGCCAAGATTGCCAGCCACGTGCATGATGTCCATGCGGCCGAAACTGCCAGACAGATGCAGAATACCCATGCGGCCAAGATTTCCAGCCGCATGGAGAAGACTTATGCGGCCGAGACTTCCAGCCGCATGAAGAAAGCCCATGCAGCTACGATTGCCAGCCGCATTAAGACTGTTGATTCCAGCCGCATGTTGTCTGCTCCACGCGGCTCAGGCTCAGTCTTCGATTGCCTCTCCTATGGTCCTGATCTCTCATGCTCTCGAGAAAATATGTCTGACTCTCTGTAGCACCACTTAGACTCTTCCTACTATGTGCCCTCATGCACTAGAGTGAAAAAGTCTAGGGCAGCGCCAGCTTGGCGAGCTCAGTCCGCTATCCCGACCTCTGAACATCGGAGCGCTCCACATACTGTTATGCGGGCCTCTGATGGAAAGTTGTACAGAACCACTCGAGTCTAGCCCCCGACGGCAAACGGACAAAGTGGTTCCCAAAAGTCTCCCAAAACCCAGGAAGCAAACATGGTCGTTCCAGACCCATCTGACTTGCGTGAGGTTATCCTCCACAAACGCAAGGAAAGAGAAGAGACCTCGGTGTGCAAAGAGTCCTCCAACGGACGTTACTGCACCCAAGTCATTGTCAACTGCTACTGCAACAACGCGACGGTACGAGAAGACCGGCAGTCCGTCTTCTAAAGATTACAACAGCCGAACTCAGGGGATGAGGCGCCTCCCGTTGTCTTCTGCAACTCTACTCAGAAAATCCCCGCCGATAGGAGATGGAAGAAGATAAACGTTTCCAGCACGAAGATTTCAACCACTATGACTAAGAAACTGTCGTCTAAACGGTTGTCCACCACCAAAGTTTTCCAAGGTACCCGTTCAAAGACGAAATCTGCTACAGTGGGAGATTCATCATCCACATCACTAGGGGTTACTGGAACTGGGGGTAGCACTCCTCCGAACATCCATGACAATCAGATGTTCCAAGGAGACGAGCCCGGGGAAATAACTCTCACATCAGATACAGCAGGTGCCGACGTCCCCGAGGACGTCCACGACTCTCAAGATGAAGCAAGCTCTGAAGCTGGGGGTACTATTTCTTCTGAATCCGAACCAGAGGAGAATATTCCCACATACCACGATGACTTCTCTGTACAAGGATATGATTCAGAGGGTACGTCATCCACCGTCCCTTCCATCTCTACTAGCGTGAGGACGACGTTCGTGACAAGCAATGATCAAGATGGCCCCATTGATCACCAACGCATCGATACTTTGGAGGCCATACTGCACACTTTTGTCAGATCGGTGGACGAGATCAAAGCAGCTCTCCCTACTCTGCAAGGAGGGACGCCTGGCCAAACAAACTTGGGTCCCGCGGTCAATGCGGACTCGAGCTCAGCGCCACCAAACCCGGGCAATAATCCTCCTGAAATATCAGCTCCTACCGCTACGGATGAGGCCAGAAAAGCAAAAAGAGAGGTCCAGGAGCTCCGTGCCATGTTTCACGCTCGAGAAGCGTCTCAAGACCTTAGAATACGGTAACCATATCCTACTGCATGGAGGCATGTCCCTTTCCTACCAAGATATAAGCCATTCAACATCAATCCCTATTATGGCAAGACCTCCGCAAGTCGATACATCACTTACTTCGAGGTCACCACCGACCACCTGCCCCATGACGATGCCATCCTTACACGATTATTCATCGGGGCATTGGAAGGGGTCGCCTTCGACTGGTACCGCAACCTGCCAGACAACTGCATCCACTCCTTCGACAGCTTCAAGCGTATGTTCTTGAAAAGATTCTACGAAGTAGGACAGGACGTCACAATGTCCACCCTCATGGACGTCGTTCAAGGGAAGAAAGTGTCACGCCCCAGTTCCGAAATACAGGGACGTACACGGCCAGCTACACCGTATAAGGTACGAATATGCTATACGGTAATGACGGCTGTCCTGCCTGGTTGGGTATCCTAGCATGCAATCAATCTATGGCCTAAATCTGATCTCATATCCACAGGTAAATCACAATGAAACAATATCAAGAGAGATAATTATATGAAAAATAGGAAATACTCATATGAAAATCTGGAATCTACAGTACAGGATAATAATGTAGACAAGTATACCTTCCCACAGTTCCTAGCAAGGTTTGGAACTGAAGCACACCCTCCAAGTCAAGTCTGGAAGATCCACCGGGTCTGTCTCAGACAATCTGGGAACAATCCAGGGTTGGTCAGGCCAACCGCAGCAAGTACCAGAGAGGAAGGCTCAAGGACAGGCGAAGAAATCCAGCAGGATAAAATATGACAAGGAAAACATCTAAAAACAGTAAATAAAGGTAAGGGATCGTGCGGTACCAACGGACGATAACAATACACAAGTATAGTGAAGCTAACACAATCACAATCTCCCTAGCATCCACTAACACCTACACTGCCAGCTGGAAATCAATATCAGCTGGCTAGCAGGCAACAAGCCAAACAACACAGAAGAACAAGCGGCCACATAATGCCTACGGCTTGCTATTATTAGCTAACTAGGGTTATCACAGGCCTAATTGCTAACAAGATGCAATGAGACTTCAAAGTCCAGCTCCTGCTTGCTACTACCCGAATGGTCCCAGCAAAAGAAAAAGATAGATATAGCAGGCACACTGCAGTAAGATACATGTGCCCTAAAGGAGTGCCACACTCGACGGAGGGCTGGGAATGCGCTCATCTCGACGGATAGCAACAAATCCCTAGTATATATATAGATACATAGGGCCGGGGTCAGACAAGCAACAGGTCACTGGGAAGTCCCCATGAACTACATGATTAATCTAGTTATTAGCCTAGTCAGTTTTATTATGGATCCATGACCGTGGTACTCAGGGATCCATGTCCTAGACATGATGCAAGACAAGACTGGACTGGTGGCTTATACAAGCACAATCAAGAGAAATCAACCACGGTGTCAAGACAAGGTCATACTTAGCAAGTCAGGACTGGCTGTCGCAACAGCGGTCAAGAGTAAACATGTCATGTCAAGAGTACTAGTCAGGAGTGCGCCACCACGGGCCACTATCAAGAATCAAGAGTATACATGCCAGGTTTACCATCAAGTCCAGAGTGCTAGTCAGGAGTGCACCTCTACGGGCCACTATCAAGAATCAAGACAGGTCCAGGTCATCGTGTAATACCAGGAACAAGGTCAAACCTATCAGTCACAAGAAGTCACATGCCCAAATCGTGACATGGATATCAAGTCGGGTACAAAAATCAGAACCTCTACTATAATTACATCTCAAGAATATATGGGAGCCTAGAGCTCCAATCATCCCGTCTGTCTATCTACCAGATCAATCTATCAAGAGTCACCCTTCTACGATGGATTCAATATCATGTTAGGAAGGTCAATAACCAAATATCCAAGCTAATCACTATAAGCAATGCTAGGCCCTCTGGCTCACAAGAATCCTCCAAGTCAATGATCACAAGCCACTAGAAAGCGAGCCCCTCTAACTACCAAGACATAGCAATCAAACCAGGTTTTTCCTAACTACCAGAATACACAAAGGTACCAGATTTTGGGTATTTGGGAAGTCGAGTAAAAATCATATAATAATACCCTCGATATTTTCCTCGTTCCACAAAATATTCGAAATCACCAAAATCCAAGAATCCACATAGATCCACCAAGTCAATATCCCGAGATCGTACTCTCCATAATACTCAATCCTCAGTCATATACACATGTCACAATTCCCAATACATAGGACAACTGTCAGCTCTATCTCGCTAGACTAGGACAACTCCTAGAATGAATGGTCAGGGTACAAGTGTATATTAATTAAATACCGTCAGAAGAGTGGCAAGGATTGCGTGAACCACTCTGGAGCAGATCCACAACCCTTAAACCAAACAAGGACCAGGGTTGCAGACCGTCTCCCGAGTGGAACCGCTCTCCTACGCTATCCGATGGACAAGACGGATCAGGAGCTAGGCGACTGATCTAGTCTGGAGTCTACCTAGCAAGCAATGGGATCTGGTATACTATACCAAGGTGAACAGACACGAGCCCAGTCCAGCAAACCAAAGGGATGGTTCTGCCCAGTCCTTCGAACCAAATTCCCAACTGGGAATTCTGGAAAAATCCGGCAGAGTCTCCTTTGTAATCTAGACGGGAGCACCCTACGAATTGGGGCTAAAATCCACTCGGCGCAACCCGCCGCGGAATCGCAGAATTGCAGACTGAGAACACTAAGTCTCAGCTACCAGCAGCACTACAATACGTACCGAGAACAAGTCGACAGCCGAAAACACTAAGTCTCGGCCTCCAGTAGCACTACGATGCGTACTGGAAACCAATCGAACCCGAGACCACTAAGTCCCGGCCTCCAGCAGCGCTACAATGAGTACTGGGCGCCAAGCCAACATGCATAATATAATCAACTAACCGCCTCGCAGGGCGCATCACAGCACATGTCTATAGTTCTAACCCAAGCACAATCACAGCCACATGAGTAGTTCGCCAAGCCGTTACCCGACCGCGAGTCGGACACGGGGCATACAAGGACAATCCATACAAGTGAGTCATGCTCGTGTCCTCGGAGGTGTGGATGACCCATCAGAGTTGTCCGATACGGTCTATCCCGGCATCGGACCAAGCTATCCTAAGTTATCATCATGGCAGTTCTACTACTAGGCTACACTAATCATGGTTATAAAATTATAAGTACAATTTAATTAAATAAAATAAAATCCAGGAGAGAGGGCAAGAGCCGTCGATGAGCAAGGGATACTTGCCTAGAGGGCTCGGCTAGGTAAGCAAGTCTTCGGCGATCAGGATCCAGGCTAGCACGTCCATCGAGATCCTCAGAACACACAATAAACAATCATTAGAACTAAATAATAAAATAATAATAAAATCACGAAGAATTAGCACGAGGATATACCGTACGGGTCCCACAAGCAGCGCAGGGATCGGGCACGGAAATCGAGGCACGCGGACTGCTACGGGCACGCAAATCGAGATACGCACGTATATCGAGACGCGCACGAGAATCGAGAGAAGACGAATATCGAGACAAACGAGAAACATGAACGTGCACGTAAATCGAGATGTACACACAAATTGAGGAAATCACGAATATCAAGATAGCGTACAAATTAATGCGACACGCATATCGAGACGGCACAAAGACCGGTACGACACGCAAATCAGAGCGAACACGCAAATCGGTGCGTGCACGCAAACCGAGGCGACACAAGATACAATATGACACGCAAATCGATACGGTGCGGGGATCAAGTGCACGCAACCGAGGCGACACGCAAATTGGTACGGGTACGTGAATCAGAGCGGCACAAAAACCAAAAAAGACACAAAGGCCAAGGCACAGAAAATGAGGTGGTGCACAAACCGAGGTGGCACGGTGCCCGAGGCAGCGCAGGGCTCGAGGCGTCCCGCTGCCCAAGGCAACACGTAGACCGAGGTTGCACGAAAACCGAAGCCGTACACAAATCAAGGTACACGCACATCGGGGAACGCAACCCGAGGAAAAGCACAGAGCACGAGGGCTCGCTGCACGAGAGTGCACTGCTCGAGACAGCACGCTCGACGAGGCAGCACACAAAACGAAAATAAGAGGAAGAGGGGAGCTAGGAAACCTCACCGGCGGACGCAAGGCAGCTCGGCCAGGGTTGGGTCGGGCTCCGGCGGAGGAGAGCAACGGCGGCAGGAGCTCCGGCGGCCATGGGGCTCGGCCAGCGAAAGAGGAAAGGAAGTGGTGGTGGCCGCGGCTGAGAGTGATGGGGACGATGATGATGGTGGTCGGAGCAGTATTGGTGGCGGTGGAGGCTGATGGCGGTGGCTGCGGAGAAGGAGGCGGCCATGGAGGATGGTGGATGGAGGTGGCAGTGGTAGAAGATGGGGGCGGTCGGCGGTGGCGGTGCTGGTGGGTAATGGTGGCAGCGGTGGCCGAAACTGGCCGGGGAAGCGCGGAAGAGGAAAGGGGGAGATCGAGAGGGAGAGGGAAGGGAGTGAGCTCGAGAGAGAGAGAGAGAGCTGAGGGAAAAGGAAAAGGGGAGGGGGCTGGTCTAGTGAGGGGTCGGGAGAGAGAGAGAGTGAAGAGAGAGGTGAGGGGGTTAGGTGGGGGTGTCGGCTGGGTGAAAAGTGAGGGGAAGAGAGAGAGTGAAAGCATTGGTTGGGGTTAGGGTTAGGTAAAGGGGAGGAGTAGGAATAATAATAATAATAATAAATATAATAGAAATTGATAGTAAATTTAATGGCAAGAATAATAATATGGATAAAATTCACCCTCAAGAAAGTATCAATAAAATTTTTTTAACAATACCAAAATTTAAATTCCCAAAAATACAAAATACAGTCAGATACCTATTTCAAAATAGGGATTTGACAGAAAGAGCTGATAAGGAACTATATTGAGCGATTTTGCCAAACCGCAATGAAGTTGCCATCGGGTAATCCGGATTCCTCCTTGATTGAAATTTGCCAAAAGAGACTGCTTCCAACAATCAGCCTCTAGATGGGTGAAAGTCAATTCAAGGACTGGAAGACGTTCATCATCAGTGCCATTAGCGCCGAAGACAGGTTGAAGAAGGCTCGCCAAATGGGATTGCACATCTCGGAAGGGGAGGACAAGGACAAGCCCCCTAATACCAACAACAACAATGGTGGTAACTCCTCCAACAATCGGAACAACAAGGGCAAGCAGGCTATGGTGGCCGACACAGCCCAAAAATCTAAGTCAAAACCGGCAGACAAGCAATGGCCGCAAATGACCTACTCCTTCGAAGATGGCCATGTCAATCCCATCTTGAACATGCTCATACAAGGAGATAGAATTCAGCTCCCTCCACCAAGATGGGAACCTCAGTCGACAGAAATGGAGAGCCCAAAGTACTGCCATTACCACCGCTACGTCCACCATGCTACACACGACTGCTACCAACTGAAGTGATACATCCAACATCTCATCGATTCGAAGGTTCTGGCCATTGATTTTGAGGAGGTAACCGTGGTAGCCAACATGATGTCCGTATAGTTTGGCAGCTTCCCTCCGACAGAGACTCAAGACGGCGTGGTACCCATCCCTCGGGCGACAATAGAGATTGCTAATCTTCCACCTCCTCGAAATCAGGCTACTAGTCCGGTACCCCTCACCACGTCACGAGGGGAGGTCATGTGGGTCCATCTAGACTTGGTACCTAAAGTGACTCAGTCTGCACCACTCGCCATTTACAAGAAGGAGAGTAGAAAGGTCAGATCCTGTCGCATAATTTTGGTAGATGTCGAAGAAGCCACAGCTGTCGTCACTCGGTATGGTGCTCAATCCTAACCTACACTAGATAACTCGACTAAAGAACATCAGCCGGCTACTGCTGACGCTCTGGGACCTTCTCAACCTCCGACGACCGACAAGCCTAGGCCGAAGGAGACTCGCTTTAACAAATCCCTCCGAAAAGAGGCATCTCATGGGCTAGAAAGGACCTACAACTTTGACATCTTAGCACAATTGGCTAACACACCGGCCAAATTGTCATTATACGAGCTTCTGAGACTCTCCAAGGATGTTTGCGCGGTATTGAGCGATGCACTCCAAAATGCCGACGCATATCTGGCTCAGGTCAACCTCACGGGAGAGGGCCCGCCTGCAAATCTCCAAGATAGCACTTGCACAAGAGCGATGCCCAATATTGTCTTCACGTCACAAGATATGCTTATCAAAACTAATCTACACGATCGTCCGTTATACTACACTGGATACATCGGTGACGTAAAGGTGGATCGGATGCACATTGATCCTGGTTCTTCCATAAGCATCATCCCTAAGGGTCTGTTACATCATCTTCGCATTCCTATAAATCACCTGACGTCAACAAGCACCGCCATCAGCGATTTTAATTCGGGCGGGAGCTACCCGATTGGGAAGATCCGCTTAAAGTGCCAAATTGGCGATCTTCAGTCAGAAGTGACCTGTTACGTCATAGATGCAGACACTTCCTACAATATCCTCCTGGGGTGCCCTTGGATACACGATTACATGATCGTGTCTTCCATGCTGCACCAGTGCTTCAAGTATGTCGACAAATACGGCTTCGTGAGGACAGAATTTGTCGACATCGATCCCTTCAAAGGTGTCGAATCCTACTACTCAGACTCCTTCTTGTACAAAAAATCAAAGAGGCACCTTGGTGAAGGAGATGTGCAAGCTCGAACTGAGACGACCACAGGATCAGAAGAACCTATGACGATCCACCTCTAAGCTCGTAAACCTGGCAAGTCCGTACCCCTTACGGCCGCTCTACGTAAGGACGCAATCAGCCTCTCTGCACAAGAAAGACAAATGATAATCCGGCTGCCAAGGTTCGGCCAAGCGCCCAGACCCACAACAGAGCCACTGACAATCAGACTGCCTAGAGTCGGCCATCTACAAACGGAGAAGCTCAATCCCTCTGACAAGCCAATGACGATACGTCTTCCCAAAAAGAATTGTCAGCCCGATGCACAGTCTGGGGCTTCTAGCATGCCAACCACTCCCCGTCCAGCAACGAGTACCAAACTGGGGGTCGCTAGTTTGCCAACGACTCCACGTTCTGCTCTACCAGCGGAACCGCTGATGATCAAGTTGCCCAAGTCATTCTCTCAGTCTTCGTTTATACAGGGGGTGGCCGAAGAAGAACAAGAATTGGCCAAGTATGTGGCTACTCACACTGATGTTCCATCCGCAGATGGTGTAATCCCGTTATAAAGGATACCTTACTTCATCAATAAAGGGCTATCTTTGAACTACATCGAGCTTAATAAGCTTTGTACAATGTATGCTATGGAACATGGTACAGGCACTCACTTGCATATACAGGTGACAAATGTTTACACCGCAAATCAACTTACTCCGGTGGAAGATGCTTACCGCATAATCGAGGGAGAGGACTATCCAATCATCTTCGGTTGGAAGAATAATCCACAGCCCTTCACTAAGAAGAAGTCGATCTCGAATCGGACTCCGCGAGACTGCCGCTCTATCTATATAGCCCCCAATCCAAATACCTCATACAAAAATAGGGGTATGATCTGGAGACTACGCCAGGTTTGAACTACGGTACTGGTCAACGATTACCTTTAAATTTGTCGGTTCCGGCTGGCAAACCACAGGAATACTACGACAAGACCCGATACGGACTGGGATATATTACGCCTAAAATGACCCCTGAAAGCTCGAGGAATGCGACTGACATTCACACTCAACCGGATCACCAACTTCTGATTCGGATATCAGCATCGGGGATGTATTCAGGCAAGTCCGGTCTGTCAATATGGCATTTGCCGATGCCTACGAAGAAGATGAAGACATTCCTGAACTTCTTGAGTTAGAGCCGTAGGCACAGCAACTAGATGTGTAGTGGAAGAAATGGTTTGAACAAAGAGAGCCTCCCACCAAGAATGAGGTTGTACAAGTCAATCTAGGTGATGAATCCTCTCCAAAGCCCATCTTTATCAGTAAAGATCTGATCGACGAAGAGCGAGAAACACTACTACAACTCGTCAAAGAATATATCGACATGTTCGCCTGGAGCTACAAAGATATGCTGGGACTGAACCCCAAAATTGTACTTCACAAACTCAACATCCGTCCAGACGCAAAGCTAGTCAAGCAACAGCAACATTGATTCTATCCTGACGTCATGAATGCTATTGAAGCCGAGGTAAACAAGCTGATAGCCAGCGGCTTCATCCGTGAGGAACAACATCCGGACTGGGTCGCTAACATAGTACCGGTCCTCAAGAAGAATGGAAAGATTTGAATCTGCATCGATTTCTGTAATCTGAACGAAGCGTGTCCCAAAGATGAGTTCCCCTTCCCTATCACAGACATCATGATTGACAACACCTGCGACTTCGAACGTATGTCGTTCATGGATGGCTTCTCATGGTACAACCATATTAAGATGTCTTTCGACGACGAAAAGCATACATCATTCCAAACACCAATAGGCACGTTCTGCTACACAGTCACTCCTTTCGGTTTAAAGAACGTTGGCGCCACCTATCAAAGAGCTATGAGCATATCTATAGAGACCACTTGCACAAAACAGTAGAATGCTATGTGGATGACATCGCCGTCAAAAGCCGCTCTAAGGAAGATCATCTGCATGATCTAAGGACAGTGTTCGACCTGATACGAGCGCACAATTTGAAAATGAACCCCACAAAATCCTTCTTGGGCGTATCCAGCAGGAAGTTCTTGGGTTTCATCATCACCTCCCAGGGTATCCACGTAGACCCTGAGAAGATAAAAGAAATCATGGAGATGAGTCCCCCGAAAAATATCAGAGAGCTCCGAGGCCTTCAAGGAAGGTTAGCTTACATAAGAAGGTTCATTTCCAACCTCTCCAGGTGTTGTCAGCCATTCACCCATCTCATGAAGAAGGGCATCTCATTCGTATGGGATAAAGAATGCCAGCGTGCCTTCGACAGCATCAAAGAATATTTGTCGAACCCTCCAGTCCTGGTGGCTCCGGTTGTTGGAAAACCATTCCTACTCTATGTACGAGAAATAGAGCATTCCCTCGGCGCTCTGCTAGCACAAAACAATAATGCAGGCCATGAACAAGCTATATATTACCTCAGCCGAATGATGATCGGGCCAGAGCACCGATATACCGCCGTGGAGAAGGAATGCATCTTCCTGGTATTCGCCATTCAAAAGACGCGACACTATGTCACGGGGCAAACCATACATGTGATATCACGAGTCAACCCCCTCAGGGTCCTCATGACTAAACCAGGGGCACTCAGCTCTCGCCTCGCTACGTGGGTAATATTACTGTCCCCATACCATATGATCTTCGTCCCGCAAAAGGCTATTAAAGGTCAAGCTATGGCAGACTTTTTAGCAGCCCACCCAGGCTCAGAGTCGGCCAGAATATACGAAAAAATCCCAGATGAGATCTCCGACTGGCATACGACCTCTCACGATGATATATGGCGAATGTTCTTCGACGGTGCTTCAAGGACCGGACCTAAGGGCAACATCGTTGTCGGAGTCGGGGTGGTGCTGATTTCTTCTTCCGGACTGGTGATCGATCGTGCTTACTCCCTCACGAAACCTTGCTCTAACAATGTGGATGAGTACAACGCTTTAGTCATTGGCCTCCAACTTGTAAGAGAGCTGGGGGCAGAATATCTTGAAGCATACATCGATTCACAGCTAATCGTCAATCAGATCCGAGGTTCATACAAAGTCCGCCATGAAGACATGATCCCCTATCACCAAATAGCGATCAACATTATCTCGTCATTTGAAGGTTTCTTCATCGAACACGTCTCCAGACTCCAGAATATCGAAGTCAACGCCCTAGCAGGCCTTGTCGCTTCCCTAGCAGTGCCGAACCATATTCATTATTTGGTGGATGTGATAGGCCATGAACTGGTCTATCCCAAGAACAACGTTCAATTCGTGACGAGTTATTCCGCTCAGATAATCAACGAAGTACCAGACTGGAGACAACCATTCATAGACTTCGTAGTCTACGACATCCTGCCCGAGAACCCAAAGGAAGCCACCTCTATCAGAAGGCGTTCTCTTAAATTCTTCTAAGATACAGAGATAAAAATGCTGTATCGTCGATTCTACGATGGATTATTGCTTCGATGTCTGTCAAACGCAGAAGCCAAAGAAGCCGTACGCGAAGCTCATGACGGTGTCTGCGGGGCCCATCAGCCTGGCCCAAAATTGTAAGACCGTCTTCGCCGAATAAGCTACTACTGGCCCACGATGGTAGCACATGTGATAAACAATGCAAGAAAGTGCAAAGCCTGCCAAGTCCATGCGGACTTCATCCACCAGCCATCCGAATTTCTATATCCGACAGTGACGTCATAGCCGTTCGAAGCATGGAGAATGGATATCATCGGTCCGATCACTCCACCTTCTTTTCGAGGACATCACTTTATACTCGTAATCACGGATTACTTCTCCAAATGGGCGAAAGCTATTCCGCTTGCAGAAGTAAAGACTTCAAACGTGGTCAGCTTCCCCAAGTATCACGTCATATATCGCTTTGGACTGCCCCGAAGGATCATCTACGATAATGGTCCGCAGTTCACAAGCCACGCCTTCTATCGATTCTGCGACAAACACCGAATTCAGAATGTTGCTTCGATGCCATACAATTCGGCAACGAATGGGTTGGCAGAAGCATTCAATAAAACCATCATCAAGTTGCTAAAAAAGTTTGTATCATCCAACAAATACGACTGGAACGAGAAGCTTGGTGAATGCTTATAGGCGTACCGTACTACAGTCCGAACGGCCACTGGGAACACACCATTCTCCCTGGTGTACGGGACTGAGGCAGTTCTTCCATTGGAGACTCAAATACCCTCGCTCCACGTCACTCTCACTTACCAATTGACGACGGACGATAACTACCGTCGTCGGCTACCAGAGTTAGAAGCCTTAGATGAAAAGTGCCTATTGGCTCAGCAACGAATCGAGCTATACCAAGCACGCATCTCCGGAGCCTTCAACAAGAAGGTTAAAATCAGAAAATTCCAAGTGGGCGATCTTCTTCTGGAAGTTCGGAGGCCGATGATTATGACTCACAAAATTGTCGATAAATTCCAGCCAAAGTAGGAAGGTCCATTTATCATTGAGGCTGTATTCTCCAACGGTGCTTACCGCCTTGCAAAATAAAATGGAGACTTGCTAATGTTGCCCGTCAACAACAATTTTCTGAAGAAATATTATGTCTAAGCAACATTCTCCAAATCCCAGGTGATTGAGTTATGTACCCGTCGATACCGCTAAACTCACATTTCACAAAATCCCAGATTACTGAGTTATGTACCCTCCAGTACCGCTGAACTCACATTCTTCTCCCAAATATCCCAGATTGCTGAGTTATGTACCCGCAGGTACCTCTGAACTTACATTTCGGTCACTCTTTTAGGTAGTAAGTCATGTATGACCATACCTCTGAACTTATTCTTCTGAAGATCTCCTCCCTCATGATCCACTACCCGCACTCTTAGTGCACAAAAAGGGTAACAGATCAACAAAATTCCCAAAATGACCACGTCGATGTAACCTCTGAGTCGTCTCACTTCCGCCAAAAATAAATCACCCCTCAACATAGAACTTCCATGTCCTCATTACCTCTGAGTCATTCTATGTACCCCTTCATGGAGCCCACTCCTACCACGTCCTCATTACCTCTGAGCAGGAAGGCTCCATCAAAGAAACCCTCATGCTTGCCATGTCCTCATTACCTCTGAGTAAGTATGCTGGTTTCCTTTCGAATTGTTATCCGTACACAAAATCGGAGTACGCCAAGGATAATAGGTCCACAAATGTCCTCTGTTGACCATAAATATCCTTCTCTAAGTCCACTCCTGCCACGTCCTTATTACCTCTGAGTAGGAAGACTCCGCGGTAAAACTCCCATACTTGCCATGTCCTCATTACCTCTGAGTAAGTATGTTGGTTTTCTCTCGTCTTATTATCCGTATCCTGAACCGGGGTACGCCAAGGATAATAGGCCCACAAATGTCCTCTGTTGACCATAAATATCCTCCTCTAAGTCCACTCCTGCCACGTCCTTATTACCTCTGAGTAGGAAGACTCCGCGGTAAAACCCCCATACTTGCCATGTCCTCATTACCACTGAGTAAGTATGTTGGTTTTCTCTCATCTTATTATCCGTATCTTGAACTGGGGTACGCCAAGGATAATAGGCCCATAAATGTCCTCTGCTGACTACAAATACTGTACTAAATTTCCTAGTACATGCACGTTATTTCTCATCATGCCCCTGGAGCCCAGCTGCTCCATGGCATTCTTTCTTCCGATACCAGGAATGTCCATGTAACACCCAGTTTTCTAAAATGAGGGTAATTTTGAAATTTTGTATTTTAATTTATTTAATTATGATATTTAATTAATAATATGATTTTTGGTAATTTTTAATCATTTTTAAACTATTTAAATCATGACTTATGATTTTGGTGTTTGACTAGTGTAACCCTTGGAGACTGTTGACCTATAGCCTAGAAATGTGACTAGGATGTTTGATTAGTACATTTTAGCCTTGAGGATATTTTGGTCATTTTAGGATTTATTTGAATGTTTGGAAATTTTTAGAATTTATTTTGGAATTGTTTGAATGAGGGTTGACTAGGTTGACTTTGACTAGCTTTGACTTTGTGACCTAACCCTAGTTGAGTTGGACTTGGCTAGATATGAGACCATAGGTTAAGTTAAGTTAACCATACTCTAGTTAGTGAAAACAATTAGGAATCACTACAACAAAAAGACCTATTAATGACGCTTGATAAGTGGATTTCATGACGGCTGATAAAGAAGCGTCATCAAAGTTTAGCAAGACTCCATTCTATGACGGTGTCCAATATAAGCGTTATTGATAGTCTTTCAGTCATACGAGCGTCATAAAAAAAGCACCAAAATTTAAGTCAAAACCTCCACTCCCCCGTACTTCTCCCACACTTAAGAAAAATTCTAAACTCTACAGCTACTCCCCCAAGACTAAGCCCTAATATTTCTCCCAAATTTCAAAACCTCGAAATCCTCCAATCACATCCTCGTCGCCCGATCCAGCGTCGTCGACGCCTCCGGGAAGACCCAGCCGAGTGGCTCCGCCAGCAGGCGCCGCAGGGGGAGAAGTTCGCCAGGCTGCAGGAGTCGCTCAAGAGTCTGAAGCTCCCTAATTTTTTTCAAAAACCCACGCCTAACCTTCTCAAAAATTCCTTCTCTTAATACTTCTTCTTTCTCCTCTCTATACTGGTCGGCTCACATTCTTAGTCCACCATCACAACAACAAACAAGAAGAGAGAAGAAGAATTGAAGAATAGCATCAGCAACAGCAGCTTGCAGCTCTTCCTTCACCTCCTTCAACAGAATAAAAGCCCTCCAAATTTCTGCCATGGCTCCCAAAAATAAGGTCTCTTTCTCTCCAAACTCTACCAAAAATGCAATTTTCCCATCATTCTCCTCCTCCTCCTCGAGTCCTCCGAGGACGTCAGCGTCGACGTCTTCAGGAAGCTGGAGGCGAGGAGGGTCCTCAGCGGCGTCGAGAGGTCGGGCCTCCTCTCCAAGGCGTAGGGGCTCGGCCTGACGCTCTCCTCCGTCGAGTGCCTCGGCCTCCTCGACTCCGCCGCGGCCCTCTTCCCCTCTGCGCTCGTTTTCCTCTCCCTGTCCCTCCTCCTCGCCGCGCTCGCCGCCGTCGCGCTCGCCCTCGACGACACCGTCGCACTCGTCGCGACACTGGCGGCCGCGTTGGGGACCGGAGGGGTAGGGCGGTTCGTGGCTTCCATCGTGCTCGCCGGGCTCTAGGAGACCGATTGATCGATGGGTACTTCTACTTCTCTACTCATTCATCTTCTTCTTCTTGCTAGTTTTGTATGTAATACTATTATTTATCGTAGGTATTTTAATCATTTGATTACATTTGTGACCTTTGTGTTTTCAAATTCTACTCCTAGTTTTGTAAATCCATCGCTAACTGTTTGTAAGAATGCCGGAGAGTCAGTGGCAGTAGAGAGTTTCGGAGTGGGAGGTGCTTGAGAAGCAGTGTTGTGCAATTTCTTGGCAAAATAACTTTTTGCTATTTTACAGGGATACGAACACAACAACACGACACGGTACATACACGGGAAGGCAAGCAGGCCTAGGAAGCACAGACACTTCAAAAAACTTGTTTGCATCTCCTTGAAATGTGCGTCAAACACGTATCGGACACTCCTAAATTGGTGCCGCATCTGAGTTGCCGGTGTGTGCTAGTATTTTGTATCATCTATGTTGTCCTGTACGACGGAGGCGACAAATAAGAACATTGTGACGACGAGAATAACAAGACATATATCGAACAGATTCACTCCGAAAATCATGCTTCCTATCACCAACCTCCATATTTTTTTCTTGCATTTATTGTTCTCACTGCAGAAGTTTACTAACAATTCAGCTAGGTTGACATCAAAGGTGGAGCTTGGAGATGGGTTAGGCTGACAAGTGAACGACTCATTGGCATCATGATCAGAACTAAGCTTGTTATTTGTTTGCTTTTGATTCCTCTCAATATTGGATTCAAATACCATCTCAGATTTAATATTTTCGATTGCTGAACTAGAAATGTTCATCGAGGTATATGACCCAGACATCTCTTCTTCCATCAGTGCCTTGATACTACCAGCCTTACTCAAATTAACCCTTCCTTCTGCATCAGCGTCCTATACGTTAAAAGGTTTGAAGTATTAAATCATCTTGAGTGCATATATGTAGACATCTTATATATTTCAAATTATCGAAAACTTGGCATGAAGTTTGGTCAATAAAGAGGTGCATGCAGATTTCTACGGACAGAAAAATATAGAATAGAGAGGTGTTCATGTCTAAACTAGAAAGGAGAAAGTTTAGACATTAATTTATCTATAGAAGCTTTCAATTGCACATAAAGAAAGGAAGAATAACTAATGATTGGGCAAAGTATCCAAATGCAATAGTAATAAGGAAGATAGATAATGAGGGATGTCTCAATTGTGTGCTAGAACTTAGAAGCCTAATGAAAATGCGCTCAGATTATGTACAAAAGTATGAAGAGGCTAAAGTTTTGACCCTTGATGGGGGCAGGCAAGGAAAAAAGATTGATTACCTCGACCATAAAGACACTTAAGGTTGTCTATCATGGCCATAATGTTGTTAGTTCCATTCTGTAGGAAGCATGGAATAAAAAATGTGTACTAGGAAAGCTGTGGTCATATGTAGTAAGAATCAGTGAAGCACCTTCTATGGAATGACCTCAATTTTGCAGGTAATTGTTTTCACCTATAATTTCTTTGTTCATGAATGTCTTTTTGCTGTTACGGAAGTTGCAAAATTAAGAGTTCTGTTCGCATTTTTGTTGTTTCTCTTGATTGCTTTAAGTGGTTACTTTTCTTATGAGCAAAATGTCAATTTGATACAAATCGTAACTCATTGGAGCAGATTCAACACAACATTAAGAGTCTATGAAACTTTGTAGCTAAGAAGCACAAGCAAGTAAAAAGTAATGAAACTTGCTACAACATTTGGCCTCCATAGCAGGATAATTGTAGTTTATGTTTGACATAACTTCTGTAAAGTAATATTGTATGAGTCAAAAAGAATTTAGGTGGAGCCTTCCTACTAAAATCTTACGATTTGGCTTTACACTTTAGTTGAATCGTTGGAAGTAGTTCCTAACTTATGATATCCTTTTGGGCTTGAGACCTGAAAATAACTGATATACTAGTTGAGACATAGTGCAGTTTTATCTCCTTATGTTCAAGATACACTCATAGAATCAGTTTCAGTATGCTTTTATATTTCCGTGATGTGTACTATATATTTGTCTTCATCAATGTATTAAAATTTGAAAGTTGAAACAGATACTTGAAGAAAGAAATTCTTGTAAATCATTAACGGTCATCTGATTTAGATGACCACTGCAAAGCCTGGAAGAATTGGAACAGCTTTTCATAGCAAGAAAATTGTCTAAAGACTAAAGACTTGTGGTCTTGACTATGAATTGTCATTTGATTCTAAGATTCACTCATATAGCACTGTCAACTCTATCCTATGTTACAAGGGACGTGGCCCTCAACAGAGTTAAGCTGTAGAAAAGGGGATTCAAAATTTCAAATGTCTGATCACATAAATTTGGAACAAAGGCTTTATTGTTGCATTAGATCTTCCTGTAGTGTGAATACTGTGTCAATATGTTTCATTACTTCGAAGTCCGTAAGCTATTTTATTCTTTTTGTTGAGAAGCTACATGTTACACATTCGAATATGGCAGCTAGCAGGCTTTGGGTCATGTGTCACATACGGCTGAGAATTGATGTCCTTTTTTAAATATAACCATGTAAGCCCTCAACCAGGAACACCTGGCTTGGAACTCACCCAAAAGATATTATAACCACTTCATTCGTTTTTTTACAGCAGAATTGAAACAACAAACAACCAGAGTTCTCAGCTACATCAGTCAGCATACTAGTAGTTCCTGCTGCAAACATTAGTTATTACAGACAAGACAAATTTAGAGAAGCCAATATGCTTCTACTACATGAGCTATTTTATACACAGCTCCTGAAACTACCGGGTCGCGTAAGCTTCCAATACTTCTTTCTCATCCTTTTTGTTAATCCTCCTGGATATCTCCAATAGCCATCCTTCTCTTATCACCAACCATTGTAGCCGCAACATCACAGAAAGATTTTTGAATGGATGGTAGATTGATTTTCTGAACAATTGACATGGTTTCATGAATTATTATAACATTAAGTTCAAATTTAAGGGGCTGGTGGGCAATATATGAATGTTTTCCCTTCATTAAAGCTCAGAGAAGAAACTTATACATGTTTTCTTTACTCGGTATACTTTATGGAGGCCCAAATTTTTATAGCCATCGTATTTCCACTTTACGTTTTTGTGTGCTTATATCTGCAAACTACATGAGCTTAAATTGCATATATCTGCTCCTTGGTTGCATGATGTAGGTTTACCTATTTGCCAACTGGCCCCATAGGTCTTATGGCTTGACCTTGATAGCTACCTTGGTTAGCAATTTGGCAATAACATAGAGGGTTGATGTCAGGTACACAGCCGGTCATAAAAAATTTGTTAAATCCTTTATGGAGCTTTCTTATGCTCCATTGTCAACCCTATTGTAATGGGAAAAAAGGCTTGGAAGATGATGATGGTATATTTGCAATCTTTATGCTGTGCAGATCTGAATTCAATGTTCTTTCGTGAAATAAAATTTCATGTGGTTTCTTTCATAGAGACAAATGCAATTCCCTATAGAAAATTGCATTATCTTACCTCTAGATTTCTTAGTCGAGGGAACTTGGCTGATGGTTGCATGGAATTTCTTCTATGATGTATCAATTTTTCATTGTTTAGGCTAAAATTATTCTGTCAGTTCATGCTTGTTAATCTTCTTTGTTACTGTTCTAATTTTTTTTTCTTATGTGAACTTGGCTTTTGCAAGAGAATAACTATTGCAGTATCACTAGATATTTGTAAACTTCTTGAGGTTCCATGCTGTAGTTATTAACAGTAATGCTTTCATTGATTTGCTCATCTACAGGTCAGGATTCAGTGCCTCAACCCAAAAACAAGATACAGGTTTGACACTATTTTTTTGTTATAAGTCGAGTTGTTCAGCTCTCTTATTTTTGTTCATTTTTGCGTGTTTATATTGCAGGGATGAAAGGCCTTCAAGAGAAACTTCCCATCTGCATGCTAACAATGATGACACAGATAGCAAAAAGTTCTTAAGTCCAGAATGTTTCTGTATCAAAACTAAGGTTAGACAACTTTCATCTATTGTTTGATATACATATAATCTTTGTTGTAGAATGAATACATCAAACAAATGTGAGACATTTTGCTCAAGTATTTTAGACCCAGCTAAACTTACAATATCACTTTCAGGATCCTCCTCAAAGTCAATCAGCATATCAAATTGGTTCCTGGAATAAACTGTTCCTGTAAAAAATGATAAAACACCTGAATACAAAGGGTTCACCATTTGGGAATGTATTAGATGAATAGCATAAAAGTACAAATTGTTAACATAACCAGTTTTAATATTGTCCACGATGAAAATAAAAATAACAAAGGAAACTATCCAAATGACATGATATTTATGACAAAATCCTGTGCCAGATTTTGATGTATTGCTCTAAAATGTATATGAAGGACATATTAAGGGTTTATTTAATTACTTATGCAAATAAGGAATGCACAAAAAATATATTTATAGTGGACTTTAATCCTCCATTAATATGGTGAAAGTTCATGGCTGTAAATAATGAATTGGTCGAGAAGAAATAGTTATTTCAGACATATACCTATTCAGTATATGAATTCTCTCAAGTCAACAAAAATGCTGAAGTTTTACCTGATTAAACAAAAGTAGTTTCTCAGTCCCTTATCTCTAATGCTTAAAACTTTTCTTTTCAAGCGTGTCACCGAATGCATTAAGATATACTATTTACCAGTGTCAGAAAAAGTAATTCTGGACTTTCTAAAACTACAGAGTACTACAATTTGAAGAAAATAATTCCCCTGTGCACTAGTCTAAGGATGTTATATTTCTGGTTCCGTCGCCAATTATTTTTGTAATATTCTAAAAAGGCTAATTTTCATTTAAATATCATGAACGTTCTTTTCGTAAACATTATTACCATGAACTTTACCATCTTTATCAGTATATGCTACATTCTCGTAACTTTCGTCCAAGAAAACCCTTAATTATCTGTATGCAGCTGATATGTACTTTCTATGATGCATATAACAGTTGATGGAGTATTGTCACTTGCTAGTTTTGGCAGATGAATGTGAGGATCCTTACATGCGCTTGGTTTATGCTTGTAAGTACTTTTTATTTGTTCATTTTCTCAAGGTCATCTCTTGTGTCTCCATATTGGTGCATATGGTGGTATTTATGGTCATCAACTGCAGCTTCATGGGCCATATCTGTGTACTATGCTTATCAGCGGACATGAAAGCCTTTCAATCCCATCTTGGGAGAGACCTATGAGATGATTAATCATGATGGAATTACATTAATCGCGGAGCAGGTCGGTTCTTATCTGGACTCTTTCTACTTTTGTATTTTTTGGGTCCTTTCTTTCATCTAATAGAATGCTCAACCTATTCACTTCTTAAGTTTTTGAATCAGATTAAACTGATGTTGCTATTACTTGAGCCGTTTTGAATTTCCCAGTTTCTTTCTTTAGTATCCTCAGTTGCCTTGTACTTATAATTTCAGGTTAGTCATCATCCTCCAATGAGCGTAGGACATACAGAGAATAAGCATTTTACTTACGACATTACTTCCAAGTTAAGAACCAAATTTTTAGGAAATTCATTTGAAGTTTATCTTGTGGGAAGGTGAGCTTTTGTACCAAATGTTGTATTATATAACATCTTCTAACTAGTTTTTTATTACTTGAATATCTCACTAAATACTCTCTGGTGCTCTTTTAAAAGATTCTATGTTCTGGAACAATGAATACCGTTGCTTAATGCTTATAGTATCTGATTGTTTTGCTGCAAGACTCGGGTGACTCTCAAAAGAGCTGGTGTTGTTTTGGATTTGGTGCCCCCTCATACGAAGGTTAACAACATTATATTTGGACGCACCTGGATTGACTCACCTAGAGAAATGGTCATGACAAACTTGACAACTGGGGAGAAAGTTGTGCTATATTTTCAATGCTTATATGTAGAATGGTAGCTAAAATACTCTATTTTGCGACAATGAAATGTAGCTAGCTAAAGTACTCTATATCTGTGAGATATGCCCTATTTTGAGACAATGAAATAGAGAATGGTACTTTATATTACATTTCAATATTTTGTTGTGAATATGGTTCAAAGTGGTTGTTTTCGAATTGAATTGAGCAGTGTTTGGAATGTATAACATGCAGTATAGAGCGTTATAAATGTGATACAACGACCATATACAGATCATCTATTCATAACGCTTTCAAAATGTCCAGACTTCTAAACTATATTAACTATTCATAATGGTTTTTCATAACTATCCATAACGCTTTCAAAATAAAACGTAGCAGAAATTCAACATATTAATGACGGTTTTGGATGAATTATCTATAACGCTTTTAAAAACATTTATAACACCCGATTTCATAATGTTTGGACTGAGAAAAAAAGCGTCATGGTTTGCAATTAATGACGCTTTTTAGCCGTCATTAAAAGGTATTTTTGTTGTAGTGAATATTTAGATTTGAATAGAAAGATTTGACCACAAGTCATGACTTGTGATTTTTTAAGTCATTTGTTTTATGACTAAGCCCAAAGCCCATTAGCCAAGTGCCCAAACCCTAACCCTAACATTTTGTCCAGCCACTTAACCCATCCTAGGGATCCCCCTCTTATAAATAATCTCTTAGAAATTAGGGCTAGCCTCTAAGGAAGAACAAGCTTTAGAAAGAGGTAATGTCCCAACTTCAAAAATCTCTAAAAAATCCATTTTTGCTCCTTTTTCCCCAAAACAAATTGCAATAGGTTTTAATTTTAGTATTCTTGTTGTTGTTACATGTTATTCTCAGATTCAAATCAATTTGGAGGAGTTTGACCATCAAGAGGAATATCTCTCTTTAGAACTTTTTGGGGATTTTGATACGTAGAGGTAACTTCCTATTTTCACCATAAAATTCTGGTTTTATTGCATATCTAGGGATCCCTAGGCCAAACCTAACTGTAGGAATAGGAAACCCTAGAATTTGGGTCTATTTCGTGTCCTATTTGGACACGTATCAGTGTCCCTATCCATGTGTTTGTGAAAATGCCACAGAGGAAGTTTTTGTGTTATTTTTGAAATCTTTTGAATAGAAAATTAGTTTTTATTGTCGCTTACATGATTCTTTATGACTGAGGGTGTCCCTGTGTCTCATCGTGTTGGATTCGACGCGCGCACACGCGGGTGCGTACGCGCGGGGCTGTGCGCGTGCCCTGCTATTCGGGGGCTGTGCAGGACACGACACGCAATGTTTCGACACAAAATTTTATGGAGTCGAGGGGGCATACACTGACATCATGCCCCCAAAATTCTATCAAATCTCGTGCACTGGTTAACGAGAAATCGATCGTGCACTGTCCTTGCACTGTTCTGTGCACTGTGACTTTTAGCCACTGATATGGCTTTTGTATCACTCACAGACACGTCGAGGTCACAGTACAGGTCGACCTAGTCCTAGCCCTAGTGTAGGCGTACCCGTGTGCACGAGCACGTGTCCTAGTTTGTGGTGTGTAGTGTGCACGATACGCGTGCACACGTGCACGATGCAGCGCACCGAACTGGATTATTTTGCACTGTTTGTATCTCGTTTTGATTGGACACATTTGTGTCCACTTTGGTGGACACGAACATGTTGTATGACACATATATGATGTATATCTTATTTACCAACCTCTGTTTTTACACTTTAGCTCATTTTGTTTAGTCAAATCCTCATTTCCCAATTTCTGATATAGTGTATCATTAACCTGAAATTCCAGTTTTCAAACATGGTCTTTGTCACCTATTTTAATCTAATTAATATTATTAAAATATTGGTTTTACTCCCTAAACCTGTCCTCCTATTAGTTATCTACTCGGGTTTCAAATTTAAGCATGTTTGGTTGAGAATTTGATTCGATTTGGAGCTTTGAACTTTAGGAATGTAAACTGTCAAAAGAGGACTGTTGGGTAAACTGGGAATGGTTTCAGTTTTTGAGTGTGGTGATTAATTTCCTTCCCTTTGCTGATTCCTGTCCATTGATTCTTTTCTTTTCAGTCCAGTTGACACCCTCACACATTAGCACCATCTCACATCACCCACTCTTCACACCCCTATGTTTTATTTACCCACAGATACACATTAGCACTATCCTGTACACACACTCCTTGTATTCACTGATTTCATATGGCAGTTCACACACTTGTCTCTCATCACACACACACACACACACATTGCATTCATGTTCTCATACACACACACACACACACATTTGTATTCATGTTCTCTCACACACACACAAGCAATTACACACACATGTTAGGTATCACCCCTCACACATCTCATTTCACTCACCCTCACTATACACCACTATGCATTTCTCTTGCACTCTCTCTACTATATCATGTATTTATATATATATATACATATATATATAATATATTGTATATAAATAATGCATGTGTAATGTATATAAAGAATAGGTAGCCTACACATAGGTGTATTTTGATTTGAGCCTATATATGTATATATGTGTATACATATATATATGGGAAATTCCTAATGTATTGTACTATAACCTAGTATATGTGAGTGTAATATATGTGGACTTGTGTAGGTATCCATGTATATGGCTACCCTATGTGTATAGACTTGTAGTGACTAGGTTTGAGTTGTGGTGTGTACTAGCTAGTATGAGTTGTAATGACTTAGTATACTAGCATAAGCCAGTTTAGCCTAGTTTAGACTGGTTTGGACTAGTTAGGCCTAGTATAGGCTAATGTAGACTAGTATAGACTAGTTTTACCTAGTTTAGACTTGTTAGACCTAGTTTGACCATAGTTGACCTAGATTGACTACTAGGGTTGACCAGAGTTGACCAAGAGTTGACTTTGGCCTAGATTGACCTAGACTCATGTAGAGTGCATAGTAGAACTTTATTTTACCATTTTAGACTTGTTGTGACTTGTGTTGTTCTGATTAGGAGCCAGACACCACTCCTCGGACAGTACTGTTATCTTGGACTTTCAGATAACAGGCGAGTACATTCTCTGACCGTTTTATACTTGCCTGGATTTACATTCTTGCTCTAGATTACTGTACTTGATGCTGACACGATTGTTATCACGGATTGGTACTATATGGATCTTCTTTTGGAATGTTATCCCCTTATATTCAATAAATACATATTGTGATGTGCGTTTCACTTACAAATTGTATTTATTGAATACCCATATCCTTGTATACTCATTGTGCATTTAGTACTCTCATTATCACATGAGTTCCAGGGATAGACCATTGTACACTATTGTATAACATTGTACAACCATTGTATAACATTGTACATCTATTGTATAATATTGTACATCCATTGTATAACATTGTACACTATTGTGCAAGATAACGTAACTGGAGTGGATTCTTGTGTATTGATTGGGAAGGGGCAGTAGAATTGGTTATGTACTCAAATCCTATTGTAGAATATTGTATAACTATTGTATATGTCTATTGTACACCCACGTACAATAGAATTACCATATTGTACTCTAAATCACAGTAGGCTTACAGTTCTTACTTATCATATATAGATATTTCCTATTATCAAATCTCTACTGTTTTTCATATAAATTCTTCTTTCAA
This sequence comes from Iris pallida, assembly GCA_029216955.1. Taxonomy (NCBI): domain Eukaryota; kingdom Viridiplantae; phylum Streptophyta; class Magnoliopsida; order Asparagales; family Iridaceae; genus Iris; species Iris pallida. The sequence goes on from JANAVB010039017.1 coordinate 11,773,490, forward strand.
CGTTTCAAGTACCTTACTCTATTGCATGCTTTATATTTCCTAACATGATATGAGCTGCGTGAGATGTTTTGTGCTTGCTCCTGTCCTGACTGGACCTGTTGAAAATATTACAGAGGATGAGGATGAGGCCTGCGTAGACACTTACTATGGGACAGCTGTAGATGACATGTGTGACCCAGATTTCCAGCCTGATCCACTAGCTTAGAGACTGAGGCTCCCTAGTCTAGGTTTTACTATTTCTGTCATTTGAGATCTGGATTGTATATATTCTCTCATATTCAGTATTAGAGACTTGTATTGAGTTGGATGTTCTGTTTTGTATGGCAGTAGACACTTAGACACTCTCCCTGATTATATCATGCGGATCTTTTATTCCAGTATTTATCTATCTATCTTTTATCTTATCGTTCTGCCTTAGATGTGATTGAGACTATATATTGCTATGTCACCTCCATTCGGAGTGTATATATTGTACAGGTACCTTTATATTGTTAGATGATTGACCTAGGACAGTGTTCTACCGCCGACACTGTGGCGTAGGCTGGGCGTTGTTACGTTCTCGTACCCTCTTAGTGGGTGCGGGTCGTGACACGTTTTTAGTGGTAGCCCATGCAGGTCGAGTTTATGTAGTGGTATTCGAACTAGAGTATCACTACAGCCTGCAGTAGGATTAGGATATTTTTGGAGGTACTCAATCACATTAGGAAAATCTCTTATCTAATTCATACCATCTCAGTTCTTGCTGATATTGTTTTCCCTTGAATATAACTGTCCTCCCTTGCTATTCGACTCATTCTCAGCAATTGTTTCTTTGATCTGTCTCCAGGATGGTTGAGACGAGATCATATCGCCAGGGCCAGGGGGACGTCGATGAGAGGTCTGCCACCTTTTATATCCAGCAGCCAGCCCCTGGTACCGCAACCCCAGTCATGCCAGCTGGGGTAGGCGTTTCAACTGCGTTCGGAGGAGCCCCTCCACCAGCAGCAGGGGGTATGCCTCCACCAGTTCGGGGGCAGGACCCAGTCAACCTAGAGGTGCCTTTCCAGCAGCCGCCGTCTACAGGACACGTGGATGCGGCACACATGTTCGTATATTTTCAGCAGTTCATGGACCGGCAGCAGGCCCGACAGGACAGGGGCATGGAGTTGGCCCTTACGACAGTTTCAACCCGACCAGTAGTACAGCAGCCGAAGACACCGGGGATAGAGCAGTTCCAGAAGATGAGTCCCAAAGACTTCCTGGGAATGGAGGGGATTCTATATGCTGATGAGTGGATCGAGCATATAGAGGAGATCTTTCGCCTGGCCCGGATACCAACAGATCTTCAGATAGAGGCAGTAGCTAGCCGTATGCGAGATCTTGCTCGCACCTGGTATCAGTCAGACCACTACAAGAAAATTAATTTTTTCCAACGTTTTATAAACGTCGGAAAAAAGGTAAAAAACGTTGGCTTAGTTATTCCCAACGTTTTTTCAACATTTTTGACAAACGTCGTCGTTGCCGCAGTTGGGAATTTACAACGTTTTAGGTAAACGTTGGTATAAGTAAAGAGACGTTTGGGATGACGTTTAATAAATGTCGACAATTGTACAATAATGGATAATAATTTTTCAACATTTTAATAAAAACGTCGAAAAATAAACTTATTTCTTGACCTTTTGCAAAAAGGTTGGGATTTGCTTCTCTAACTTTTTCCAGTAGTTTCTCAACGTTTTAACAAAACGTCGGTATAGGTAAAGCCATTTAAAAAAAATACAATTTGACTGTATTTGTCATGCACTTGTATTCAACCAGCTTCTTAATGTTTAATTAAATCATACTCCAATTAATATTATAAATTCAACAATATAAAATCTACACAATAAGCTTTTATTGATCAAAATAAAACATTTTACTATACAACCGAGGAAAATAAAACAAGTCAAAATACATTATTTTTCTCATCATCATGCAGGATCAGCCAATTAGATGTACATCCCTCATTTATGTCTTCAAATTTGTGAGTATATAAGTCTTACTCCTTGGTATGTATAACCAGCAGGTGCAATGTACTCGACCCAAAAATTCCTACTTTTTTCTCATCATCCTGCAAAGAATAGCAGTTGAGATGTAAAACAAATTATATAATTTCTAAAACAAAGTTTATGACTTTCCACAAGAGATGTGGCACCGCAATACTTGATATTATTAATATTGTTCAAAGCATAAAAGCCAGAGACCTTAATTGTTTCTCTGATTTTCTCCTTTTGATGGATAAGTAAAAAAAGAAATCATAACCTCTTGGTTTGGACATGGAGGCTCCCATAGTGTGTATGCATTCATGTTATATATATAACTAGACATTTCTCCATTTACATGTTATATATATATATATAACTAGGCATTTCTCCATTTCATCACTACGCCAAAACATATATTTTTTGACAAACCCAAACTGTCGTAAATCATATTAAACAACAGTTTTGACCTGTCACAACATCCATCGTAAACAGCGCATCCCAAAATTTAAACGACAGTTTTGGATTGTCGTTTTATAGCTGAATAAAATGACAGTTATTATCTATGAAATAAAAACGATGAACTAAAACTATCAAATAACCTGTAAATTGATCTGCCACTATTTTTGTTTTTTCAACATGTAAGGCCTGCCGTTTTTTTTGAAACATAATTTAAAAAAAAAATCAATTCATTCACAAATCTATTTAAACCTTTTATCCTCTATATAAAAATGAAATACATTTGAAAATAAAATTTCATATAAACATCAATCAATAATCATCAACAATGAAAAAAACTCAATCAAAATTGTATTAATTAATAAATGTATCAAGTTTACATAGCAATATTCCATCAAAAAACAAAATGTAACTCCAATTTTGCTACCTCACAACGGTTTCATTCTCATGATGAACAAAAAGAATAGAATTTTATTGCTAGCTTATAATCTCAAGTGCAGTAAGAAAAAAGAGAATTTCAAACCTCATAAACCAAACTTAATATTTTGGCCAATTGATCATTTCGCCAAAAATAATATCATTAAACTTTCCGCCTCTATCGAACAACATCTCATTGCCATCAAAAATTTCATCAAAAATGTTATTATAAGCTTCATCATTCAATGGTGCATCTATATTCACACATCCATTAGGAATAGCTTTCTTTCTAAAATTCTTCAAAAGATAAGTCTTTATGGGCAAGGTAGATTGATCATGTCCCTATATATACAAACATAAGAAAAAAAATATAAGTATAGAATAGTTCTTGATCCTCCGTAAGTATTAAATTTTTTTTTATAAAGTTACATATATAACAAGGATCACTACAACAAAAAAGTGTAATCATCAAACTAATTTTATTTGACTTGAGGTAGTTAGACACGACTATGGTTTTGACCAAAACGAGAAACTCATCGAATAAAATTTCAGTATAAGATTCCCCAATTAGAGTATTGTTCTAAGTCATTTTAATTTTTCTAGTTGATGTTGTGGAGGGGAAAACGATCCACAATACAATAAAGGAACACTTTAACCTGCCACATGTAATCATCAAAGTAACAGTTCAGTCTCCAAAATAAAAGTTCAACACATTACCTGCTCAAAAGAAAACATAATATTCTTCAATTCTATGTCCCTGGTGATAAACAAATTGGCTCTGGCAAGAAAAGGTGTTAGTTTGACCTGTGACACGTAGAGGAACATATGCCACAATTCATATTTATAACTGAAATAATTGCATGGTAACATATACTCTAAAACTAGGCCAATTTTAGGAGAAATATATGCATCAGTCGAACAATATAAAAGTTTCAACATTTAACAAAAGTAAAAAAAATAAACAAGAAGCTTAATTTTCAATATAATTACTTTCTTATGCAGATATAGTTCATATCTTTTGTTCCCTGAATTTTTGTTTCACCGTTAGATACTTACATGACAGAAATTAAACCAAAAGTTTGACAGTAAAGAGACATATTTATACAATAATTCTTCTTGGTGCTGAATATTCACCTCATGTTTGTGCATTTTCTTTGCTCATGCTTCGACTGGAAAATCTACTACATTCTGGATATCTTGCCCACTCATTTTCATTATTGAATTCCTCATCTTAGCTGTCTAAATAAATAAGATCCTCATTAGTGTAGATTCATTGTGGCCATATGTCCCACTACACAATAACAATAGGACTTTACTGTATGATACAAATCATATATATATATATATATATATATATATATATATATATATTTATTTATTTTTCTTATATATATATATATATGTTTTATATATATATATATATATATATATATATATATATATATATATATATATATATATATATATATATATATATATATATGGGGTCTTCTACAATACAAAATGCCATTTTATTTTATCGATACATGAAAAATATGGACCATTCATTTTTGATCATATGGTTCTTATTAAAAGGGCTTTCTTGTAATATGATTAGAGTAGGGAACATCATTTAATGCATTGTTCCCCTTTCGACCGGTTGGTAAACTTGCTAATGTATAATCGAGAGCTGGACAACTCCATCTTGTACTGAAAATTTGAAACTTACCAGCTATAGCCATGTATAGTAGAAGAAAGGGTTCTTACTAAACTTTTTTTGAAGACACAAAAGCATCATAAACTAGAGAGCAGAGCCTCACCAAAAGTCAATGTTATGTCCATGCCATGTTGGTAGCTAGACAGACAATCCAAAATTCAGTAGGATATGCCAAAATAGAGGCCAAGTCACTACTAAAATACCCCACTTTACCGACGGACTTTTAGCGACGGACGGATTCCGTCGCTAATAGCGACCAATTTCCGACATCTTAGCGACGGATTAGCGACAGACAACACAACATAATTTTTTTCAATTTTAAATGTAAAAATTTGTCGGGTTTCCGTCGCTAAGTCGACGAAAATTAGCGACGGATTATTTTTCGTCGCTTATTCGTCGCAAATGTTGGCGGCAAAATCTTTATAACATTGGCGAAAACTTTGGCGACTACCTAGCGACGGATATAGCCGTCGGAAAACACCTTTTAATTGGCGACGGTTTAGCGACTAATTTATTCCGTCGCTATTCCGTCGCTAATTCTGTGCCCTAACTTAAATTGAACCGACGGGGGGGAATTTTTCATTCCCCCCAAAACTCTCTCTCTCTCTCGCGGCTCTCCCTCTCTCGCGCGCGGCTCTCTCTCTCTCTCTCGCGGCTCTCTCTCTCTCTCTACCAGGTCTCTCTCTCTCTCTCTCTCTCTCTCTCTCTAATTTTCTCTAATTTTGTGTTTTGGGGCCGGAGGGGGGAGGGAGTGGGGGGGGGTCGGCTTCGCGGGGGGTGGAGAGGGCGGGGGGGGGGGGGGTGGTGAATGGGGTCAGGGGGTCGGGGGGGTGTGGGGAATGCGGGCAGGGGGTGGGGGGGTGGGGAATGAGGGTCGGGGGGTCGGGGGGGTGGGGAATGGGGGCAGGGGGGTCGGGGGGTGGGGGGTGGAGAGGGCAGGGGGGTCGGGGGGGGGTGTTGAATGGGGGCAGGGGGGTCGGGGGGTGGGGGGTGGAGAGGGCAGGGGGGTCGGGGGGGGTGTTGAATGGGGGCAGGGGGGTCGGGGGGGTCGGGAATGGGGGCAGGGTTCTCACGCCATTTTCAATTGTAATTAGTCTATAATGTTGCTAATATACTGTTATATATGTGTGGGCTGTGCCATGTGAATTGGAGAGGGTTTGATGGGTTATTTGGCTAAGGGGGAGGCTCGGGTTATGATTTATTCTTTGTGTTCACTGTTCTGTGGTGTGAAGTTTGTCGTTTTGGTTATACCATGTTTGTTTAACACTCTAAACACCCTAGATGCATATCCTAGCATCTGTGCACCACCCATATTGCTAGGAACACAAATTTTATACTGCACTTGTCATGAAATTGCCATCATCAAGATGTCCTGTACATATTTAGTTTGTGCATTGCTGCTTGAGCATCACATTACCTTTTACTGCTACTTTGTATTGCTTTCACAATGTCACGTACCCTGCACTAAACATCCGATACTTCGATCCGATACCGCCGATACTACCGATATCGCCGATACCAATACTACCGATATCGCCGATACTACCGATACCGCCGATACTACCGATACCGCCGATACTACCGATATCGCGCGCCGATACTACCGATACTACCGATATCGCCGATACTACCGATACCGCCGATACTACCGATTCCGATACCGATACTTTGAACCTTGATTTAAATACATGTTAGTATAGTGTCTTCACATATATGTTAAGAGTATATACATGATTAGCAAGGTAACTAGATACAAGTTATGATACAATGTAAATGCAAGTATACATGTTAGCTAGATAGCTTAGACTTATATTGCAATCTCCTATTCACACGAGTATTGATATCGCCGATACCAATACTCGTAGGAATAGTCCGATACCGATATACATTGTAGAGCTCTGTTTTGCTATTCTGGACATGTTGTGACCTGTGCTGTTCTAAATAGGAGCCAGACACACTCCTGAGACGGGGGAGTATGTATAGTGATGTGGATTCTTACTAACTTATCATGTGAACCCATTTATGGGCCCTTCATTGAACCTTCTCATGTGCAACTTTCAGTCCATTCACAGTTCCCTATATTGTACTCTACATCACCTAGTTCACTTATATCTAACATCCTAACCCTAATCCAAATTTATGAGTATCGGTATCGGGCTATTCTTATGTTTAGTTTGTCTTACGATACAGATTTTCACATCCAAATTGAGGATGAGTCGTTATTTTGTTGATCGTACATGGATGTACAAACGGCAACACGAGAGTAGAATTGGTGTGAGTGACGATTTTCAGGCAGGCGTGGAAGTATTTCTTAATTATGCAATGAGCAAAGCTCAGTACATGGACGGTAACAAAATTAAGTGTCCATGTGTTAAATGTCACAATAGACGTTACGAAGAAGTGGTGACTGTGAGAGATCATTTGACCCGTAAGGGTTTCGTACGTAATTACGGCCTGTAGTCATCGCAAGGTGAACTATATTCGGAAAGACAGGCTGCGGAAGCTGCTACTTATGCTTTTGATGATAATGCTGCAACGGATGTCATCGAAGACCACGGATGCTCTGTTGATTATGGAGATCTGCAGAACCTTGTACGAGATATGGTGTATGATGCGGCAGGGCCTAATTTTGATCCGGAGGATCCTAATCCCGAGGCGAAGGAGTTCTATGACATGTTTCAGGACGCAGATACTTCTCTATATCCTGGTTGTGAGACTCATTACGCACTGTCTGTGACGATGCGGTTGTTGAACATAAAGGCTGATTTTAACTTGCCACAAGCTTGCTATAATCGGATCACAGAAGTAATCAAGGAGGTGTTACCGAAGGAATCAAAAGAGCTACCAAAAAACTTCTACAAGTCAAAGATGATGGTCCGACAACTGGGACTGGGGTACGAGAAGATAGATTGTTGTCGCAACAGATGCATGTTGTACTACAAAGAGAATTGCGTATCAGAAAGTTGCAGCTTCTGTAATACGGATCGTTACAAGCCAGTACAGGGAAAAGGAAAGTCGACTAGAAAACGACGTCCTTACAAGTGTATGCATTACTTGTCGATCACGAAGCGCTTGCAGAGGATGTATATGTCTCTAAATACAGCAGAACACATGACGTGGCACAGCGAAGAACGCATAAAGGACGAAGGAGAATTGTCACATCCTTCGGATGGAGAGGCGTGGAAACATTTTGATTTGTGTCATCCAGATTTTGCTGCAGAGCCTAGAAATGTACGCCTGGTGCTATGTGCTGATGGCTTCGCCCCTTTCGGACAGTCGGGATCTCAGTACTCATGCTGGCCGGTCATTCTTACCCCTTACAATCTGCCACCATGGATGTGTATGAAGACTCCTTATATGTTTCTGACAGCTATCATACCCGGTCCTAAAAATCCAACGAATAACATCGATATATATTTACAGCCGTTGGTGGATGAGCTGAAACAGCTGTGGGAGATCGGCGTCACGACCTATGATATTTCCAGGAAACAGAACTTTCAGATGAGAGCTTCACTCATGTGGACAATCAATGATTTTCCAGCATACGGTATGCTGTCGGGATGGAGTACGCACGGCAACATGTCTTGTCCGATATGCATAGAAAATAGTAAGGCGTTCCGCCTTAGGCATGGAGGAAAAACTTCTTTCTTTGACTGTCACCGTCAATTTCTGCCCGCGACCCATCCTTCGAGAAAGAATAAGGACGCGTTCAGATATGGAAAACAAGAATTTTCTCAACCTCCTGCCAGATTTTCGGGATACGATATTTGGGAAGCTGTAAAGGAATTGCCCACCGCAATGGAAGATCCATCGAACCATCGTGTCGAGGGGTTCGGACAAAGCCATAACTGGACCAAACGGAGTATCTTCTGGGACTTGCCTTATTGGAAAGATAACCTTATAAGGCATAATCTTGATGTCATGCATATCGAAAAGAACGTGTTCGATAATGTCTTCAATACCGTAATGGATATTAAAGGAAAGACGAAGGACAATCCAAAAGCAAGACAAGACATAGCCGAGATATGCAAGCGTCCTCATCTGAACTTGATACAAAGGGGTGCTGGTGGACAATTAAGTAAGCCTATAGCGCCATACACATTGAGCAAGGAAGATAGATTAATAATCTGCAAGTGGATATCTAATTTAAGATTTCCCGATGGCTATGTTTCGAATTTGTCTAGATGCGTTGATCTCAATGAACGCAAGCTAACGGGAATGAAGAGTCACGACTGCCACGTGTTTATGGAAAGATTACTGCCCATTGCTTTGAGAGAGTTGTTGCCTTCTGCTGTATGGGTTCCGTTGGCCGAGCTGTCTACATTCTTCAGGGATATCTGTTCAACTAAGCTGACGGTGCAACATATGGTACAACTTGAGGAGAAGATTGTCTTAACAATCTGCAAGTTAGAGAAAATATTTCCACCGAGCTTTTTCGACAGCATGGAGCATCTACCGATTCATCTAGCATACGAAGCCCGTGTCGGTGCATCTGTTCATTATCGATGGATGTACCCCTTTGAAAGGTAAATAAAAATCGATATAATTTAAGTGAAATTTAAGTGCATTTTACAATTCATTGTTAATTCTCAAGATAATTTGTCTCTTTAGGTACCTACACCATCTAAAGAAGAAAGTTGGCAACAAGGCTCATATAGAGGCTTCGATATGCGAATCATATCTTATCGAGGAGGTGTCAAATTTCTGCTCCATTTATTTCGATACTCATGTCGAGACAAATCGAAATAGACCTCAAAGGAATGAAGAAGACGTTGAGGATGGAGGTATATTCAATTTAAGGGGCAAGCCTATTGGGGCTAGTAAGAAACGGTGGTTGACCGACGATGAGTATGATACCGCTCACCGATATGTCTTGTTAAATTGTGACATACAAGAAGTGAGAGATTTGGAGAAGTAAGTGACTACGCCTCGTTATAATCTCTAATTTGGTGAATTAAGTGACTACACTTATTTTTATTCTCTCTAACAGTGTATTTAGAGGTAAAGTCAAAATGAGGACACCATATATTACAGATGAGGGACTTCAAAGAGAGGTTGATTGTACGTTTCCGTCCTGGTTTCGTAAATACGTAAGTAATTGAGATAATATGTTATGCGGCTACCATTAAAATATATGCAGCTAAAATATTTAAATTATCAATACATGTTTACAGGTTTTATTGCCTGAAACAACACTCATAAATGAGAGCATTCGTTATTTGGCATTGGGACCGAAGAAGCATGCAAAGACTTTGTCAGGCTATGTCGTTAATGGCTTCAAGTTTAAGTCAACTCAGCATGCTATAAATGCCGAATTTCTCAATGACGGCTTCGATACCAAGAATTCTGGTGTTTGCATAAGAGGCACCATCTATGACGACGAGCCGGACTTTGACTATTATGGAGTGCTTCGGGAGATTGTAGATTTACAATATAGTGCCCCATATGATATGCATATTGTGATGTTCAAATGTGAGTGGTTCGATACGAGACCAAATATCGGTTGGAGAATTGATAAACAATTTGGATTCGTCGATATAAATCATCGCAGGAGGTATAGAGGGTCCGACACGTTTGCGATAGCAAGTCAGGCTGTTCAAGTCTACTATACAAGCTACCCAAGGCGTCGTAGAGATCGATTTGACTGGTGGGCAGTATGCAAGATTAAATCTAGAAATACATTCAACGTTGGAGACCCAGCATACCAAGAGGACCAGATCGAGAAGCCCCAATACATGGGACAACAGTCGGATACCATGGACGTGGAAGATGTCGATATACCTCATGCTGAGGAAAATAGAGGGGAGGAAGAGGTTGATATACAAGACTTAGCTGTCAACCAGGGGAGAAAGAGGCGTCTTGTCCCAAGTATTGAGCCTGAAGAAGAAGTAGAAGAAGAAGAAGAAGAAGAAGAAGAGGATGAGGATGAGGATGAGGATGAGGATGATGATACAGATGAAGTCGACGATGAGGATGATGATATAGATGAAGTCGACGATGAGAATGAGGATGAGAACGATGACGATGACGATGAGGACGAGGACGATAACGATGATTAGATTAAATATCGGTATATATTAGAAGCACTTACAACTTAGTGAATTCAGTTTAGACGGACACATTCTTATTTCAGTTTATGTTTTTGTCGTTCGATCATATACTTATTGTATGATTTTCTTTTTACAGATGGCACTCTTAGTTCTTATTGTCTTGACGGCACTCGCCGCCCTGCTGCTGGTATATATATTTTAGGTCAGTTTTATATTCATTTATACTTCTATATTGTTAATTATATTTATGTCTGCTCCTTACAGGTCATGGTCACTACCACTCGTGCTGCTGGCAGTGGCCGTAGATGTGATGGTAGTGGTGCTGGTGGTGGCGGTACTGGCCGTGGTGGGCGTGGTGGTAGCGGCACTGGCCGTGGACGTGATGGTAGCGGTCGTGGTGGTAGCGGCACTGGCCGTGGACGTGATGGTAGCGGTCGTGGTGGTAGCGGTCGTGGTCGCCTTCCACATTCCCCGGATATAGAGTCCTCCGATCCCGACCTGGAGAGCCCGGCCACAGACTCTTCCCGCCGTCGATCTGCCGAGGCGCTACCTTCATCTTCATCGAGGCCTGAGACTCCATCCGCTAGCGGATCCGTTCCGCCCCCGGATGCACCAGCGGGTACACCATCAGTTACTGCAGGGTGGGCTCCGGAGTACCCCCGGATTCAGCTTCATCCTGCTACCGGTGAGTACATCCGCGGACCCGCGGATCCTCCGACGCCTCCAGAGAGGCCGATAGGCGAGAACCGACGAGAGCTATGGCCCGCGGGTGATACGTAAGTAAATTTAAGTTAATTTATTAAATTTGTTTCATTTATTCAAGTTAATAATCCAGTCTTTGCTTCTTTGTAGGTTTTTCCCGTATGATGCTGCCCGGATACTCGGGCAAATTATCCGGGAAAACTACCATGGCCCCTACCTCAATTTTTCTGAGGTGCCTCAGAACATGCAGTACGTCTGGCTCGAGGAGATGAAGGTATATATATATCTTTTGGTTAATTATTAATTATTCTTTAATCCACTAATTTTTTAATTACGGGATAATTTAATTTGTATGTCAGACGACGTTCTGGTGGCCCCCCCATCGCGAGGAGTTGATTCGCAAGGCCTACAAAGCCGCCGCCGGAAAGAAGATACGGGATGCGGTGTACGACGTTCGTACGGCGCATTCGAGGAAGAAGTGGCTCCGGGAGGAGTACTACGAGCAGATGTTGGATAAGATGAATACTGCTCAGTACAGGGAGAAATCAGAGAAAGCGAAGGCGAGCAGACAGGCCGCTGGTCTGCATACGGGAGGTTCAAGGGCCCACGCAGCGACGCGTGCAGATTTGGTGAGATACCGTAAATTCATTTCACTATTAAATTCGGTACTATTAATATACGTAGTTAATTAAATTCGACGTATATTTCGTATGCAGGCACAACGGGCGGTAAAGGAGGGGAGAGAGCCGGAGTCGGTCACCGCCTACGATGTATTCCTGCATACACACAAGAGGCGGGCAGACGGGAGCTTCGTCGACGCGAGGGCCCAGGCGACTGATGTAAGTAATTACGTTTATGTGATTTATATTAGAAATATAATTATTGTTAACTTAATTAGGTGAACGTAGGATTCAAATTATAACTTAGGGAAACATAGGATTTAGATTATAACTTAGGAAAACTTATAGTATAAACACATTCATTGGATAGGCTGCATATCGTGAGGCCCTTAGTCAGATTGAGCCCCCTGCCGAGGTTGTCGGCGAAACGACGCCCACCCAGACGCCTTCTTCTATGGCCGCTCGCTACGACGACGTGTTCGTAGAGTCTGTCGGCGGCTTTAATAAAGGGTGCGTCTACGGCGTAGGTTCTCTGACGGCGTCGTTGCAGGGCGCGACTCCGAGATATCCACCGCCCCCGCCTCCTCCCGCGCCCCCGTCGGATGATATGAGGAAGCAGCTTGCGACTCTCACCTCCGATATGTCGGAAATGCGGAGTCTAATGTCGGATGTGCTGGAGCGCCTTCCGCGTCCTTCTGCTCCCGGTCCAGATCCGTCTGCTCCCGGTACGTCTACTGCGGTTGCCGGTCCTTCCGACCCTGGACGTTATTCATTTGACCGTAATGCCGAGGTCCACCTGGTACCGGATACTGCGCTCATTGGGCTCATGGACATGATGTCGACAGAGCAGCTCCGCACGCTTCCAGAGCATGTGTTGTCCCAGGTGCCGGCGTACATGGTGGAAGAGTACATCCGCAGAGCCGAGGCGGCGCCGAGACGACCACGCGATCCATCTCCGGGAAAATGATATTTGTACTGTTTTTTGATATTATGAATTTGGATATTTGGATATTATGAATTTGGATATTTGGATATTTGTTATTGGATATTTGATATTGGATATCATGAATTTGGATATTTGTTGATCGTACATGGATGTTTGGATGGATATTTGGATATTTGTTGATCGTACATGGATGTTTGGATATTGGATATTATGAATGTGTAATATTTACGAAAAGGAAATAGAATGTTTCTGTAATTTTTTTTAATTGATGTTACATTTAGCGACGGACTAGCGACTAACTAGCGACGGATTATATAAATATTTGCAGTTACCGACGGAAGAGCGACGGAATATCCGTCGCTAACTGGGTGATATAAAATATTTTGCAGTTACCGACGGAAGAGCGACTACCTAGCGACGGCGCATCCGTCGACATGGTTCTGGAAATATGGTAGGTTTCCAGAGACTTAGCGACGGATAGTTGGTCGCTAATCCGTCGCTAATCGGTCGAAGATGACGACGGACTAGCGACGGATGAGCGACCAATTATCCGTCGACATGGTTCTGGAAATATGGAAGCTTTCCAGAACCAGGCCGACGACCTACCCGTCGCTAATACGTCGCTATAACATCGAGGTTAACGACGGAATGGCGACGGAATAGCGACTGATTTTGCGTATCAGGAACCTCTCTGATACGCTTTTACCGACCTATTGACGACGGATTAGCGACGGATATTTTAATATTATATGGCATGTAAACCGACGGGAACATGTCGCTAATCCGTCGCTAAGTAGGTGAAAGACAACCGTCGCTAACCAGTCGCTTGTCGGTCGGATAATTATTTGTCCGACGGCTTAGCGACGGACATTTTTTAGCGACGACGTTTTTCCCGACGGCCATTTTCATCAAATATCCGTCGCCATTACGTCGGTAATTTATGTTACCGACGGATAAGCGACGGATCTGGCCGTCGCTAAAGTTGGTTTTTTTGGTAGTGAGTCTTTATCAATTTGTTTGACTCACGTTGTGCATAATAAATCATAGCCTTTCTATAATCAATGAAGCAGGATATGGTTTCAATAAATGGGCTTAAAATGTTAAAGGAAGGAAAATCATGATGTGAACGCACAAAAAACTTATTGGTTTCATAACATAATAGTCAGCAAAGAACATAACTAGAATATATATGGTCTAATGAATATTAATCATCATCATCATCATCATCATCCAAGCCACTTCACTTATATAGAAGATAATAACCAGAACATCTCCACATGTCATTATTCTTTTAAGCAAAAATAAGCAATATAGTTTGTATTAGTAACTTACCAGCCCTATTCCACTGTAGAGAGAGGTATTATGTAGAAAAGGCCAAGATCCTTCCCCAAGGTAGGGTTCATATATACACAAGGGCTGACAAGTCCGCTCAAGCTAGCTCCCTGTCATCTCTTTCATGCAAATCATTTTTAGCCCTCTCAATTTTTTTTGCATTTTTGTAAACTTCCTCCCATGTTCCATGAGGCTGATCAGTTCTATCCTTCAACTGCATGAAGGTTTTAACATATTACATGATATTTAACTAAGATTTGATAAGCCAGTAATAAAAAATAAACAATGTATAATGTTAAAAATCACCTCTTGTTCTTCTATTCTCCTTTTAGCATTCACTATTTCGATCTTTTTTACTTCTTACCAAGCAACCAAGGCTTCCTCCGTCCATGAGATAGTATTAGTTGAACCTTCCTCATGCATACAATTCCACTGCTCCTCAATCTTGTATAATATTCCCAACCTTCTAGGCATCATATATAGATTATTTGTATTTGTTATATTCTCAAGAAAATGTTATTGCTACTCTTCCCTCAAACTTAAAGGTATCTCTGTAAACCCCTTCGGAGAAGCAACTTCTGATGGAAACTTAAGAACATTATCGAATAATAGTGCATATCTTTGAATTGTATCAGAAACCATCAGATTTCTGTCATTTTGTTGGCCAACTGATGCAATTTTCTAGGCTAAAGGAGATAGTTTCCCTCTTGAGATTGCTTGAAATATGTCTCAGCGTGCTTACTTCCTTTTTTCGGTAAAGATATCCATTTATCCCATTATCAACTTGAAAGTCACATAAAGTAATCTTATAATACATTATGATACATATTTCAGAAGGATATGAAGACAAACAGGCTAACCGCATGAGTGTATGCACAGATATGTGTGCACGCACACACGCATAAACAAAATGTAGTATTAGAATTAGAATATCCAGAAGACAACTCACTGACATACATAATTTCTAATCACACCAAGATCAGGCACAATAACCAGTTTCCCGAGAGTCGTAGCATGCAACAAAATAGGTAGGAAAGATTGCTCCTCAATAAATGATCCATATATCACAATGTTGGCTATACCAAGAAAATTAACTTCATTTTCATCAGAAACAATATGCTGCAAAATGCCTCTTGGGCAACCAAAATCTAAACCAATGGTCTAGCAGAAAGCACAAAAGTTGAATCAATATATGAAGCAGAGGGAAAAAACAACAACAATTTGACTACATTAAGAAGTTCAAAGAAATTTGAAGCTACCTCCACAGCTGTCTTGTATGTAGTTGAATTCCTGCTCACAATTCCAACTTTCAGCAAAGAAGTATTATTAGCCGGAAACTCTTGGAGTTAGGATGCTAGTGCTTGCAAGACAAGTGCATACTCCAGCAACATACCACCATATGAAGAATTGACTGCCAATAATAGAAATAAGAAAATCCTCTGATCTATAGCCCTTGTTAACTCATAAATCATGAGCCAGCAGTTTGGCTGTAAGTCAACAAAACATCTCGCCTTTGATTCTTATTTTAAGATAAACACCTTATACAATTGTGAATGGCAATAAAATTTTGACGAAAGAATTCGCTTTTTAGGATACCTGATCTTCTCTTGTTATTGTATGATTATCAGCAAGAGTTCAGCAGCATTTTCCATGGCATAATCATTATATACATCCATAGACCATCTTTAAGCATCCCATCAACAAGAGTATCGTGGCCAAAGCATGGTCCCTTTCTGTAAACATAAATTAATATAAACAAATCAGACTCCAGATTTACCAGGTTCCCTATTGGCTAGTATTTGACATCTACCAACCGTATGTGACAATTCATTGAGGGTTCTGTCCTTGTATTGGATTGCATAAGGTACCTGGAAACTCCGATACTTCAAGGATACATGTAGGACATACTTTCTCTTATCATAGATTTTAAAATATATCGTATCCAAGGCGTGTTAACGAGTCAAAGGAGAACAAAAATGTAATGATGCGCGTAAGAATAGAAAACAATGCTTGGAAGATCTAAAGTATGTTTGCATTTATATCAGTCTAATTTTGTAAATTAACAAAAAGAAATTTCTTTCCTCTCTTGTGGTGAATCAGCTCCCAGCATCCTATGTTGTAGTTTCTAGTATATCAAATTTAATTTGTGTTGTTAAATATCTTTATCAATTAAATTATATTTCATGAACTAAATTTCTACTTCTCTGTGCATGAACTATTGCCATAAGTCTTCTAGAAAGACCTTGTAACAGTTCATGTTACATAATTGCTAGCTCCTCACAGAGAAAATCTAAAACATTACACAAAAGGAGTGATAAAAATGACGTACCTTGCTTCTGAGATATATTTAGGAGCATTGGACATGCTTTCCATGCCACCAGACACAACAATGTTATTTATTCCCACCTGGATACTTTGTGCTGCTAGTATTGTAGCTACATACAGATGAAATAAAAGGATTGAATAAACAATGAAAAAATCAACATGAGTATCATAATTCCAATCGTGAACAAGTACAGTTGCAGCAGTACCAAGTGGGTTAACATAGAACAAATTGATTAGAGCCATTAAATTAAATTGCATTGTTATTTGGCAGCATTTTGGCACACTTGTAAATATTAAAATCAAACATGGTGGATGAGGAAAGATAGTGAGATCTATACTCTTTTGACTGCCTTTGGCTCCCATCCTCATGAGTATTCCTCCAAATCAACTTTTTCTGTCTAAATATTGAAAATGGATAGTTTTTCAATATATACCACTATATGTAAAAATAAAATCAAGAACTGTGATAACATCCCCACAATCTACCAGTGTTTAAGCATGACAAGCACAAACAACGCCTTGTGTCATATCAATTTATTACTTTTGGCATCATCTGTCGTAGAATCAGTTTCTATCCTGGATTCATCATACTCCAGTAGCTGCAAAGAAATAAAGAAGGCATGCTCATGGTCTCTTAATCTATCGAAACATGGAAAATCAAACTAGTAAAGAAGATGAACTTATTTGCATGCAAATATGTTATTATCATGAAATCCTCAAACTAGTAAAATATTATCTACATCATCCTCGTTTGTTAGTCTTGAATCATGTTACCGTGTCAACAAGTACCGATTCAGGAGGGCCTCCCAGTGGAACATGAAAAGTATGTTGTGTTATATCAGACCAAACGAATCAGATAAATACATACGAGCAGTATAAAGCTATCTGCTTATGAGCTAACTATATCTTGAATATCTCTAAATCCATCTTTTACAGAAATTGTGATAATGAATAGAGTCCATAACAATATATTTACTATCACCCAAGATAGTTCCACTTTTCTGGGCTGCAGAGTCGCAAAGGCAAAGACACCCACTTTTCTGTCTTCCCTTCACCCACTTGTGCTACCCCCGTCATCCAGGCACCGGTACACCAGATGTCAGACTACTGACGATCCACCCATGCACAACTATCTCAAAACAAGACATGGAGACCAGCAACCTCCTCTACTGGCTTATCTTTCAGTTTTGTCATCATCACTCTGACCTTCCCTGTCCTCTGCCAAGACTTCTTTTAGCATCCAATGGCATTTAGGTTTGATAAGATTTGAAATGGTTTTTGTCTTAAAATAATGAGATTTGAGATGGTTTAGAAATGAAGTCAACAATATATTAGTATCAAGACAATGTAAAATTGACTAAACTGATCCTGGAAATTATTCTTAAAAAAAAAATCTGAACTAAGGAGTTCTTTTTCAAAAAATCAACCATAGCAAAAAAAAACTGAAAAATATGTGCCACTAGTGGACACAATAGCTTTGAACTTATAGACAAGGATGATGGACAAGTAGCAAGATAATGATTAAATTCTGTTACGTGTTTTGTTAGTTGCTATTAAGTATCATACATTCAATTGTATTGTAACTACCTGATGTAGAGTTTTATACTTTTCCTTAACAATTTTTTTCCCAAGTTTTACCGAATATTCCAAACTTTTGTCCAATTCAGTACTTTTCAAGCCAGCCAAACTTGTTACAATGGTGAAACCTGAAGCTCAGTGATTTAAAGGGAAATATAATTTTCCTGAAACTAGGATAATAGTTGGTGAATATCAAGTAGCTCATTTCAATGTTATAAAAAGTGCTAGGTGGCCGTTATGCGGCAAGGGGACGCCTAGCACCTGGGAGGCTGAAGACGGATTTATGCTGGCGGGCGGGGGAGGGGGAGAATGTCACCGTTGAAAAAGCTTAGGATTTTCTAGTTCATTGAAATTAATACAAAACTGTATATTTATATGTATATATATAAAACAAGGATTACATTATAAAGAACATTAGCCATCAATAGTTGGAAGAAATTATCAAGTCCAAAGGGACATTTTCACAAACACTAACCATGTTTTCTACGAGGTGCCAAATCCCTGAAGAAAACACTCCGTACAAAGATCAAGACCACATTTTGACCAGCATCTCAAGCACATCTTATTTACAGCGGAGAAAAACTTAAAGAGCCAACTGAACCTGTTCTTGTATGACAGGATGAGGAGGAAAGAAATAAGACTCTTGAGCCTTCGAATCCACTGCCATACCTGCTCGCGTGGTGGAAGCGCCGGAGGAATGGTGTGTGTGGGAGAGATATGCTACGGGGGAAGACCGCACCAGAGGGAGGAGGGATTTTTAGTATGGGTAGTTTCTAGGGTTAGGGTTTTTTGGGAGGGTGTTAGGGTCTGGAATTTGGAGGTTCTTGATGGGAATAAATTAAATAGGCCAAAAACTATGAGAGCAGAAGTGAAAAGGAGAGAGGGAAGGGAGGAGGAGGAGGAGGAGGAGGAAGAAGAAGAGGAAGGAAAAATGAGAACGAAAGTGAAAAGGAGAGGGAAGTGAGCGGGCTGATTTCGGGAAGAAGTGAAAAAGAGAGCGGCTAGTAAAAAAAATAGAGCGGGCTGAATATTGATTTTTTGGAACTTTTCTAACATTATTTGTTTATAAACTGATGATTTTCTTCTAAATCAATAAACCGACAATTTTGTTTATTTTTTGGCTTAAAACGACTTGCTTTTATTTTTAAAGTCAAAATTAAGCGACGTTTATACAAAACAATCGCATATTTTTGACGTTTATATCCAAATGTCAGCTAATTTCTTGACGTTTATTGCAAATCGTTGGCATATCATCTCTATGCCGACTAATCCATAAATGCCAGAAAATAAGCGTCGGAAATTCTCAACCTTTCTGAGAAAATGTCGATATTTTTCAACGCTTATTGTAAAACGTCGGTGTATCCTGTCTAAGACGACGTTCCCATAAACGTCGATAGAAAAACATGTCAGTAAATCCCTATTTTCTTGTAGTGGACCCCTGGGTGGGGGTAGCCGGACAAACTTGGGAGGAGTTCAAGGGCTTATTCAAGAAGAAGTTCTTTCCAGATTCAGCACTCAGAGCCTTAGAGTCACAGTTCGAGAGCCTAGTCCAGGGGAGTTTTTCAGTGGAGGAGTACGTTGGAGAGTTCGGCCGCCTCGACAGGTTCGTAGAGGGCTTGAGCGAGACGGCGAAGGCCCAGAGGTTCCAGAAGGGTCTGGTCAAGGAGGTCAAGTCCCTGACCAAGGGCAACAGGGATGCCACATTCGAGGAGATCTTGACAGGAGCCTTATTAGCTGAGGACGATCTTGAGCTGAGGCTCAAGAGGGGCGAGACCCTGTTGGAGGCAGCAGCAGCGGAGGCCAGGCCAAGAGGCCTCACATACAGATTCAGCAGCAGTATCAGCAGCCGATGGTCCAGCAGCAGCAGCAGCAGAGGCCTGTTCAGTATCAGGGACAAAGATAGGTGCTGTATCAGCAGGCACCCAGGCAGCAGCAAAATACTGTGTACAATTTTTGCAAGAAGCAAGGCAATGGATGGGACGACTGTAGGAAGAGGCTGGGCATGTATTTAATTTGTGGTTCAGCAGAGCATCAGTGTAGAGAGTGTCCCAAGAACTCGACACTATTGGCTTAGGTAGCACCAGGAGCTAGGGCTGCGGCAGGACAGCAGAGGGGACCACCATTGCAGACTCAGCAGCAGATGTTCGTACAGCATCAGCAGCAGGCCAGGGGATGCCAACCAGGACGAGTTTTTGCCATGACAGTCGAGGATGCTCCAATAGTAGGAGGGGTGCTTGCAGGTTCTGATCTTCTCGATTCTATTTCCATCTTATCTCATTATACCTATCTTGAAATTCAGTTCCATCTATTCCTATTTGTTTCCTCATTGTTGATAAGTTTGATCTGGTGTTTTATTATAATTTAATTTTCTTCTGAGATAAATTGTGTGGGCTAGGTTGCCTCGATTATGAGATTTTAGAATCCTCTAGGGTCATGCTAGCAGGCATAGTGAGGACATATAGTCGGATTATGGACGTATTTCTTGGGTGTGGGAATTTAAGGTTTTTGCTGTCAAGCGCGCGGCAATGCAAAAATTTTAAATACCATAATTCTAGAGGTATGTACCATAGTTAAGGACTCTGTGATTATCGTAGCCTTGCTCACTGGCATGACAGAGATTCTGAGTATCATGGTTTTGGACAGACGCATATGATTATCTGACGGTATGTTTGAGACTCTGATTGTGTGGTGTTTGACCTAGAAGGACTACTACCATTTTAATTTCGAGGACAAAATTTTTTTAAGGTGTGTAGACTTGTAACACCCAGTTTTCTAAAATGAGGGTAATTTTGAAATTTTGTATTTTAATTTATTTAATTACGATATTTAATTAATAATATAATTTGTGGTAATTTTTAATCATTTTTGAACTATTTAAATCATGACTTATGATTTTGGTGTTTGACTAGTGTAACCCTTGGAGACTATTGACCTAGAGCCTAGCCATGTGATTAGGATGTTTGATTAGTACATTTTAGCCTAGAGGATATTTTGGTCATTTTAGGATTTATTTGAATTTTTTGGAATTTTTAGAATTTATTTTGGAATTGTTTGAATGAGGGTTGACTAGGTTGACTTTGACTAGCTTTGACTTTGTGACCTAACCCTAGTTGAGTTGGTCTTGGCTAGATATGAGACCATACGTTAAGTTAAGTTAACCATACTCTAGTAAGTGAAAACAATTAGGAATATTGAGATTTGAATAGAAAGATTTAACCACAAGTCATGACTTGTGATTTTTTAAGTCATTTGTTTTATGACTAAGCCCAAAGCCCATTAGCCAAGTGCCCAAACCCTAACCCTAACATTTTGTCCAGCCACTTAACCCATCCTAGAGATCCCCCGTTATAAATAATCTCTTAGAAATTAGGGCTAGCCTCTAAGGAAGAACAAGCTTTAGAAAGAGGTAATGTCCCAACTTCAAAAATCTCTAGAAAATCCATTTTAGCTCCTTTTTCCCCCAAACAAATTGTAATAGGTTTTAATTTTAGTATTCTTTCTATTGTTACATGTTATTCTCAGATTCAAATCAATTTGGAGGAGTTTGACCATCAAGAGGAACATCTCTCTTTAGAGCGTTTTGGGGATTTTGATACATAGAGGTAACTTTCTATTTTCACCATAAAATTCTGGTTTTATTGCATATCTAGGGATCCCTAGGCCTAACCTAACTGAAGCAATAGTAAACCCCAGAATTTGGGTCCATTTCGTGTCCTATTAGGACACGTATCAGTGTCCCTATCCATATGTTTGTGAAAATGCCACAGAGGAAGTTTTTGTGTTATTTTTGAAATATTTTTGAATAGGAAATTAGTTTTTGTTGTCGCTTACACAATTCTTCACGACTGAGGGTATCCCTGTGTCGCATCGTGTCGGATTCGACGCACGCACACGCGGGTGCGTGCGTGCACGTGGGGCTGTGCGCGTGCGCTTCTGTTCGGGGGCTGTGCAGGACACGACTCGCCATGTTTTGACACGAAATTTGATGGAGTCGAGGGGGCATGCACTAACATCATGCCCCCAAAATTCTATCGAATCTCGTGTACTGGTTAAGGAGAAATCGATCGTGTACTGTCCTTACACTGTTCTGTGCACTGTGACTTTTAGCCACTGATACGACTTTTGTATCAGTCACAGACACGTCGAGGACACAGTGCAGGTCGACCTAGTCCTAGCCCTAGTATAGGCGTACACGTGTGCACGAGCATGTGTCCTAGTTCGTGCTGTGTCGTGTGCACGACACGCGTGCACACTTGTACGATGCAGTACACCGAACTGGACTGTTTTGCACTGTTTGTATCTCGTTTTGATTGGACACATTTGTGTCCGCTTTGGTGGATACGAACATGTTGTATGACACATATATGATGTATATCTTGTTTACCAACCTATGTTTTTACACTTTAGCTCGTTTTGTTTGGTCAAATCCTCATTTCCCAATTTCTGATACAGTGTATCATTAACCTGAAATTCCAGTTTTCAAACATGGACTTTGTCACCTATTTTAATCTAATTAATACTGTTAAAATATTGGTTTTAGTCCCTAAACCTGTCCTTCTATTAGTTATCTACTTGGATTTCAAATTTAAGCATGTTTGGTTGAGAATTGGATTCGATTTGAAGCTTTTAACTTTAGGAATGTAAACTGTCAAAAGAGGACTGTTGGGTAAACTGGAAATGGTTTTAGTTTTTGAGTGTGGTGATTAATTTCCTTCCCTTTGCTGATTCCTGTCCATTGATTCTTTTCTTTTCAGTCCAGTTGACACCCTCACACATTAGCACCATCTCACATCACCCACTCTTCACACCCCCTATGTTTCATTTACCCACACATACACATTAGCACTATCCTGTACACACACTTCTTGTATTTACTAATTTCATATGGCAGTTCACACACTTGTCTCTCATCACACACACACATTGCATTCATGTTCTCATACACACACACACACATATTTGCATTCATGTTCTCTCACACACACACACACAAGCAATTACACACACATGTTAGGTATCACCCCTCACATATCTCATTTTACTCACCCATATTATACACCACTATGCATTTCTCTTGCAGTCTCTCTACTATATCATGTATTTATATATATATATATATATATATATATATATATATATATAATATATTGTATATAAATAATGCATGTGTAATGTATATAAAGAATAGGTAGCCTACACATAGGTGTATTTTGATTTTAGCCTATATATATATATGTGTGTATACGTATATATATGGGAAATTCCTAATGTATTGTATTATAACCTAGTATATGTGAGTGTAATATATGTGGATTTGTGTAGGTATCCATGTATATGGCTACCCTATGTGTATAGACTTGTAGTGACTAGGTTTGAGTTGTGGTGTGTACTAGCTAGTATGAGTTGTAATGACTTAGTATACTAGCATAAGCCAATTTAGCTTAGTTTAGACTGGTTTGGACTAGTTAGGCCTAGTATAGGCTAATGTAGACTAGTATAGACTAGTTTGACTTAGTTTAGACTTGTTAGACCTAGATTGACCGTAGTTGACCTAGTTTGACTACTAGAGTTGACCAGAGTTGACCAAGAGTTGACTTTGGCCTAGATTGACCTAGACTCATGTAGAGTGCATAGTAGAACTTTATTTTACCATTTTAGACTTGTTGTGACTTGTGTTGTTCTGATTAGGAGCCAGACACCATTTCTCGGACAGTATATTCATCTTGGACTTTCAGATAGCAGGCGAGTACATTCTCTGACCGTTTTATACTTGTCTGGATTTACATTCTTGCTCTAGATTACTGTACTTGATGCTGACACGATTGTTATCATAGATTGGTACTATATGGATCTTCTTTTAAGATGTTATCCCCTTGTATTCAATAAATACATATTGTAATGTGCGTTTCACTTACAAATTGTATTTATTGAATACCCATATCCTTGTATACTTATTGTGCATATTGTACTCTCATTATCACATGAGTTCCAGGGATAGACCATTGTATACTATTGTATAACATTGTACAACCATTGCATAACATTGTACATCTATTGTATAATATTGTACATCCATTGTATAACATTGTACACTATTGCGCAAGATAACGTAACGGGAATGGATCCTTGTGTATTGATTGGGAAGGGAGAGTAGAATTGGTTATGAACTCAAATCCTATTGTACAATATTGTATAACTATTGTATATGTCAATTGTACACCACGTACAATGGAGTTACCATTGCATTTTCCTAGACCGTTTACATAACCATATTGTACTCTAAATCACAGTAGGCTTACAGTTATTACTTATCATATATAGATATTTCCTGTTATCAAATCTCTACTGTTTTTCATATACATTCTTCTTTCAGCGTTTCATGTACCTTACTCTATTGCATGCTTTATATTTCCTAACATGATATGAACTGCGTGAGATATTTTGTGCCCGCTCCTGTCCTGACTGGACCTGTTGAAAATATTACAGAGGATGAGCATGAGGCCTGCGTAGACACTTACTATGGGACAGCTGTAGATGACATGTGTGACCCCGATTTCCAGCCTGATCCACTAGCTTAGAGACTGAGGCTCCCTAGTCGAGGTTTTACTATTTCTGTCATTTGAGATATGGATTGTATATATTCTCTCATATTCAGTATTAGAGACTTGTATTGAGCTGGATGTTCTGTTTTGTATGGCAGTAGACACTTAGACACTCTCCCTGATTGTATCCTGTGGATCTTTTATTCCTGTATTTATCGATCTATCTTTTATCTTATCGTTCTGCCTTAGATGTGATTGAGACTGTATATTGCTATGTCACCTCCATTCGGAGTGTATATACTGTATAGGTACCTTTATATTGTTAGATGATTGACCTAGGACAGCGTTCTACCACCGACACTGCGGCATAGGCTGGGCGTTGTTACGTTCTTGTACCCTCTTAGTCGGTGTGGGTTGTGACAGTCAACGACCACCTTACCGTAGAATTTTTCTAGGTATCCCCATCAAAGTTGTTATCCATACCTAAAATCCCAGGTATGCCAAGGGTAACATGTCCACAAACAGTACCCCAAGCGGGGCAAACACCACCACAACACCATAAACACAATAAGCAACACAAATAAAGGGTAAAATAAAACATACTCTTTTATTTGAAAGCCAAAAGTACTACATGTTCTGGGACTGCGTCCCTCTCAAAAAAAGAAAGAAAAGAACGGAAACAACAGAACGAAAAAAGCCATCTATGGTTCGACGGTACATAATTCCAGGAGACGATTCCACACCAAGGCGGTCCCCTGTTCAAGCCGCAGCTTAGCTCGACGCTTGGCCTCCTGAGATAACCGCTCCGCATCATCCAAATACATGTGCGCCCGCCAGCCATCTTCCATCTTCTTCAGGGCGAGCTCCAGGCTAGCACAAGCTCTACTAACTCTGTCAGCCTCCTGGACAATCAGCCCCTTTTTAGTACGGGCAGTTTCGAACTCAGACTCCAGGAAAGCTAACTTCCTCTGAAGCTCAAGGATCTGCTCCCGCGTGTCAATGACCCAACGGGAGGCAGTCGCTTCCCAAGCCGTAATATCTTCACTCTCGCGGCTCAACTGATCATATAGCTGAGATAGATCGCGAAGGTCCTTCAGTATGACCGGCTTGGTCTTATCCCGAGCAGCCCTTATCTTCTCTACAACAGTTATGAGGAAACCTCGCTCTTGATCTATAGCAGCAGGCAGATCAGCCTGCCGCAGCACCTGAAGCTGGGCCATTAGCTGATCAGCCTCTAGCAATTTTGCCTCCAGAAGTGCAGCTATCCCCGTCCTACCGGGAAGAGTCTTAAGAATATCAATGTGACCTTGGGCACATTGTCGGGCCAAGGCAAAAGGGGTCCCCCGTTCCACAGCAGCCGCGACCGCTCTCTTCAGGTGGCGATAGAAGCTGTCAACCACGTCCTGTGACGCTTCATCCAGAACTTTCGTAGAGGACGGCGTCAAAGAAAGTGTGGCTGGCAGTGTTGAAGGAGGCACGCTAGAACTTGCCACTAGAAAGACAAATTCCGAGCGGAAAGATGCGCGGATAGCATCTAACTCCTTCTCCGCCACCCGAAGAGTCTGGACACTCGACAAAGCAGAAAAGTCGATTCACAGAGCCGTCTGAACAGAGGAGGACGCAGGGACCATTGTCCCCTGCCCCGGCTGTGCCGCCATCTGACTTCCCGAGCCCGAGCCAGCAGGAGGCCCTTCGATATGAGTCAGAAGAGGAGGAGGCACGCTCCCCTCCGCCAGATCCCCTTCGACAGAACCCACCCTGACGATGTCTATTATCGGCACTGGAGGGGCAGGACCTGTATGTCCAGTGCAACCATCAATCATTCTAACCCGAAGGATATGATGATATAGCAGATAGGCCTCCTCACAAGTTAAGATTTGGCTTATCTTACCATGGGAGGAGCATGGAGGCTGCGAATCGCACACAACCGCCAGAGTCCCCTCACCAGCAACCTCCGAGTCAAATTCAACTGGTTCTTCTGCCCCAGCCTCCCAGAGGGGGGTACGACTGGTTCAGTGTCACCCTGCTGATATTCGACAGTCTCATGGATGGGTTCAGAAACTCCATCGCCTTGGGTCGAGACCTCAGCGACGGAAGGAGCCTCAGCCACTTCCGAAAGAACCCCAGAAGAGATGATCGTGGCACACATGTCACTGACCAAAGTGGTCAGCACCGGATCAAGTTCAAAAGTAGCAGCCGGTTCTCGAGAAACCGACTCCTCCGATGCCTACAAGAGCAAAGGAAAACGACTAAGCTAAAATACAGAAAAAGAAAGAGAAGATAGTTATAATTCAAGTTACCTCAGAAATAGCGTCAACATCCTCGATAAGTAACCGACGGGATCTGACAGCAGCCCGTTTTATTGAATAAGTTATGCCGATATCAGTCGACTCACTCATGCTTTGCTTACGCGAAGGACCAGGCACATCAGGCTGCTGATCCACCACCACTTCATCAAACGCAATGGTCGGTTGGTCCGCCGCCATTTCGTCTAGAGGTGGGAGAGAATTATCGACACCATGCTCGCCATCTTCTTCATCCGCGATGGTGGACTCCGAATCCGCCACGGGAACCGCGTTTGCCCTCTGCTTCCTCATTTTTGACCTCTGAGGCTTTTCTGCCAAGCCGGTACCAACAATAAAACTGGTACGTGGGTCAAAGATAACAGAAAACCTGCTCGCAGTGACGTGAAAAAGAGCCGCTAAATATAAAATCTCCCCTTGCGTCTCAGCGTCAGGGACCGAAAAACTAGCACGGGTATGAGAAATATTATAGTAAAGCTAGTCCCTGATGCCATCCAGAACACTGCCTTCAAAGCCCATGCAAGAGCTGGGACTCTCTAGGAACAACTGGCTATACCCAAACTGGCAGGAAAACCGGCTGGACAAGTAAGGTTCGAGGTAGACGGTATTGCGGTTGTGATATACTAAGTGTGAGGGATGGATGTTATGCAACCAAAGAATCATCCTCTCAGGTAAGAGGAGAGGAGGCCCGGCACCGTCAACATGTACACTCCCCACCTCCTCAGCCGAAAAATGGGGAACAAATACGAAGAAATTATATCCATCCACCCTCGCCAGCGCCCTCCGACAGGAAGGCATAGAGTTGTATTCCCAGGACATCCGGCGGTACTGGAAGATAAAAGCATCATCGTCAGTTACACCATCTTTTGGGCCAGGTCTCATCAAAGACCGACAATACATTAATAGCCACCCCATCAAATAGTGGTAGGACAACTCGATTCGCTCAAAGTTTATCGTCATGTCGCGTGCAATAACCTTGAACAAAAAAGTACGGAGGCCACGGTGTATACTGCACACCATGACTGGGAGAAGGGCCAGTCAGACCCTGAAGGCCAGCTTCACGGCAGGAAAGATAAAATTTCGGCTGATCCTCTCAATGGAGCCAACTCCTCCGGAGACCACGCAATTGCATAGCCATACCATCAGGAACTCTGCCAGGATTGCCTTCTCCGACAGCGGCTGAGTATCCTGATAAAAATAATCAAAGGAATCAGTTTGACTCCCAAACGTGTCGTTCAATGCCATCAATTTCTGGACAGTTAACACCAGATCCTGTACTTGCTCTCGGGTTAGAGGGTTCCGGGAGAGCTAAGCCCTGGTATGCGAGAGGTTCCCCTCTGAGCTACTATCCTTTTTGGTCGTCTGCTGATAGTAACTGTGGTGACACAGTGACTCCTGATAGACAGCAACGAAACCCGGATGTCGTTGCTCCAAATCTTCGAACTCTTCGTTCGTTGGAGTATATACTTTAAACACTTCATTACTCCAGGGCAGCCTAGATACTACGTGCATCTCATGAAGAGCAAGACCAATCTCCCCTCCAAGCGTAAAAAAAGTCCCCGTCTGTCGGTTGTACATCTCCAAGAGAGCCATAAACAACTCCTTGTTGATGGGTAGTCCGTGACATGTGCCCCGGATGGCGTGGTAGAGACCAACCTCACGCATGAAAGTCCCATATTCTCGTAGAATCCACCCGGTCAAATTGGCCCATGAAGGGATGGGGCGTATCCAGTTCAAATGCGAGAGCCGGCCAATGGGATAAGACCCTTTCCGCGCAAGTTGATTCAGAAAAGTGTCGGCTTGAGAGAATAAGAAATTGGGACCTTGCACATTTAAAAAGGCACCCGGGGCTAGCCCCATCACGTGGCAGCTGACTTCCCTGCCCGCGTACGCTGATCGAATATGCTTATTGTAGAGGATGTTACCCACGATCATGCCCGACCGGCTCGGGGTCAAGGATTCCTGCATCCTCCTGTCTACCGGCACCATATTGAACCACGCCAATAGAAAATGACGTTCCATCTGGAGGATATGGATCGCCCTCCCAGCAGAAATAAAATTCTAATTCTCAGATATATCCAATACCCGGGAGTTCTTCACAGTCAGAACGTCCCCAAAGAAGAACGTCGGCTTCAGGTACATTCCTTCCAATTTCCCTGAGTTCAGCATGGCACAGAGAAAGCGAGAGGACTGGTTCTTGATAAGATTCAGCCTCTCCTAAGGCTCGTTCTGAGGTAATTGCTCCACCACCTGCCGGACTATATGGTCAAGCCGAACTCCGATGGCAAATTAGGCCTGGCCCACCAGGGGTTCTTCCGCTGCATTAACTAGTAGATTTACTGAAAACAGACAAAAGGAACAAGTTAAAAGAGGGGCTTTGGCTTATGCGGCCCAGCCTACAAAGGACTTATGCGGTTTTATTGTTGAACATGAGCTTATATGGCATTAATTAGTGTAAGCTTATGTGGCTCCGTCTCGCGTACGCTTATGCAATTATGCTTAACGAGGCGTTATGCGGCTCAAATCTGAAGAGCGTTATGCGGCTCAATTCAGAGAAGCTTATGCGGTTCGGTTTTCACACAGCCCTATGTGGATGAATCCAGGAGGGGCTCCATACGGTTTGGTTCAAAAGAGTCCATGCGGCTCTGATCGACAGGTCATTATGCGGTTCAGTTTACGAAGTGTTCATGCGGCCCAAATAGTTTTTACATGGCCATGCTTCTTATTCAAAGTATTTCAATTTTGTAAATTGAAAACTTTGAAGGGGGTCTTGTAGAAGCATAAAAAAGAATAAAGAAAGGCCTATGCGGCTCCGACAAAAAGATCCCCATGCGGCTCGGAAGTCCATGCGGCTCAGGAGTCCATGCGACTCAAGGGTCCATGCGACTCGGATAGTTCCATGTGGCCCAAAAATAAGCCACGTGACCTTCAACAATTCTCCTCTACATTCTGCTGTATTTAATGCCCTGACGACTGCTATGACAAATAACAACTATGACAGCTCTGACATAAAGACGTAATAATGACTCTGACATGATGGCGTGTTCCTAGGAAAGAGGAGAAAATCTTCTTACAGCTGGCAAGATCCACCAAGTCCCGAAGTCACTTCATACGGCTGCTACATTTATGCGGTCGCCCACTTCTTGCGGCTACCCATCTGTATGCAGCTGCATCTTTCATGCGGCTACCTATCTACATGCAGCTGCTTATCTCCATGCGGCTGTCCATCTGCATGCGGCTTCCTATCTGCATGTGGCTGCTTATCCCCATGCGGCTGCCTATCTGCATGCTGCTGCCTATCCCCATACGACGACTTAGCCCCATGTGGCTGCCCATCTGCATGCGACTGCCTATCCCCATGCGGCTGTCCATCCACATGCAGCTGCCCATCCTCATGCGGCTGCCCATCCCCATACGGCTGTCCATTCTCATGCGACTGTCCATCCTCATGCGGCTGTATGCTTCATGCGGCTGAGAGGACCACCAATATAGGGCTCTGCCAGGACCGTCCAGTTGAGACACACGGTGCTCTTCACGACAATCGAGACACATGACAGTCTTATCTTTTCTGGAATTATGGGTGCTAACAAATCCTAACAAAATTAGATTTGTTGCGATCGTCATAATTGTCCAGATCAAATCAAATCAAGCAAATTGGACACGTGATAGGCTATCACAAATCACGAATATTTATGGCAATCAATATTTATTGCCCACATAGATTTGATGCAATCACAATTAATTGCTCAAGTTTATTATATTCAAGATGAACGGTCCAGATTGATAATTCTTAAGCCGTCGACTTTTCAAAATAGATAATCATTGTAAACCCTAATGATCACCTCCTACTCTTATAAATAGTAAGGTGCTATTTCCTTTCAAAGGACGGAGACAGACGCATACAGAGAGAGGCGCACAGAGGAGCATATACACAAAAAGGAGAGCACAGAGAGATACATGCAGAGCCAGACACAGAGTATTTCTTCTCCATAGCCAAGACCGTGTCCGATCGTCCAAGGAGTAAGACAGAGCTGCCATCGCTTTTTCGAGCCTCTATCGTCACCCTCCAGAATCAAAAATAAACAATTGTACTTGGATTGTTGTACCTAGGTTTTCGTCCCTAGGCTTTCTTTGTACAAGTGAGTTTGTATTGTGAGTCTAAGTTCAGTCCTCCTATATAAATTGTTCTGTACTTTCACGATCAATGGCAAATAATCACCATAGCACGTGCCAACAGATGTCAAAGAAGAAGAATGATAGCTTAGAAGGGAATCTTTCTCACACCAAGAACTGGCTCAGCTACCTATTTGAGCTAGGTGCCTCAGGTCGGGTTGCCCTTCGAAGTCCTCGAACACGGAAGGAGATGCAAAACTAGGTGTTGAATGCCAAGAGGGATAAAACTATGGGTGATAGATTCGGGAGCCAATCTGACACCTTTAATTATTTTTATCAAGATACAGAGAAAATGTCTGATAAGGCTCTCCTGGCGAGATTTCTGATGTTCTGGCTGCGGATTTGTGTAGTTTCAGGAGGGGCTGGTGCTATTGAGAGAATCAGTCGTAACCTGATACTTCCCACGGTGAAGCTAGTCTTTGGAGGCAGACTAGCTCTACTCCCCGCCATGGTATGCAGTATTTATCGTGGCCTCCGTACTTTTTTATCCAAAGTCATTGCTCCTGATACGATAAAGGACTTTGAACGAATCGAGCTGCCCTACCATTATCAGTTGGGGTGGCTGTTAATGCATTGTCCATCTTTGATGAGGCCTGGTCTAGAGGACGACGTGACTGCTGATGATGCCTTTATCTACCAGTACCACCATATGCCTTGGGAGTACACTACCATGCTAGCCTGTCGGATGGTGCTGGCACGAGTGGACAGCTCCTTTTTCGTGTATGTTCCTTATTTTACTGACGATGAAGTAAGAGACGTACATCTTGATGGTGCTACGCCTCCTTATTTTTTGCCTGAGAAGATGCTCCTCCGGTTGCAGAACATTCGCCCTGCATATCAAGTGTATCATAATTGTAACTCCGTCTTTTTTGAGCCTTACTTACCCAGTCGATTCTCTCGGCAATTTGGGTACAGTCAAATGATTTTGGACAACTCTAGCTCCTGTCTGCATTTCGAGGGTAGCATTTTGGATGGCATCCAGGCTTGGCATTATTATAGTACGGTTCATACCCATGCTAGCTTCTCCGTACCTGATGCTAGAGAATCGAGACATATTTTATATATTGTTTGCCACTAATTATAAAAGAACAGAACAGTTTTATGGGAGGACTGGACTTTTACTTCATAATACAAACTCGCTCATACAAAGAAAGCCTAGGAATAAAAACCTAGGTACAGCAATCTAAGTACAATTGTTTAGTTTTGATTCTGGGGGGTGACGATAGAGGCTCAAAAAAGCGACGACAGCTCTGCCTTACTCCTTGGACGATCGGACGTAGCCTCGGCTCTGATGAAGAAATGCTCTCGGAATGTGTGGGGAGACTCTTCTGTGCGTACCGTTGTCTCTCTGTGTATACAGCCGGGGGTTTTACAAGAGAATGGCACATTGCTATTTATAGGAGTGGGGTATGATCATTAGGGTTTGCAATGATTTCCCTAAAAAAGTCGGCGGCATGGGGATTTAATTATCATTTTCCTTGATCCTATTTTGTTGGCAATTAATCTGGACCACTAATCTTGATTGCAACGAATCTAGACAATTAATGCTGATTGTGTAAAATCCGTATGGGCAATTAATATTGATTGTCATGAATCTATTAAAGTTCGGATCTCCTGCCACGTGTTTAATCCGCGTGATTGTAATAAATCTGCTTTGATTTGGGTAATTATGATGATTGTACTAAATTTGGTTGTTGAGATTTGTTGATAAATCTTGATTGATTTAATGCCACGTGTCTAACCATCATTACGGAGAAACTGGTCTTCTGCCACGTGTCATAACCGCGAGCCACAGCCGCATGAGGGTAGCTTCTTAGGTTTTGAACCGTATGAAGGTGGCAGCCGCATAGGTGTAGCCTCCAAAATCTGAGCCGCATGGGGGTGGTTTCTGATTGAGCCGTATAAGACTAGCCACGTGTCAAGGCTGCATGGGCATGGCCTCTCTGTATTTGAGCCATATGGAGATGATCCCCATGATCCGAGCTGCATGAGAACCGCGGCCGCATGGGGTGGCTTCTTAAGATTTGAGCCGCATGACGATGGTCTCTACGATCTGAGCCGCATGAGAGCATCAGCCGCATGGGGGGGGGGGGTGGCAGCCGCATAGGAAGCTTTGGAGTTGGTGGATCGTGCCAGTTGTATAGGAGATTTTTTTGTCTCCCGAAGAACGTGCCGTCATGTCAGAGTTCATCATTTCAGCTTTAATGTCAGAGTTATCACTTTATGTCAGAACATTTAATGGAAGCAGTCACTTTATGGCCAGCTGTAAAAATAAGCTGCATAGGGCCACGTGATTCTCTCCTGAGCCGCATGAGGCTATTGGAGAGTTTCTGATCTGCATGAGGCTCCGATAGATTTCTGAGCCGCATGAGGCTCCTTCTGTTTTGAGCCGCATGGGCTTCTCTTATTCATTTCTATGCTTCTACAAGACCCCCTTCAATATTTTCAATTTGAAAAATTAAAACACTTTGAATAAGAAGCATGGCTATATGACCTCCGCTGGCCGTATAGGATGTTCTGGCTGCATGGACTTCTTGGCCGCATGGCCTATCTGGCCGCATAGACTCCCTAGCCGCATGGGCTCCCTGCCACGCGTGCGTCTCATTAATTGTCCTTACTTCATTTTAGAGCCGTCTTTTGGGAGAATCCAAAGAGTTGGTTCATTAAATATTTAGATTTTATGCCCTGGATGAATCTCCTTTATGAGAGGGGGCAAAATCCGAGGAGTCGATTTTGCCTTTTTGCAACACGCTGATCGAAGCGTTCCCCCCCTCCTTCTGCCTATAAATAGGAGCATTTTTTGGTCGGAGAGACTTCTTCTTTACTTTCTTCTGTCTTCAACTCTTCTTGCCCTAGGTTGCTATCATCGTCTTCTTTCTCCGCTCATCAATCTACAATGGCCCCTAAGTCTTCCAAGGCTACGCCGAAGGGTAAGGGAGTGGCTTCTTCGTCAGCCACGGTACCTGAAGTTCACCCCGACGTTTACCCCACCATTGTTGGTAAGGGTTTGGGCGGATCGTATACTTCGAAAACCCTAAATAAGACGACTCTGTTGCATGCTTTATGCACAAGCCTTTAATTCGTCCCTCGCCTTTATCGAACTGTTAGACTTGTCTGGGCCACATGTATGTCCCACGTCCGAGCCGTATGGGGGTGTACCCCATGTCCGAGTTGCGTGAGAGTTTGTCTAGTAGCCATATAGACACTTCACAAACTGAACCGCATAATGACCCGTCGAACAGAGCTGCATAAGTCTCTCTGAATCGAACCGCATAAAGCCCCCTAAACAGGACCACATAAACTCATCTGGACTGGGCCGTATGAGGCTCTGGCCATCTTCTAACTTTGTTTCTTTTATCTTTGATTCTTGCAGCGTCCCTGCCGAAGGCTGAGATCATTGTGAAGAAAGAGTTGCTGTCTCCTTTCATCAAACACGAGCCATTACTCGTTAAAGAGGAGATGATACCAAAAATGGAGGAACAAAAAGAAGAGCTGGCACCTATTGAAGTTGCTGTAAAGGTGGAGCCCCAGTCTGACGGCGGTAGTATTGGGAGTTCTGATCCTCCTGCTCTGGATGAGGATTTTGCTCAAGTAGATCCTTCATATAAAAAATGGTTGAGGGATTGGTATATGCGCCCCCGCAACTAGGATTCATAGGCCCTCATAAATATCCATCTTTTGTCTTGATATTTCTGTCTGTCTTTAGCTGTAGTTTGTGTTTTGCTTCTTTTGGACATCAATATAATCTTATTCCTTCTTGTCTGAACGAAATGATAGAGAACTTTTCTGGCTTGCTCATGAGATGTAGTCATGTGAATGTAACTGATTTTGAATGAACAAAATACATTTGCTCTATTCTATGCTTGTAGTAGTTGCCCCAATGGAAGACTTTTTGTGGACTTGCTCCCTATGGCATAACTTGGTTTCAGGTACGGATAACAAGTTTGATGTGGATACTTAAAAAATTCTACAGTGAGGTAGCCATGGAAGTTCCCGGTATTGGGAGAAAGAATGCCATGGAACAGCTGGGCTCCCGGGGCATGATGAGAAATTTACGGTCAACAGAGGACATTTGTGGTCACCTGAGAACATTTGTGGTCGACAGAGGACATTTGTGGTCGACAGAGGACATTCGTGGTCAACTGAGGACATTTGTGGGCCTATTATCCTTGGCGTACCCTAGTTTTGGGTACGGATAATAAGTCAAAAGGGAACCAACATACTTACTCAGAGGTAATGAGGACGTGGCAAGTATGAGGGTTTCTTCGATGGAGCCTTCCTACTCAGAGGTAATAAGGACGTGGCAGGAGTGGGCTCAACGGAGGATATTTGTGGTCAATAGTGGACATTTGTGGGCCTATTATCCTTGGCGTACTCCGGTTTTGGGTACGGATAATAAGTCAAAAGGGAACCAACATACTTACTCAGAGGTAATGAGGACGTGGCAAGCATGAGGGTTTCTACGATGGAGCCTTCCTACTCAGAGGTAATGAGGACGTGGCAGGAGTGGGCTCCATGAAAGGGTACATAGAACGACTCAGAGGTAATGAGGATGTGGAAGTTCTATGTAAGGGGGTGATTTATTTTTAGCGAAAGTGAAACAACTCAGAGGTAACATCGATATGGTTGTTTTAGGAAATTTGTGGATCTGGTACCCTTTTTTGTGCACTAAAAGTGCGAGTAGTGGATCATGAGGAGGATGCACTTTTAGGAAGAAAGTTCAGAGGTGTGATCATACCTGAGTTACTACCTAAAAGACGCAATATAGATTTATCTGGAGTGACCGGAGTATAAGTTCAGCGGTACCTGCGGGTACATAATTCGGCAATCTGGGGAATATGGAGTCAGAATGGAAGTTCATCGGTACCAGAGGGTACATAACTCAACAATCTTGTATTTGGAGGATGTTGTTTCAGACATAATACTTCTTCAGGAACTTGCCGTCGATGGACAACATGAGCAAGTCTCCATTTTGTTTTGCGAGGCGGTAAGCACTGTTGGAGAAGACAGCCTTAATGACAAATGGACCTTCCCACTTTGGATGGAATTTGCCAGCGGTTTTGTGAGTCATAACCATCGGCCTCCGAACTGCCAGAACGAGATCGCCCACTTGGAATGTTCTGATTTTAACCTTCTTGTTGAAGGCTCCCGAGATGCGTGCTTGGTATAGCTCGATTCATTGTTGAGCTAGTAGGCGCTTTTCATCCAAGGCCTCCAACTCTTGTAGCCGGCGATGGTAATTATCGTCCATCGTCAATCGATAGGTAAGGACGACGTGGAGCGAGGGGATTTGAGTCTCCAATGGGAGAACTGCCTCACTCCCGTATACCAGGAAGAATGGTGTGTTCCCGGTGGCCGTTCGGACTGTAGTACGGTATGCCCATAAGCACTCACCAAGCTTCTCATTCCAGTCGCGTTTGTTGGAAGATACGAACTTCTTGAGCAACTTGATGATGGTTTTGTTGAATGCTTCTGCCAACCCGTTTGCTGCTGGATTGTATGGCGTTGAAGAAACATTCTAGATTCGGTATTTGTCGCAGAACCGATAGAAGGCGTGGCTCGCGAACTGTAGACCATTATCGTGGATGATCCTTCGGGGCAGTCCAAAGCGATATATGACGTGATGCTTGAGGAAGCTGATCACGTTTGAAGTCTTTACTTCTGCAAGCGGAATAACTTTCGCCATTTTGAGAAGTAATCGGTGATTGCGAGTATGAAGCGATGTCCTCGGGACGAAGGTGGAGTGATTGGACCGATGATGTCCATTCCCCATGCTTCAAATGGCCAGGACGCCACTGTCAGATGTAGAAACTCGGATGGCTGATGGATGAAATCTGCGTGGACTTGACAGGCTTTGCACTTTCTTGCATAGTCTATCGCATCTGCTACCATCGTGGGCCAGTAATAGCCCATCTGGAGAAGACGGTCTTGTAATTTCAGACCAGGCTGATGGGCCCCGTAGACACCATCATGAGCTTCGCATACGGCTTCTTTGGCTTCTGTATTTGATAGACACCAAAGCATTAATCCATCGTAGGATCGTCGATACAGCATTTTCGTCTCTGTATCATAGAAGAATCTGAGGGAACGCCTTCTGATAGAGGTGGCCTCTTTTGGGTTTTCGGGCAAGATGCCATAGACTACAAAGTCTATGAATGGCTGTCTCTAGTCTGGTGTTTCGTCAACCGTTTGAGCAGAATGACTCGCCACAAACTGAATGTTATTCTTGGGACAGACCAGTTCGTGGCCTATCACATCCACCGAGTGATGAGCATAGTTCAGAACTGCTAGGGAAGCGGCAAGGCCAGCTAAGGCATCGGCTTCGATATTTTGGAGTCTAGGAACGTATTCTATGAAGAACCCTTCGAACGATAGAATGATGCTGATCGCCGTTTGGTGATAGGGAATCATGTCTTCATGGCGGACTTCATATGAACCCCGGATCTGATTGACGATTAACTGCGAGTCGCAGTATGCTTCAAGGTATTCTACCTCCAGTTCCTTTGCAAGTCGGAGGCCAATGACTAAAGCATTGTACTCTGCCACATTGTTTGAACAGGGCTCTGTGAGGGAATAAGCCCGATTGATCACCAACCCGGAGGGAGAAATTAGCACCACTCCGACTCCAACGACGATGTTGCCCTTGGGCCCAGTTCTGGAAGCGCCGTCGAAGAACATTCGCCATATGGTATCATGAGATGCCACATGTGAGTCGGCAACCTCATCTGGAATCTCTTCGTATATCCTGGTTGACTCCAAACCTAGATGGGCTGCTAAAAAGTCTGCCAGAGCTTGACCTTTAATAGCCTTTTGTGGGACGAAGATCATGCGGTAGGGAGACAACAATATCGCCCATATAGCGAGGCGAGAGCTGAGAGCCCCTTGTAGATGAATGGAAAAGAACAGAAAAAGCCCATGCGGCTGAAAACAGAAGAAGCCCATGCGGCACAAAACAGAAGGAGCCTCATGCGGCTCAAGAATCTATCAGAGCCTCATGCGACTCAGAAACTCTTCAATAGCCTCATGCGGCTCAGGCAAGAATCACGTGACCGTATGCAGCTTTACAGCTGGCCATAAAGTGACTGCTCCAATTAAATGCTCTGACATAAAGTAATAACTCTGACATTAAAGCTGAAATGATGAACTTTGATATGACGGCATATTCCTCGGGAAACGGAGAAAATCTCCTCTGCAGCTGGCACGATCCACCAACTACAAAGCCCCCTATACGGCTGCCACCACCCCATGCGGCTCGGAGCGTGAAGACCCTCGTCATGCGGCTCAAATTATGAACAGTCACCCTATGCGGCTGATGTTCTCATGCGGCTCGGATCATGAGGATCATCTCCATGCGGCTCACGCCCATGCAACCTTGACACGTGGCAAGTCCTATGCTGCTCAATTGGAAACCACCCCTATGCGGCTCAGATTTCAGAGGCTTCACCTATGCGGCTGCCACCTTCATGCAGTCCAAAACCTAAGAAGCTACCCTCATGCGGCTGTGGCTCGCGGTTATGACACGTGGCGGAAGATCAGTTTTCCATGGGGTACTATATCAATCAAGAGCTATCAACAAATCCCAACAACCTGATTTAGTACAATCATCATAATTACCCGAATCAAAACATATTTATGGAAATCACGTAGATTAAACATGTGGCAGGAGATCCGAGCTTCCCAAGATTCATGACAATCAACATTGATTGCCCATACGAATTTTACACAATCAGCATTAATTGTTTGGATTCGTTGTAGTCAAGATTAGTGGTCCAGATTAATTGTCCACAAAATAGGATCAAGGAAAATAGCAATTAAGTCCCCAAGCCGCCGACTTTTTTAGGGTGATCATTGCAAACCCTAATGATGACACCCCACTCCTATAAATAGCAAGGTGCCATTCCCTTATTAAAAGAGATCGGATCCAGAGAAAAAAAAATTTACAAGGTGCCATTCCCTTGTGAGAGAGATCCTCTCCACCCGGCTGGACACACAGAGAGACAAAGGCGTGCACAAAAGAGTCTTCCCATCTTGAGAGCAGTTCTTTACCGGAGCCAAGGCTACGTCTGATCGTCCAAGGAGTAAGACAGAGCGGCCGTCGCTTTTCCGAGCCTCTACCGTCACCTCCAGAATCAAAACTAAACAATCGTGCTTAGATTGTTGTACCTAGGTTTTCGTCCCTAGGCTTTCTTTGTACGAGCGAGTTTGTATTGTGAAGTAAAAGTCCAGTCCTCCCATATAATTATTCTGTTCTTTTATAATCAATGGCAAACACGATGGCGACTCTGCTGGAGACTAACTTCTCCACGGCTGAGGAGTTGGTGACGCAATCAGACGCAGCCAAACATGGCTCCACTCAACAAATGTTGGTCGCCCGGTTCGACCAACAGGCGTTTGAAGAAATGCTCTCCGACGGGAGCGCTGGCCCGGTCCAGTGGCGAGCCCATACAAAGAAGACCCGCATGGAGTGGAGACCCAAAAATTTTGCTCCTTTCCAAGCTCTCGAAGAAGTACTCTCTGTTGCCCGAGACAGCTGAGAAGTCTCGCTTGCGGCCCCACTTCAGACCACAAGGACTCTGCTGTCCCCATGTCCGGCAGAAGAAAATACTATGATGTCGGACTTGCAGGGGCAAAAAAGAACTCTGTGCGATCCAAGCCGCATAAGGGCGCCAGCCGCATGAGGCTCATGCGGCCGCAACTGTCAACCTCATGGAGAGAACTCATGCGACCACACAAGTCAGCCGCATACAGAAAAATCATACGGCCAAAATTTTTAGCCGCATGCAGACAGCCTGCACGGCCATGACATCTAGCCGCATGCCGATAGCCTGTACGGCCACGAGTCCTAGCTACATAAAGAAAAGTCATGCGGCCACACATACTAGCCGCATGCAGATAGCCTGCATAGCAACCGATCCCAGCCGCATACCATCTATCCCTTGCGGCTCGCGATCAGTATTTGACCGTCTCTCATACGGTCCTGACCATGAAGGCTCTCTGGAGCATATGCCAGACTCTGTTGTGACCAGCTTGGACTCTTCCTACTATGCACTCTTAGATGTTAGGAGGAAGAAGTCTCGGACAACGTGGGCTCGACGAGCTCAGTCGGCTGTCCCAACTTCTGACTACCAGGGCGTCCGGATGAATATTACTCGGGCCCCTGATGGGAAGTTGTACAGAACTACCTGTATCCAGCCCCCGGCGGCCAACGAACGGGATAGTTATCAAGAATCTCCTAACAAGGATCAGGGGCGAGTACTCACGCTACCCCCACATCAAGGAGCAGGCAGGAGGCCAACGCACTCATCAGCCCACAAAGCAGGTGACCCGCGCAACGTGATTCTTCACAAGCACAAGAAAAGAGATGAAGACTTGGCGTGCAAAGAATCCTGTCAAGGACATCAAAGCACCCAAGTCATAGTCAACTATTGCTGCAACAAGGCAGCAGCACAAAAAGACCGGCGGTCCGTCTTCCAAAGGCTGCAACACCCAAGCTCAGAAGACGAGGCGCTTCTCATCGCCTCTTGCAATTCTGCTCTGAAGATTCCTGGCAGCGGAAGAGGAAAGAAAACAAATGTCTCCAGCCCGAAAATTTCAACCGACGTAACCAAGAAATTTTTTTCTAAACGGCTGTCTACCACCGTTGCAGGAGGGGTTTACCAAGGTACCCGCTCAAAGACGAAATCTGCCACACTGGGAGATTCGTCCACATCTATGGAAGACACTGGAGCCGGGGGTAGCATTCCTCCAAATATCCACAATAACCCGGTATTCCAAGAAGATAGTCCGGGGGAAATGGTTCACCCAACAGATGCAGCAGATCCTGACGTCCCCGAGGACGTCCACAATTCTCAAGACGAGGCAAGCTCTGAAGCTGGGGGTACCACTCTTTCTGAGTCAGAACCAGAGGAGGGCATTCCCACATACCCGGATGACTTCTCTGTACAAGGGTATGACTCAGAGGGCACGTCCTCTACCGTTCCTTCCATCTCTCCTCATGTGAGGACGGTGTTCATGACAGACAGCAACCAAGAAGGTTCCAGTGATCGCCAACACATCGACACTATGGAGGCCATATTACATGCTTTTGTCAAGTCTATGGACGAAATCAAAGCAGCCCTTCCAACTCTGCAAGGAAGAACGCCTGGCCAAACAAGCTTGGGTCCCGCGGTCAATGCGGACTCAAACTCAGCTGCACCAAACCCGGGTGATAGTCCTTCTGAAATATCGGCTCCTACTGCTGCAAACGAGGCCAGGGAGGCAAGAAGCGAGGTCTAGGAGCTCTGGGCCATGTTCCATGCCCGAAAAAACTGCCAAGACCTCAGGATACGACAACCGTATCCCGCCTCGTGGATAGATGTTCCCTACCCACCAAAATATAAACCATTCCACATCAATCCCTATGATGGGAAGACATCTGCAAGCAGGACATCACCTACTTCGAAGTCACAACCGACCATCTGCCTCATGACGATGCCATCTTTACGCGGTTGTTCATCGGTGCCTTGGAAGGGGTCGCCTTCGACTGGTACCGCAACTTGCCGGACAATTGAATCCACTCCTTCACCGGCTTCAAATGCATGTTCCTAGAGAGGTTCTATGAAGTAGGACAAGACGTGACAATGTCCACTCTCATGGACGTTGTTCAGGAAGAAAATGAGCTAACAAGAAATTATATCGAGCGATTTTGCCAAACCGCGATGAAGCTGCCTTCTAGCAACCCAGATTCCTCCTTGACTGAAATTTGCCAAAAGAGACTGCTTTCCACAATCAGCCTCTGGATGGGCGAAAGTCAATTCAAGGATTGAAAGACGTTCATCATCAGTGCCACTAGCACAGAAGACAAGGTGAAGAAAGCCCGCCAACTGGGATTGCAGATCTCGGAAGGAGAAGACAAGGGCAGACGCCCTAACGTCAACAACAATAATGGTGGTAATTCCTCCAGCAACCAAGACAACAAAGGCAAGCAGGCTATGGTGACCGACACAGCCCCAAAGCCCGAATCAACGCCGGCGTAAAAGCAGTGGCCTCAGATGACCTACACCTTCGAGGATGGCCATGTTAAACCCATCTTAGACATGCTCATCCAAGGAGGACGAATTTAGCTCCCTCCTCCCAGGCGAGAGCCATGCCCTGCATATATGGAGAGCCCCAAGTGCTGCCATTACCATCGCTATGTTCACCATGCTACACAAGACTGCTATCAGCTAAAGCGATACATCCAACATCTCTTTGATTCTAAGGCCCAGGCCATTGATTTCGAAGAGATGACCGTAGCAGCCAACATGTCAGTACAATTTGGCAACTTTCCTCCGACAAGGACTCAAGACGAAGTAGTACCTGTCCTCCGAGCAAGGATGGAGGTCGGTAACCTTCCACCTTCCCGAGACCAAGCTGCTGGTCTAGTACCCCTTACCACATCATGAGGGAAGATCATGTGGGTCCATCCGGACTTGGTACCTGAGGTGACTCAGTCTGCGTCTCGCTCTACCAGCAAGAAGAAGAATGGAAAAGTCAAAACATGCCGTACGATCTCGACAGAGGTCGAAGAAGCTACTGCTGTTGTTACCCGCTCCGGCGCACAAACCTAACCTCCACCAGGTAACTCGGCTGAAGATCAGCAGCCGACAGTTGCTGATGCTCCAGGACCTCCGCAGCCTTCGACGACCGACAAGCCTAGGCCGAAGGAGACTCGCTTCGACAAACCACTCCGATAGAGATGCCTTATGGGCTAGAGAGGCCATACAACTTTGACATCCTGGCGTAATTGG
This sequence comes from Iris pallida, assembly GCA_029216955.1. NCBI lineage: Eukaryota > Viridiplantae > Streptophyta > Magnoliopsida > Asparagales > Iridaceae > Iris > Iris pallida. The sequence goes on from JANAVB010039017.1 coordinate 11,816,398, forward strand.
CCAACGCACCGGCTAAATTGTCGCTATATGAGCTCTTGAGACTCTCCAAGGATGTCCGCGTTGTACTAAGCGAAGCACTCCAAAATGTCGACGCATACCTGGCTCAGTCCAATCTCACTTGGGAGGACTCGCCGACAGACCTCCAGGACAACACTTGCACAGGGTCAATCCCAAACATTATCTTTACTCCATATGATATGCTTATCAAAACTAGCCTGCACGATCGCCCTCTATATTATACTGGCTACATTGGCGATATCAAGGTCGATCGGATGCATATTGACCCCGGGTCCTCCATAAGTATCATCCCGAAGAGCCTACTACACCATCTGTGTATCCTGATGGATCGTCTAACGCCGACTAGCACCGCCATCAGCAGTTTCAATTTGGACAGGAGCTACCCGATCGGAAAGATCCGCCTAAAATGCCAAATCGGCAACCTTCAGTCGGAAGTAACCTGTTATGTAATAGATGCAAACACCTCCTACAATATTCTACTGGGGCGTCCTTGGATACACGATTATATGATCGTGCCCTCCATACTGCACTAGTGCTTCAAGTACGTCGACAAGCACGGCTTCATAAGAACAGAATTTGCCGACATCGATCCTTTCAAAGGGGTCGAATCCTACTACTCAGACTCATGCTTGTACGAGAAGTCAAAAAAGCATCTTGTCGAAGGAGATATTCAAGCTCGAACAGAGGCAGCAATCGAATCAGAAGAACCTCTGACGATCTACCTCCAAGGCCGTAAGCCTGGCATAACTGTGCCCCTTACAGCCACACTACATAAGGATACAGTTAGCCCCTCTGCACATGAGAAATAGATGATAATCCGACTGCCAAGGTCTGGCCAAGCGCCATGACCCACGACAGAGCCACTGACAATCAGGCTGTCTAAAACTAGCCGGCCACAAGCAGAGGAGCTCAATCCCTCTGCCAAACTGATGACAATTCGTCTTCCCAGAATGAATCGGCAACTGAGCACTAAGCCAGGGATTGCTAGCCAGCCAAGAACTCCCTGTCCAGCACCAAGCACCAAACTGGGGGTAGCTAGTATGCCAACAACTCTACGTTCTGCTCCACCCATGGAGCCCCTGATAATCAAGTTACCCAAGTCATCCTCTCAGTTTGCAATTACACAGGGGGTGGCTGAAGAAGAGTCAAAGATGGCCAAGTATGTGGCTGCTTACACTGATGTTCCATCCGCAGATGATGTAATCCCACTGGAAAAGATACCTTATTTCATCAAAAAATGGCTATCTTTGAATTGCCTCGAGCTTGATATGCTTTGTACAATGTATGCTATGGAATACAGTATAGGCGCTCACCTGTACACACAAGTGACAAATGTCTACACCACAAACCAACTTACTCCAGTGGAAGATGCTTACCGCATAATCGAGGGAGGGGATCACCCAATCATCTTCGACCGGAAGAATGATCCACAACCCTTCAAGATAGAAGAAGTTGAGCTCGAACCCGACACCGGGAGATTGCCCCTTTATCTGTATAGTCCCCAATCCAAGTACCTTATGCAAAAACAAGGGTATTGTAACGCCCCAGTCCCAAAATACGTAGAACTAGGAACGTAGACATGCCAGCTGTATTCATACGAAGTATACTCCAATATATGAAAGCCTCGTATAAATACATAAGCTGTAAAATGCAGTAGAACCATAACTAATCTCATCCACACAAAATAAATGAATAAAAGGCCATATAATGAGAATAAATTTGTCTTGATACAATATGTTGGGCGGAGACAAATCCACTACCAACAAAATAAGAAATAAAATACATGGAAATGAAATGAGTGGCGAGCGAAGCGAAGACGATCCAAATGCAATCATCCTCGAAGAAATAGCGAAGATCACGGCTAGAGCTAGAACACCTGCGAAAGACAATAGCACACACCTGGCAAGACAACCAGGTCCTCAGAGGGACGTAACAAGACACATCATAGCATGCCATATAAACTGAATAAATATTGCTCAATAAATAAGTCAATCGAATTTATAACATGGTCCAATATGCACCTACTGAACGAGCGTACCATCCCCCCAACCAAACAAGGACAGGAGATGGTAAACTAATTCACGGCAACATATCTTTCCATGCTATGAATCCAATATAGTATCCGAACCCCAACAAGGTTCAATACCTTCTCATCGAAGTAGTAAGTCACACCTACAACCAAACAAGGATAAGATGTGACGAACTAATCCGCGACAAGTTATTGTTCCAAGCTACGGTCAGATACAAGTACCCAAACCAAAAGTACTCGTACCTAACGGATAAGGTAGCCTACCGTTCTAAGTAAAATGTGGTTAAGAACAATCCTTCCTACGCATGGGCCCTGGCTGAATAGGATCGGCATAGTCCCCTCTTGGGCACCAGAGGCCCCAGCAGGAAGAGCATGGGTCATCAATACCGTATCTCCAGTGGAGAGTCCGGGTCACAAGGGAAGTGCATCGAAGCCCATACGATAAGGAATTGTCCTTCAAACCCAATGCCTACTGTGTTGCATCCACAACACAACCACTATAACCGCTAAGTCAAACTAGCATGCAACCTCTATTAGCGGTTATTCCTATCGCACGGCTTGTGCCAGCCAATCACGCACTTTCGTGTTCTACATGCGACACACAACTTCGTGTTACAACGTGTCAAGGCCAATGAATGCAACACACAAGGTGGTCCCTTAAATCTAGGTTTAATTTGTGAGAAAAATAATACACAGCCGGAAACTGAATAGTAAATTCTAACAGTTATGCTATGTATCACAGTTTATTTTGCATAACAAAAATAATGAACATGCATGAAATATGAGCTAAAATAATTAAACAGCAAATGGCAAGGTGTCTTGCCTGATAGGGCGCCTGGTGTGCTGCGATGATCAATGTGGCACGATCTGCAACTTCGGTGCAATAACTGCACAAGGGGACCTCTGATGGCGGCACGGATCGTGTCATAGGTCCAGAAGGGTCAGTTTAGTTAGGGACGATAGGGGAAGGACACAATTTGCGAAGGAAATGGAAGAATGGAATTTGCCATGGACAGGAGGAAATTCAAAAGAAAAGGATAATAATATATATAGGATTTTTAGAAATATTCGAAAACTATATTCACTTAAAAAATAATTATTTTTGGTAAATACTTTAAAATATAGATTTAGGCTAAAACTATATTTTGATATAAAAATATGGTGTATATATATATTAATGTCACTCTTTGTTTGGAAGAGAATGGCTGTAGTAAAAATATTATTCTTTCCAAGTCAAAATCATATTTAAAATAATACCGTAACATAATTTATAGATATAACAATATTTAATATTTATAAAAGTTTTTGTAAAACCCATGGATTTAATATAACCATAATCGTATATAAAAATATATTTTAATAAAGATGCATTGGAATATGGTTATCCTGCAGAAAATATTTAATAGTAAAAATAGCTTTTTAAGATACATATATTAACATACTTACATGAGTATCTCATTATTAACAGAATAATAATAATAATAATAAGCATAATCTATGATAATAGTAATGATAAGTAAAAGAACACTAAAAACTGAAAACAAAAAGAACACACAAACAAATGAATCGAAACAGAGATGCTGAGTCTTCTCCAAGAAGACTTAAGATTGAAGGAAGAGAAAAGAAACGAGGAGAGAGAGAGTGGTGAGAGAGAGGAAACTCGTCGGAAAAAGGAGGCGGAGGAAGAAAGCAATGGAGAGAGGAAAGAGGGGGCGTCGGTCGAAGTCGGGAAGAGGGTGCGTTTTGGAGGAGGCGAGCTCGGCGACAGCTGCCAGCGTGCGGAGGGGACACGACGGCATCTAGTCGCGGTTTGGCCGATGGGAGCGGTGCTCAGGCGGCGGGTTGGAGGAGTAGGTCGGTCGGTGGGCCGGAGGGCGGACGCGGGTGGAGCGGAGCGGCCGATCTTGAGTAGGGCGGAGAAGAGGATTTGGGTTCCGTCGACGGCTCGGCGGCAAGGCGCGGCGGAAGATCGCTGTTCAGGCTGGAGGTGAGTCTAAATCTAGGGTTTAATTTTTGGAGTTGGCCGAAAGTTGTTGTCGGCGGGTTGGTGTGTCGGAACGGCGAGGTGGTCGGGGAAGCGGATTTTTGGCTCTGGCCGATGGTGGCGGTGGATACGTATGGTGGTGGTGCTGGTGTATGTTTGGATGGGGTTTGGCCAGGGCTGGTCGCGTTGTGCCAAGGTGGTCAGGGAGGCGGAGTGTGGTGGAAAAGGCCGGTGTGGCCGTTCGGGAAATAGGGGTCGTCGGAGTTGAGGCTGTTGGTGATGGTTCGGGTGCCGAGGAGGTGGCCAGGAACAGAGGCTGTGGTCAGAGGTTTAGGATTTAGGAACTAGGAATTTATTGTTTTGTCGTGTCGGGGTTGTCGACACGGAAGGGAACACGATGTATATGTACACAAGTTTGGAATAAGAATTTGGGACGTGGAACACGGATACGGACACGAGGCATGATTGGGTTGCAAAATTTGTGGAGAATTTATAGCTTGTGAAAAATAATGGAGGAGTACCTGCCTATTTATAGGATGTGGGAATTCCCATTAGGATAGGATTAGGATCTATTTAAAACCTAAAGTAGATAATTCTCTACTTAATTTAAAATCAATCGAATCCAATTTCAAAATCCAAATCCAATTTAAATCAAATTTAGATACTTTTAGTTTAAAATCAAATCAATTTAAAATATAGATAGTTTACTATTTAAATGTATCCATGGAATCAAATCAAAATTTAAATTGTCACAAATATTTCAAAAATATGTTTTCCAAAAATACTATAATAATTAATTTCGAAAATAATAAATCTTTTCAAATATCTTTTTGAACAATAAAAATATTAATATTAATAAATCTCAAAAATTATATTTTTATTTATAATAGACCAATAAATAATTACGAAATATATGTATGCGAAAATATTCTTTTCATAATTAAACTTTTCTAGTATACAAAAATATTATTTTATATTTAATAATTTTTAGAAATGATGTAAGAATAACAAGTTTAGAAATGATAGCAAAACTAATTATTATATTATTTGAAACTATAAAAATAGAATAAAATATTTTTTAAAATATGTACGCTCGTACATATTCGCACTCGTCGAGCAAATTCGAAAAATGAACTAAAAGGTCGTGCGCGACGTATAGTACGACTACGCGACGTATATTACAAAAATTTTAAATCAGTACTAAATTTAATAAATAAATAAAATAAAAAAATAGTAGAAATTTTTAGGAGTTTTACATCCTACCCAACTTAAAAGAAATTTCATCCTCGAAATTAAGAATTAGTAGGGGTGAGAGGACAAGGGGGTATCAATGGGGTACAATCATTAAGGCTCAACAAGATCATGTCATAAGAAGTTGTGATCTAGATCATTGAACGAGGGTCATAGTAGGGTCGAGGAGAAGGACGAGGAGTTTAGGATGAAGTTATAGCAACATCGAGTGAGAGTGGTCATAATTGATAGGACGGCTAGAGGAATTTTAAGTATATTGCCTTCGTCCTTCGAAAATTGGTGAAGGCGAAAGCAATATAGAGTTCGAAGGAGGCGTTATCGAATACGAATACGTGATTCAAAGGCGATTGAAGAATTTCAAAAAGAATTGTCAAGGCAGTCGCGGATGGGACTCTAGAGGACAAGCTTAACTATGTCCCCATCCACGTAGAATAATAGGCAAAAGCGAACCAAGTGCACTCAGTTCATCAGACCATCCTACACCGGTTCTGATTAGACGCTATGTTAGTGGGAATTCTTCCAATAACATATGTCATGAACAAGCTTGATAAATATTTGAGCTTGCAAAAACTAGGCTATATTAGCATCATTAGTCTAGATAGTAAAAATATAGGCACGAGATTTAGATTGAAATAAAGAACAAATATGAATAGTCTAAGAGTCATAAGGATCTAAGTCTTGTTTATTCCTATACCATCATTCTATGGTTTTATGGACCAAGGCTTGGTTGACCAAATGGGTTAAATACCTCTAGTCTCCATGGTATGGGTAATACCGTTTGTATTCCCTTAATGGTCAAGGGTGTGTCAAGTCGTGGGGTATTCTACCCAACTTAAAAAAATTAAGCTAAGGGTGTTTGGGACAACTAACTAATAGGGTTCATCTCTAGTAAGCACGAAGGGAAGATAAGAATAATGATAGAAGGAATCAAGCAAGATGCAATCGATGAGTCAAACGGTAGATCGAAGAAAGTGGTCAAGTATGTGGATGAGATCCTAGACTTCTAATCCTATTCGCAGGCTTGCTTGGTACGGCAAAGTAACCAAACAATTTATCTTGACCTGCATGGGCCACCACAAAAACATGTAACGCTCCAGTCCCAAAATACGTAGGACTAGGAACGTAGACATGCCAGCTGTATTCATACGAAGTATACTCCAATATATGGAAGCCTCGTATAAATACATAAGCTGTAAAATGCAGTAGAACCATAACTAATCTCATCCACACAAAATAAATGAATAAAAGATCATATAATGAGAAAAAATTTGTCTTGATACAATATGTTGGGCGGAGACAAATCCACTACCAACAAAATAAGAAATAAAATACATGGAAATGAAATGAGTGGCGAGCGAAGCGAAGACGATCCAAATGCAATTATCCTCGAAGAAATAGCGAAGATCACGGCTAGAGCTAGAACACCTGCGAAAGACAATAGCACACACCTGGCAAGACAACCAGGTCCTCAGAGGGACGTAACAAGACATATCATAGCATGCCTATAAACTGAATAAATATTGCTCAATAAATAAGTCAATCGAATTTATAACATGGTCCAATATGCACCTACTGAACGAGCGTACCATCCCCCCAACCAAACAAGGACAGGAGATGGTAAACTAATTCACGGCGACGTATCTTTCCATGCTATGAATCCAATATGGTATCCGGACCCCAACAAGGTTCAATACCTTCTCGTCGAAGTAGTAAGTCACACCTACAACCAAACAAGGACAAGATGTGACGAACTAATCCGCGACAAGTTATTGTTCCAAGCCACGGTCAGATACAAGTACCCAAACCAAAAGTACTCGTACCTAACGGATAGGGTAGCCTACCGTTCTAAGTGAAATGTATTTAAGAACAATCCTTCCTACGCATAGGCCCTGGGTGAATAGGATCGGTATAGTCCCCTCTTGGGCACCAGAGGCCCCAGCAGGAAGAGCATGGGTCATCAATCCCGTATCTCCAGCGGAGAGTCCGGGTCACAAGGAAAGTGCATCGAAGCCCATACGCTAAGGAATTGTCCTCCCCACCCAATGCCTACTGTGTTGCATCCGCAACACAACCACTATAACCGCTAAGTCAAACTAGCATGCAACCTCTATTAGCGGTTATTCCTATCGCATGGCTTGTACGTACTGGTGGCCAGCCAATCACGCACTTCCGTGTTCTACATGCGACACACAACTTCGTGTTACAACGTGTCAAGGCCAATGAATGCAACACACAAGGTGGTCCCTTAAATCTAGGTTTAATTTGTAAGAAAAATAATACACAGCAAGAAACTGAACAGTAAATTCTAACAGTTATGCTATGTATCACAGTTTATTTTGCATAACAAAAATAATGAACATACATGAAATATGAGCTAAAATAATTAAACAGCAAATGACAAGGTGTCTTGCCTGATAGGGCGCCTGGTGTGCTGCGATGATCAATGTGTCACGATCTGCAACTTCGGTGCAATAACTGCACAAGGGGACCTCTGATGGCGGCACGGATCGTGTCATAGGTCCAGAAGGGTCAGTTTAGTTAGGGACGATAGGGCAAGGACACAATTTGCGAAGGAAATGGAAGAATGGAATTTGTCATGGACAGGAGGAAATTCAAAAGAAAAGGATAATAATATATATAGGATTTTTAGAAAAATTCGAAAACTATATTCACTAGAAAAATAATTATTTTTGGTAAATACTTTAAAATATAGATTTAGGCTAAAACTATATTTTGATATAAAAATATGGTGTATATATATATTAATGTCACCCTTTGTTTGGAAGAGAATGGCTGTAGTAAAAATATTATTCTTTCCAAGTCAAAATCATATTTAAAATAATACCGTAACATAATTTATAGATATAACAATATTTAATATTTATAAAAGTTTTTGTAAAACCCATGGATTTAATATAACCATAATCGTATATAAAAATATATTTTAATAAAGATGCATTGGAATATGGTTATCCTGCAGAAAATATTTAATAGTAAAAATAGCTTTTTAAGATACATATATTAACATACTTACATGAGTATCTCATTGTTAACAGAATAATAATAATAATAATAAGCATAATATATGATGATAGTAATGATAAGTAAAAGAACACTAAAAACTGAAAACAAAAAGAACACACAAACAAATGAATCGAAACAGAGATGCTGAGTCTTCTCTAAGAAGACTTAAGATTGAAGGAAGAGAAAAGAAATGAGGAGAGAGAGAGTGGTGAGAGAGAGGAAACTCGTCGAAAAAAGGAGGCGGAGGAAGAAAGCAATGGAGAGAGGAAAGAGGGGGCGTCGGTCGAAGTCAGGAAGAGGGTGGGTTTTGGTGGAGGCAAGCTCGGCGACAGCTGCCAGCGCGCGGAGGGGACACGGCGGCGTCTGGTCGGGGTTTGGCCGATGGGAGCGGCGCTCAGGCGGCGGGTTGGAGGAGTAGGTCGGTCGGTGGGCCGGAGGGCGGACGCGGGTGGAGCGGAGCGGCCGATCTGGAGTAGGGCGGAGAAGAGGGTTTGGGTTCCGTCGACGGCTCGGCAGCAAGGCGCGACGGGAGATCGCTGTTTAGGCCGGAGGTGAGTCTAAATCTAGGGTTTAATTTTTAGAGTTGGCCGGAAGTTGATGTCGGCGGGTTGGTGTGTCGAAACGGCGAGGTGGTCGAGGAAGCAGATTTTTGGCTCTGGCCGATGGTGGCGGTGGATACGTATGGTGGTGGTGCTGGTGTGTGTTTGGATGGGGTTTGTCCAGGGCTGGTCGCGTTGTGCCACGGTGGTCAGGGAGGCGGAGTGTGGTAGAAAAGGCAGGGTGTGGCCGTTCGGGAAATAGGGGTCGTCGGAGTTGAGGCTGTTGGTGATGGTTCGGGTGCCGAGGAGGTGGCCGGGAACAGAGGCTGTGGTCAGAGGTTTAGGATTTAGGAACTAGGAATTTATTGTTTTGTCGTGTCGGGGTTGTCGACACGGAAGGGAACACGATGTATATGTACACAAGTTTGGAATAAGAATTTGGGACGTGGAACACGGACACGGACACGAGGCATGATTGGGTTGTGGAATTTGTGGAGAACTTACAGCTTGTGAAAAATAATGGAGTACCTGCCTATTTATAGGATGTGGGAATTCCCATTAGGATAGGATTAGGATCTATTTAAAACCCAAAGTAGATAATTTTCTACTTAATTTAAAATAAATCGAATACAATTTCAAAATCCAAATCCAATTCAAATCAAATTTAGATACTTTTAGTTTAAAATCAAATCAATTTAAAATATAGATAGTTTACTATTTAAATGTATCCATGGAATCAAATCAAAATTTAAATTGTCACAAATATTTCGAAAATATGTTTTCCAAAAATACTATAATAATTAGTTTCGAAAATAATAAATCTTTTCAAATATCTTTTTGAACAATAAAAATATTAATATTAATAAATCTCGAAAATTATATTTTTATTTAAAATAGACCAATAAATAATTACGAAATATATGTATGCGAAAATATTCTTTTCATAATTAAACTTTTCTAGTATACAAAAATATTATTTTATATTTAATAATTTTTAGAAATGATGTAAGAATAACAAGTTTAGAAATGATAGCAAAACTAATTATTATATTATTTAAAACTATAAAAATAGAATAAAATATTTTTCTAAAATATGTACGCTCGTACATATTCGCACTCGTCGAGCAAATTCGAAAAATGAACTAAAAGGTCGTGCGCGACGTATAGTACGACTACGCGACGTATAGTACAAAAATTTTAAATCAGTACTAAATTTAATAAATAAATAAAATAAAAAAAATAGTAGAAATTTTTAGGGGTTTTACAGGTATGATCTGGAACTACACCAGGCTTGAACTACGGCACTGGACGGCGATTACCCTTACAATCGCCGGTCCCTGCTGGAAAACCACGAGACTACTACAATAAAACCAGATGTGGGCTAGGTTATGTCACACCCGCGACGACACCTGAAAGCTCAGACGAAGAATGCGACTGGCACTCACACTCAACCGGATCACCCACTTTCGATTCAGATATCAGCATCGGGGACATGCTCAGGCGAGTATGGTCCGTCAATATGTCACTTGCCGATGCCTGCGAAGAAGATGAAGACATTTCCGAACTTCTTGAGCTAGAGCCATGGACACAACATCTAGATGCGCAGTGGTAGAAGTGATTCGAACAAAGAGAGCCTCCCACCAAGGATGAGGTTGTACAAGTCGATCTAGGTAATGAATCCTCTCCAAAGTCAGTAAGAATCTGACCAACAAAGAGCGAGAATCACTACTACAACTTGTCAGAGAATATATCGACGTGTTCGCCTGGAGCTACGAAGATATGTCGGGACTGAACCCCGAGATTGTACTTCACAAACTCAATATTCGTCCAGACGCAAAACCAGTCAAGCAACAGCAACGTCGGTTTCGTCCCGACGTCGTGAATGATATTGAAGCCGAGGTAAACAAACTGATATCCAGCGGCTTCATCCGTGAGGAACAGCATCCTGACTGGGTCGCCAACATAGTTCCAGTCCTCAAGAAGAGTGGAAAAATTTGAATCTGCATCGACTTTCGCAATCTGAATGAGGCTTGTCCTAAAGATGAGTTCCCTCTCCCTATCACAGATATCATGATCGATAAAACCTGCGGCTTTGAACGTATGTCATTCATGGATGGATTCTCGGGGTACAACCAGATCAAGATGTTCCCTGACGATGAAAAACATACAACATTTCGAACACCAATTTGCACATTCTGCTACACTGTCATGCCTTTCGGTTTAAAGAATGCTGGCGCCACCTATCAAAGAGCTATAAGCATTATCTTTAGAGACCACCTACACAAGACAGTGGAATGCTACGTCGATGATATCGCCGTCAAAAGCCGCTCTAAGGAAGATCATCTGCATGATCTAAGGACAGTGTTCGACCTGATGCGAGCGTATAATTTGAAAATAAATCCCATAAAATCCTTCTTGGGAGTATCCAGCATGAAGTTCTTGGGTTTCATCATTTCCTTCCAGGATATCCACGTAGACCCTGAGAAGATGAAGGCGATCATGGAGATGGGTCCCCGAGAAATCTCCGTGAACTCCGAGGCCTTCAAGGAAGGCTAGCCTATATCAGGAGGTTTATCTCCAACCTCTCCGGACGATATCAGCCACTCACCCACCTCATGTAGAAGGGTATTTCATTCGTATGGGATGAATAATGCCAGCGCGCCTTCGACAGGATCAAAAAATATCTGACGAACCCTCCAGTTCTGGTAGCCCCGATTGAAGTAAGACCATTCTTGCTCTATGTACGAGCGATAGAATATTCTCTCGGTGCTCTGCTAGCACAAAACAACGAGGCAGGCCATGAACAAGCCATATATTACCTCAGCCGAATGATGATGGGGCCGGAGTATCGATACACTACTGTAGAGAACGAGTGCCTAGCTCTGGTTTTTGCCATTCAGAAGATGCGACACTACGTCACAGGACAAACCATCTACGTCATATAAAGAGTCAACCCCCTCAGGGTCCTCATGACTAAGCCAGGTGCACTCAGCTCTCGCCTTGCTACCTGGGCGATATTACTGTCCCCCTATCACATGATCTTCGTCCCACAAAAGGCTGTTAAAGGTCTAGCTCTGGCAGACTTTTTAGCAGCTCATCCGGGTTCGGAGTCAACCAAAATAGATGGAGAGATGCCAAACGAGGTCGCTAATTCAAATATGGCCTCCTACGGTACCATATGGTGAATGTTCTTCGACGGCGCTTCTAGAACTGGGCCCAAGGACAACATCATCGCTGGAGTCGGAATAGTGCTAATTTTCCCCACCGGGTTGGTGATTAATCGGGCTTATTCTCTCACGGAGCCATGTTCAAACAACGTGGCCGAGTACAACGCTTTGGTTATTGGCCTCCAACTTGCAAAAAAGCTAGGGGTAGAGTACCTTGAAGAATATGACGATTCACAGCTAATCGTCAATCAAATTCGGGGCTCGTACGAAGTGCGTCATGAAGACATGATCCCCTATCACCAAATAGCAGTTGACATCATCTCGTCCCTGGAGGGGTTCTTTATAGAGCACGTTCCCAGGCTCCAAAATATTGAAGCCGACACCCTAGCAGGCCTAGCCGCTTCCTTAGCAGGTTTGAATCATGCTCATCATCTGGTTGACATCATAGCTCGTGAGTTGGTCTGTCCCAGAAATAATGTTCAGTATGCCGAGAGCTACTCTGCCCTGACCGTCGACGAAGCACCAGACTGGAGACAACCGTTCATCGACTTCGTAGTCTACGACTTTCTACCGAAGAATCAGAAGGAAGCCACTTCTATTAGAAGACGTTTCCTCATATTCTTCTACAATACAGAGACAAAAAAAGCTATATCGACGATCATACGATGGATTACTGCTTCAATGCCTGTCAAATACAGAAGTCAAAAAAGCCATACATAAAGCTCACGATGGCATCTGTGGGGTCCATCAGCCTGGCCCGAAACTACAAGATCGCCTTCGTCGAATGGGTTACTACTGGCCCACAATGGTTGCAGATGCAATAGACTATGTACGAAAATACAAAGCCTGTCAAGTCCACGCAGATTTCATCCACCAGTCATCCGACTTTCTACACCCGACGGTGGCATCTTCGCCCTTCGAAGCGTGGGGAATGGACATCATCGGTCCGATCACTCTGCCTTCGTCCCGAGGACATCGCTTCATACTCGCAATCACAGATTACTTCTCCAAATGGGCGGAGGCTGTTTCGCTTGCAGAAGTAAAGACTTCAAACATGATCAGTTTCCTCAAGCATCACGTCATCTATCGCTTTGGACTGCCCCGAAGGATCATCTATGATAATGGTCCGCAGTTCACAAGCCACGCCTTCTATCGGTTTTGCGATAGGCACCGCATCCAGAATATTGCTTCAACACCATACAACCCAGCGGCTAATGGTCTGGCTGAAGTATTCAACAAAACAATCATCAAGCTTCTCAAGAAGTTCGTGTCATCAAACAAACACGACTGGAATAAAAAGCTCGGTGAATGCTTATGGGCGTACCGTACCACCGTACGGACTGCCACCGGGAATACACCATTCTTTCTAGTACACGAAAGTGAGGTAATTCTTCTACTGGAGACTAAAATCCCTTCGTTCTGTGTGGCTCTCACATACAGATTGACGACGGATGATAATCACCATCGCAGACTACATAAATTTGAGGCTCTAGACGAGAAGCGCCTACTAGCTCAACAACGAATTGAGCTATACCAGGCAAGTATCTCCGGAGCCTTCAACAAGAAGGTTAAAACCAGAACATTCCAAGTAGGCGACCTCGTTCTGGCAGTTCGTAGGCCGATGGTCATGACTCACAAAACCGCCGACGAGTTTCAGCCAAAGTGGGAAGGCCCGTTCATCATTGATGCTGTATTCTCCAATGGAGCTTACCGTCTCATAAAATAAAATGGAGACTTGCTCATGTTGTCCATCAACGATAAGTTCCTAAAGAAGTATTATATCTGAAACGACATCCTTCAGGGTGATGAGTCACGTACCCACTGGTACCGCTGAACTCACATCTCGCCTATAAATTGCCAAGATGACGAGTCATGTACTCTCTCGTACCGCTGAACTCACATCCCGCCTACAAATCTTCCAGAATAATGAGTCATGTACTCTCTCGTACCGCTGAACTCACATCCCTCCTACAAATTGCCAAGATGACGAGTCATATACTCTCTCGTACCGTTGAACTTACATCCCTACTACAAATCTTCTAGAATGACGAGTCATGTACTCTTCCGTACCACTGAACTCGCATGTCGACTCTAACTCCCGAGATTGTCAAGTTATGTACCCGCAGGTACCGCTGAACTTACACTCTGATCACTACAGATGAATCTATACCGCATCTTTTGGGTAGTAAGTCACGTATAATCATACCTCTGAACTTTCTTCCTAAAAGGAGCTCCTTCCTCATGATCTTCTACCCGGACTTTCAGTGCACAAAAAGGATAACAGATCCACAAATTTCTAAGACAACCATATCGATGCTACCTCTGAGTTATTTTCCTTCCATCAAAAACTATCTGCCCCTCACATAGAACCTCCATGTCCTCATTACCTCTGAGTTGTTCTATATTCCCTTCATGGAGCCCACTCCTGCCATGTCCTCATTACCTCTGAGTGGGAAGGCTCCATCGAAGAAACCCTCATATTTACCATGTCCTCATTACCTCAGAATAAGTATGTTGGTTCTCTTTCGACCTATTATCCGTACCAAAAAAACAGGGTACGCCAAGGATAATAGGCCCACAAATGTCCTATGTTGACCACAAATGTCCACTGTTGACCATAAATACTGTACTAAATTTCCTAGTACATGCCCCTCACTTCTCATCATGCCTCAGGGGCCCAGCTGCCCCACGGCATTCTTTCTTCCGATACCAGGAACGTCCATAGCCATCTTACTGTAGATTTGTTCCAAATATCCCCATCAACTTGTTATCTAGACCTAAAACTAAGGTATGCCAAGGGTAACAAGTCCACAAACAGCTCCCTGGTGGGGTAAATACCACAAACACCACAAACACAATAAGCAATACAAATAAAGGGTAGGATAAAGCATACTCTTTGGTTTAAAAGGCAAAAATACTACATGTTCTGGGGACTACATCCCAGTTATGGAAGGAAAAGAACAAAAATGAAAAGAAAGAAAAAGTCGACTATTGTTCGATGATACATAGTGTCCTGAGACGATCCCTCAACAAGGCAGTCGACCGCTCAAATCTCTGTTTTGCCCGACATTCAGCCTCCTGAATCAGCAGCACCGTATCTTCCAAGGGCGCGTGAGCCCGCCAGCCCTCCTCAAACTTCTTCAGAGCACGTTCCAGGTTAGCGGAAGCTCTGGAAATCCTTTCGGTATCCTGAATAATCAGCTCTTTGTCCGTACGGGAAACCTCAAGATCAGACTCAAAGAAGGCCAGCTTCTTCTGAAGTTCGAGAATCTGCTATCTTGTATCGATTACTCCCTATGAGGCGGCCACTTCCCGAGCCCTGCAAACCTCGCTCCGGTGGCTCAGCTGGTCGTATAAGAGAGACAGGTCGCCAAGGTCCTTTATTATAACCGGCTTAGATGTATCCCGCACGAGCCTTATCTTCTCCATGGCGATGGTGAGGAACCCCCGCTCCTGATCAATTGTTGCAGACAGAACAGCTTGTCATAACACCTAAAACTGGGCCACAAGCTGATCAGCCTCTAACAGTTTGGGCTCCAGAAGCGCAGCTATCCCTGCCCCGTCGGAAAGGGTTTTGAGAATGTCAATTTGGCCTTGGACGCATTGTCGGGCCAAGGCAAAAGGGGTCCCCCGCTCTACAGCAGCTTCTACTCGTCTCTTCAAATGGCGGTAGAAACTATCAACCACATCCTGCGACGCCTTATCCAGAACTTCCGTAGAGGATGGTGTCAAAGGAAGTGTGGCTGGAAGTGTCGAATAAGACGCAATAAAACTTACCGCCCCTGCCACAAGGCAAATAAATTCTGAGCGAAAGGACGCTTGAACGACGGCCAATTCTTCCTCTGTGGCCCGAACAATCTGGATGCTCGATAAAGCTGAGAGGTCAACTCCCAAGGTCATACGAGCAGAGGAAGATGCAGGGACCATTGCTCCCTGTCCAGGTTGCACCGCCATATGACCTCCCGAACTCGATCCGGCGGGAGGCCACTCAAGATAAGTCGAAAGAGGAGGGGGTACGCTCCCTTTCACCAAATCCTCGCTAGCAGAGCCTACCTTAACAGTATTCGTCATCGGCACTAAAAGGGCAGGACCTGTATGTCCAGAACAACCACCAATCAACGTAACCCGAAGGATGTGATAATAGAGCGAATGGGCCTCATCATTAGTCAAAATTTGGCTTATCTTACCAGGAAAGGGTTGTGGAGGCTAAGATTCGCTCACAACCGCCATAGGCCCCTCACCGGTAACCCCCAAGCTAAATCCGGCTGTGTCTTCTGCCCCGGCCGCCTCGAAAAGAGGTACGACTGGATCAGCGTCACCCTGATGGAATTCAGTAGTTTTGGAGATAGGTTCATCGGAGCCCCCAGTCATCTCGAGTCGCGACCTCAGCATCGTGAGATCCCTCAACCGCAATCGAGAGAGCCCAGGCAGAAATATTCTCGGGATACATGTCATTGATCAAAGTATTCAGGGCTGGATCGACTTCAGAAACAGTGGCCAGTTCGCGAGATTCCTCTTCTTCTGACGCCTACGAGAGGAAAAAAAATAATTAAGGTTAAAGTTCAAGAGAAAAGGAGAAATGAATAAAGAAAAAAGTAGCTCGATTTACCTCTGAAGCGGGGTCGGTGTCCTTGCTTCTATCTTTTATAGTTAACTTGCGACGTCTGGTCGTAGCCCATTTTCGGGAGTAAGGAATACCGCCAACAGGGAAGATTTGCCTGCTACATTTCCGTACAGGACCTGGTGTAACAAACGGCTGATCCTCCACCATCTCATCTGACATAATAGGTGGCTGATCCGCCCCAACATCTTCTACCAGAAGGGAAGAGTTATCTGCATCAAGTTCATCATTCTCTTTGTCCGCAGTGGTGGACTCCGAGTCAGGCACGGGAACTGTGTTCGCCTTCCTCTTCCTTTTCTTAGACCCCTTGGGCTTCTCCTCCAAGCCAGTACCTGCGATAAAACTAGTACTTAGATCGAAATTAACAGGAGGCTTGTTCGCTATAATCTGATATAAGGCTGTTATATATAAAATCTCCCCTGGTACCTCGCCATCAGGGGCTGAAAAAGTGGTTCGAGTATGAACCGTGTCGTAATAATGCCATACCCTGATACAGTCCAGGATGCTACCTTCAAAGCCCAGGCAAGAGCTAGGACTGTCCAAAAATAGTTGGCTATACCCGAACTGGCGGGAAAACCTGTTGGACAGAAAGGGCTCCAAGTAGACGTTGTTGCGATTACGATATATCAGGTGTGCTGGGCGGATATTACGCAGCCAAAGGAGCATTTTTTCAGATAAGAGGAGAGGGGGTTCGGTACCATCAACATGTGCGCTCCTCACCTTTTTAGCAGTAAAACGAGGTATGGACACAAAAAAGTCATATCCGTCCACTCTCGTCAGTGCTCTCCGACAGGCTGGCATCAAAAAATGAAAGCGTCATCAGTCGTAACGTCGTCTTCTCCTCCAGGCCTCATCAGAGATCGATAATGCATTAGCATCCACCCCATTAGATAATGGTATGGCAGTTCTACGCACTCAAAATCTATCGCCGTGTCCGGGCGATGACCTTGGACAAAAAGGTGCGAAGGCCATGGTGTATGCTGCACACCATGGCCGAAAGAAGGGCCAATTTGACCCTAAAAATTAGCTTTACGACGGAAAGGATAAACTGGCGACTGATCATCTCAATAGAACCCGCCTCTCCGGAGACTATGCAGTTCCGCAGCCACACCATCAGAAATCCCGCAAGGAACGCCTTCTCCGACAGTCGCTGAGTACCATGATAAAAATAACTAAAGGAGTCAGTCTTACTCCCAAAGGTGTCGCCCGTAGACCTCGATCTCTTGGCAGTCGACACCAAGTGTTGTACTTCCTCATGAGTCCGAGGATCTCGGAAAAAAACCCGGCCTGAGGTGCCGAGTGTGAAAAGATATGCGACCCAGGTGGTGGTGTGAGGAGTGCTCCCTTCCGAGCTACCGTCTTTTTTGATGGCCTTCTGATGACAAGTACTGTGGTGACATAATAATTCTCGATACACGGTAACAAAATCCGGAAACTGTCGATCCAAATCCTCGAGCTCTTCGCTCGTAGGGATATACACTTCAAAGACTTTCTCCCTCCAGGGCAGCTTGGAGACAACGTACATCTTGTGGAGTACAAGTCCCAGCTCCCCTCCGGGCGTGAAGAAGGTACCTGTCCTCCGTTTGAACATCTCCAAGAGAGCCATGAACAACGGTTTATTTATGGGCAGACCATGACAGGTACCCCGAATAGCGTGGTAAAGGTCGATCTCACGTAGGAAAGCCTCATACTTCTGCAGGATCCATGTGGTCAAGTTGCCACACGAAGGGATAGTGTTTATCTAGTTCACCAATGCCAACCGGCCGACAGGATAAGACCCTTTCTGAGCAAGCTGGTTCAATAAGGTATCAGCTTGGATAAATGTGAAATTGGGACCCGTTACGATTATGAAGGTACCCGGAGCAAGTCCTATCACGTACCGACCGACCGGTTCCCTTCCTGGATACGCTGAACCCAAATTCCTATTGTAATGGATGTTTTCTACATACATCCCCGACTTGCTGGGAGTCAAGGAGTCTACCATCTTTCTGGCTAGTGGTAGCATATTGAACCAGGACAAAAGAAAATGACGCTCTATCGGAGGGATGTGGATCTCCACCCCATCAAGAGTAAAGTCCCAGCTCTCGGATATATCCAGTGCCCGGGTGTTCTTCACAGACAAAGCATCCCCGAAGAGGAACGCAGGCTTTAGGTATTCCCCCTCTAATTGTCTCGAGTTTATCATAGCACAGAGGAAGTGAAAGGACTGCTTCTTGATAGCATTCAGCCTCCCCAAAGGCTCTTTTGGGAGCTAATTCGTCATATACTCGACTATATGATCATACCTATAGCCCATAGCAGATTGGGCTCGTCCCACCAGAAGTTCTTCAGCAGCATTCACTGGCAGATTCACTGAAGAAGGAAAAAAAACAAATCAAAAGATGGCTAAAACGAAACTACTAAGTGCTTTGGCTCACATGAGTCTATGAGGCTTTATTTCAAAACAAGCTTATGCAGCACCGAGTAGCGTAGGCCTATGCGGCTCTGCTTAGCGTGGGCTTATGCGGTTCTTCTTAGCGAAGCATTATACGGCTTATTTCAGGGGAGCTCATGCGGATCGATGCAGCACAGTCTCATGCGGCCTAATTCAGACAAACTTATGCGGGCTCGATTCAGAGGGACTCATGCGACTCTGTTCAAAGGGTCACCATGCGGTCCAGTTTGTGAAGCGTCTAGGCGGCCACTAGACGACTCCCATGCAGCTCAGACATGGAATATACCCCATACGGCTCGGACATGGGATGCACATGTGGCCCAAACAAATTGAACAGAGCCGACGAGAACGGGGAACACATTAAAGGCTTGTGCATAAAGCATGCAACAGAGCCATCTTTGTTTTAAAAGATACGATCTGCCCCAAACCCTTACCAACAATGGGGGGTGAACGTCGGGTGGACTTCCGGTGCCGGGGCTGACGAAGAAGCCACACCCTTTTCCTTCGCAACGGCTATGGAAGCTTTGGGGGCCATTGGTGATGATGATCAGAGAAAGAAAAAAAACAACTTAGGGCAAGAGAAGAGGAAGACAAAAGAAGGCAAAGAAGTTTCTCTATCATAACAGCAACCTATTTATAGGCCGACATAGGGGGGGCACGTGGACCGATAAATTGCTTCGGGTCGTATGCTGCAGGCAAAACCGACTCCTCGGATTTTGTCCCCTCTTAAATAAAGAAGATTCATCAAAGCACGAAATCCAAATATTTAATGAATCGACGCTTGGGATTCCCCCCTAAAGACGGCTCCAAATCATAACGAATCAAGAATAATTAATGTCGCCTACATGGCAGAGAGAACAGCATGCGGCCAGAAGCGATCCATGCGGCCAGAGCAGTTCATGCGGCTAGGGAGTCTATACGGCCAGACAAGCCATACGGCCAAGAACATCCTGTGCGGCCAGCGGAGCTCATATAGCCATGCTTCTTATTCAAAGTATTCTAATTTTTCAAATTGAAAACTTTGAAGGAGGTCTTGTAGAAGCATGGAAAAGAACAGAAGAAGCACATGCGGTTCAAAATAAAAGAAGCCCATGCGGCTCAAAACAGAAGAAGCCCATGCGGCTCAAACAGAAGGAGCCTCATACGGCTCAGGAATCTATCAGAGCCTCATGCGGCTCAGAAACTCTTCAATAGCCTCATGCGTTTCAGGCAAGAATCATGTGACCCAATACAGTTTTACAGCTGGCCATTAAATGATCTGACATAAAGTAATAACTCTGACATTAAAGCTGAAATGATGAACTTCGATATGACGGCGTATTCCTCGGGAAACAGAGAAAATCTCCTCTGCAGTTGGCACAATCCAGCAACTACAAAGCCCCCTATGTGGCTGCCACCACCTCATGCGTCTGATGCTCGTATGCGGCTCAGAGCGTGAAGACCCTCGTCTTGCGGCTCAAATTATGAACAATCACCCTATGCGGCCACTGTTCTCATGCGGCTCGGATCATGAGGATCATCTCTATATGGCTCATGCCCATGCAGCCTTGACACGTGGCAATTCCTATGCGGCTAAATTGGAAACCACTCCCATACGGCTCAGATTTTGAAGGCTTTACCTATGCGGCTGCTACCTTCATGCAGTCCAAAATCTAAGAAGCTACCCTCATACGGCCGTGGCTCGCAATTATGATACGTGGCAGAAGATCAGTTTCCCACGTGGCACTAAATAAATCAAGAGTTATCAACAAATCCCAACAACCTGATTTAGTACAATCATCATAATTATCCGAATCAAAACAGATTTATGGCAATCACATGGATTAAACACGTGGCAAGAGATCCGAGCTTCCCAAGATCCATGACAATCAATATTGATTGCCCATACAGATTTTACACAATCAGCATTAATTGTTTAAATTCTTTGCAGTCAAGATTAGTGGTCCGGATTAATTGCCCATAAAATAGGATCAAGAAAAATGGCAATTAAGTCCCCAAGCCGTCGACCTTTTTAGGGTGATCATTGCAAACCCTAATGATGACACCCCACTCCTATAAATAGCAAGGTGCCATTCCCTTATTAAAAGAGATCGGATCCAGAGAAACAAAAAATATAGCAAAGTGCCATTCCCTTGCGAGAGAGATCCTCTCCACCTGGCTGGACACACAGACAGACAAAGGCGCGCACAGAAGAGTCTTCCCATCTTGACAGCAGTTCTTCACCAGAGCCAAGGCTACGTCTGATCGTCCAAGGAGTAAGGCAGAACGGCCGTCGCTTTTCCGAGCCTCTACCGTCACCCTCCAGAATCAAAACTAAACAATCGTGCTTAGATTGCTGTACCTAGGTTTTCGTCCCTAGTCTTTCTTTGTACGAGCGAGTTTGTATTGTGAAGTAAAAGTCCAGTCCTCCCATATAATTGTTCTGTTCTTTTATAATCAATGGCAAACACCCCTGTCTTGGTCATGAGGACCCTGAGGGGGTTGACTCATGAGATCACATGTATGGTTTGTCCCATGACATAGTATCGCATCTTATGAATGGCGAACACCAGGGCGAGGCATTCCTTCTCCAAGGTGGTATATCGATGTTCCGGCCCCATCATCATTCGACTGAGGTAATATATAGCCTGCTCATGGCCTGTATCGTTGTTTTGTGCTAGCAGAGCACCGAGAGAATGCTCCATCGCTCGTACATAGAGCATGAATAGTTTTTCAGCAACCGGGGCCACCAGAACTGGAGGGTTCGACAAATATTCTTTGATACTGTCGAAGGTACGCTGGTATTCTTCATACCATACGAATGAGACGCCCTTCATCATGAGGTGAGTGAATGGTTGACATCGTCCGGAGAGGTTGGAAATGAACCTTCTGATGTAAGCTAGCCTCCCTTGAAGGCCTCGGAGTTCATGGAGATTTCTCGGGGGACCCATCTCCATGATTTCCTTTGTCTTCTTCGAATCTATATGAATCCCCTAGGCAGTAATGATGAAACCCAGGAATTTTCTACTGGATACGCCCGAGAAGGATTTGGTAGTATTTATCTTCAAGTTGTGCGCTCGTATCAGGTCGCATACCGTCCTTAGATCCTGCAGATGGTCTTCTTTATAGCGACTTTTGACAGCAATGTCGTCAACATATCACTCTACGGTCTTGCGTAAGTGGTCTCTTAAGATGACACTCATGTCTCTTTGATACGTGGCTCCAGCATTCTTTAAACCAAAAGGCATGACTTTGTAGCAGTACGTGCCAATCAGTGTTCGAAATGATGTGTACTTCTCGTCGTCGAGAGACATCTTGATTTGGTTGTATCCCGAGAAACCATCCATGAATGACATGCGCTCGAAGCCGCAGGTGTTGTCAATCATGATATCCGTGATAGGGAGGGGGAACTCATCTTTAGGACACGACTCGTTTAGATTGCGGAAGTCGATGTAGATTTAAATCTTCTCATTTTTCATGAGGACCGGTACTATGTTGGTGACCTAATCCGGATGTTGTTCCTCACAAATGAAGCCGCTAGCTATCAGTTTGTTGACTTCGGCTTCGATCGCATTCATAACGTCGGGGCAGACCGTCGTTGCTATTGCTTAACCGATTTTGTGCTCGGACGGATATTGAGCTTGTGAAGTGCAACCTCGGGATTCTGTCCTGGCATATCTTCGTAGCTCCAGGCAAACACGTCGATGTATTCTCTAATGAGTTGTAGTAGTAATTCCTGCTCATCGTCCGTCAGATTCTTGCTGACAAAGATAGGCCTTGGAGAGGACTCATCACCGATATCGATTTGTACAACCTCATCCTCGGTGGGAGGCTCTTCTTGTTCGAAATGCTTCTCCCATTGTGTATCTAGTTGTTGGGCCCACGGCTCTAATTCAAGGAGTTCAGGAATGTCTTCTTCTTCTTCTTAAGCGTCCGCGAATGCCATATTGACAGACAAGACTTGCCTGAATATGTCCCCAATGCTGATATCTGAATCAGAAGTTGGTGATCCGGTTAAGTGTGAATGTCAGTCGCATTCCTTATCTGAGCTTTCAGAGGTCGTTGCAGGCGTAACATACCCCAATCCACATCGTGTCTTGTTGTAGTAATCTCGTGGTTTCCCGGCAGGGACTGGCAACTGTAAAGGTAACCGCCGACCAGTATCGTAGTTCAAGCCTGGTGTAGTCTCCAGATCATACCCCTGTGTTTGCATCCGGTACTTGGATTGGAAGCTATACAGATAAAGGGACAGTCTCTCGGCGTCCGATTCGAGATCGACTTCCTCTATTGCGAAGGGCTGTGGATCATTCTTTCGGCCGAAGATGATTGGATGGTCTTCTCCCTCGACTATGAAGTAGGCACCTTCCACAGGAGTAAGTTGATTTGTGGTGTAAACATTTGTCATTTGCGTGTGTAGGTGAGTGCCTATACCGTGTTCCATAGCATACATTGTACAAAGCTTATCAAGCTCGAGGTAGTTCAAAGACAACCCTTTATTGATTAAGTAAAGTATCTTTTCTAGTGGGATTACATCATCTGCGGATGAAATATCAGTATGAGCAGCCACATACTTGGCCAATTCTGGTTCTTCTTCGGCCACCCCCTGTATAAATGAAGACTAAGAGGATAATTTGGGCTGCTTAATCATCAGGGGTTTCGCTGGTGGGGCAGAACGTGGAGTTGTTGGCGAACTAGCGACCCCCTATTTGGTGCTTGATGCTAGACGGGGAGTTGTTGGCTCGCTGGGAGTCCCCGACTTCGTATTGGACTGACGATTTGGGAAGACGTATCGTTATTGGCTTGTCAGAGGGTTTGAGCTTGTTTGTTTGTGGCTGGCTAGCTCTTGGCAGCCTGATTATTAGTGGCTCCATTATGGATTTTGGCGCTTGGCTAGACCTTGGCAGTCGGATTATCATTTGCCCCTCTTGTGTCGAGAGACTGATTGCATCCTTACGCAGAACGGCCATAAGGGGTACGATCTTGCCAGGTTTACGAGCTTGAAGGTAGATCGTCAAAGGTTCTTCTGATCCCGTTATTGTCTCAGTTTGAGCTTGCTTATCTCCTTCGACAAGGTGCCTCTTAGACTTCTCGTACAAGCAGGAGTCCGAGTAATAAGACTCGACCCCTTTGAAGGGATCGATGTCGGCAAATTCTGTTCTCACGAAGCCGTGCTTATCGACATACTTGAAGCACTGGTGCAGCATAGAAGGCACGATCATGTAATCGTGTATCCAAGGATGTCCCAGGAGAATATTGTAGGAAATGTCCGCATCTATGACATAACAAGTCACTTCTGACTGCAGATCGCCGATTTGGCACTTCAAGCAAATCTTCCCGATCGGGTAGCTCCTGTCCGAATTGAAACTGCTGATGGCGGTGCTTGTTGGTGTCAGGCGATGCATGGGGATGCGAAGATGGTGCAACAGACTCTTCGGGATGATGTTTATGGAAGAATCGGGATCAATGTGCATCCGATCCACCTTTACGTCTCCGATGTATCCAGTGTAATACAACGGATGATCGTGCAGATTGGTTTTAATGAGCATATCCTACGGAGTGAAGACAATGTTGGGCATTGCACCTGAGCAAGCGCTGTTCTGGAGATTTACAGGTGGGCTCTCTCCCGTAAGGTTGACCTGAGCCATATATGCATCGGCATTCTGGAGTGCATCGCTCAGTGCCATACGAACATCTTTGGAGAGTCTCAGAAGCTCGTATAATGACAATTTGGCTGGTGTATTGGCCAATTGTGCCAAGATGTCAAAGTTGTAGGGCCTCTCCAGCCCTTGAGGTGCCTCTATTCGGAGGAATTTGTCAAAGCAAGTCTCCTTCGACCTAGGTTTGTCGATCGTTGGAGTTTGAGAAGGTCCTAGAGCGTCAGCAGTAGCCGGCTGATGATCTTCAGCCGAGTTATCCGGTGTAGGTTGGGACTGCACACCCGACCGGGTGATAACAACTGTGGCTTCTTCTATTTACCATAAAATATAAAAGAGCAGAATAGTTTTATGGGAGGACTGGACTTTTACTTTACGGTACAAACTTGCTTGTACAAAGAAAGCCTAGGGACGAAAACCTAGGTACAGCAATCTAAGTACAATTATTTATTTTTGACTCTGGGGGGTGACGGTAGAGGCTCGGGAAAGCGACGGCAGCTCTGCCTTACTCCTTGGACGATCGAATGTAGCCTTGGCTCCTGTGATGAGATGCTTGGCGTTGACGAAGAAATGCTCTTCTTGTTCTCCTCGTATTGCTCTTCTGGCTTCTCTCTCTGGATTGATCTCTGTGTATTTTCTTCCTGATTATTGGGGGAGCATCCTTTTTTTACAAGGGAATGACACCTTGCTATTTATACTAGTGAGGGGCATCATTAGGGTTTGCAATGATTGCCCATTCTCTAAGTGGCGGCGGCCTGGTAGATGATCAATCTGGGCCATTAATCTTGAGCATGAAGGATCTGGGCCCTTAATAAGGATTTTGCCATATCATGTCAGAAATTAATGCTGATTGCAATAAATCCCTATCATGATGATTTGCTGATGTCCACAAATCTAAATGAATCAATTTAATTCATTCTCTTGCCACATGTCCCAAATTATTGGGATCTGACCCAAGATTTGATTATCTTTAGGACACGTGTCCTGTCATCCTTGTTGAGCCGCATGAGAAGCGTTCATATTTGGGCCGCATGAAGGTCGTCATGACCGAGCCGCATAAAAGATTTCAAGACTGAGCCGTATGAATAGTCTCTATACTCGAACCGTATGAAGGTTGTCATGACCGAGCCGCATGAATATGTTAATAACCAAGCCGTATGGGGGTCTTCATGGCCAAGCCGCATGAGAGTCTTCGTGACCGAGCCGCATGGGTTTTTTCATGGCCGAGCCGCATGGGGGACCTTCATGATTGAACCGCATAGGTTTCTCTGTACTGGCCGCATAAACTCGTTTAGTCTGGCCGCATAAACTTGCCTCGAAGCTGCGAAGATTTTCTCCAGTTCCCTAGGAAGATAGTGCTCTTGTGTCAGTCATGATGACTACTTTACATCAGGGCTGTCAGCTGTCAGTTGTCAGCCGTCAGAGCATTAATTGTGTTTGAATGACGCTGGGTACAACTGTTCTGAAAAGACACGTGGCTTCCCTCTGCGGGCCGCATGGAGTCCACTTGAGCTGCCTATGTGTTTGAGCCGCATGGAACTCCTGAGCCGCATGAGGCTCCTTGGCCACATGGATCATTTTTATCTTCTTTTTCATGCTTCTTCGAGACCCCCTTCAAAGTTTTCAATTTGCAAAATTGAAATACTTTGAATAAGAAGCATGGTTATGCCAGAGCCGCATGGATGTATTCTGTCCTCGTCGCATGGATTTGTCCAGCCGCATGATTACCTCAACCGCATAATTCTCTTAGTCGCATGGGCTGTTTTGGCCGCATGAGCTTCTTGCCACGTCTTTCTGCCATGTGTGCAAATCTTCTGTGAATCTTCTGCATTTAATACTCTTGATTTGCTTGTCAGATTTTAAGAGCTACTTTTTTGGGCCAGGATCCCAAGAGTCAGGCTATTATTCAGCCATTTTGCCTCGATGACCGAAGAGTCGGTCATCGTATTGTACGCGGATCGAGGCGTTCCTTCCTTGTCTATAAATAGGAACACTTTCGTTCTGGGGAATCTCCTTTGCTCTCTTCGATCTTTCTAACTCCTTTCTCTCCCAAGCAACTATGGCTCCCAAGAAGGTTGCTACGTCGAAGGCTGCGAAGGGCAAGGCGGTCGCTTCTGTGGCGACGAACGTGGCCACTCCTCCGCCGGCCGCTGTTCACTCTGTTCATCCCGACGTTCATCCACCTATCGCAGGTAAGGGCGTTGCCTTAGAACCCTAACTGCCATGGCTCTGCTGCATAATTTATGCACAAGCTGTATGTACAAGGTTCGTCGATTATGATCGCATAAGCACTTCACCCAGGGGGCCGCATGGGCTTAACATACTCGATCTGAACCGCATATATATTTTCGGTTTGGGCCG
Organism: Iris pallida; assembly: GCA_029216955.1. Classification (NCBI taxonomy): domain Eukaryota; kingdom Viridiplantae; phylum Streptophyta; class Magnoliopsida; order Asparagales; family Iridaceae; genus Iris; species Iris pallida. The sequence continues at coordinate 11,843,459 of JANAVB010039017.1, forward strand.
CATGAGCGTAGTTCACTTTTGAACCGTAAAAGCTCATCTGCTTGTTGCCGCATGAGTCTGTCTGTTCAGGGCCGCATGAGTCCGCGTGGACATTGAACCGCATAGTCTCACCTGAATCCGAGCCGCATCAGCGCCTGGGTTTGTCTGTTGAGTCCATGTGAACCTTGAACCACGTAGGCCCTTCTGAACCCAAACCGCAGAAGCTTCATAAGCTCATCTGAACTTGATTTGTATGGACTCGTCTAACTCAGAGCCGTATAAGGCTATGATGAACAGAACCGTATAGACTCGTCTGGTTTTGAGCCGCATGAGGCTGTGACGGCCCGAGCTGCATAGACTTAAATGATCTTTTAAATACTTCTCGTTTTGACTATCTTTTAATCTTATTTCTTTCGTCTATATTCAGTGAATCTGCCAGTAAATCCTGTAGGAAAACTCCTAGTGGGCTCGAATCAGTTTGCCTTAGGCGTACGTCTTGATGACTTAGTTAAGTATATGCTGAATCAATTTCCTGCTAATGAGCCTTCGGGGAGGTTGAACGCCATCGAGAACCAGACCCTCCATTATCTTCGTGCCATGATGAATTCTGGAAAGTTGGATGGACCATACTTAAAGCCCTCATTCCTCTTCGGGGATGCTTTAATCGTAAAGAATCCCCGAGTATTAGAGATCTCTAAGAACTAGGATTTTACTTTGGATGGGATGGCGATCCATATTCCTCTCATGGAGCGTTATTATCCTTTGTCGTGGTTCAATATGGTATTGTCGGACAGGACGATGGTGGGTACCTTAACTCCTACCCAATCGGGGATGTTGATGGGCGACATCTATTATAACCCGAACATTGGGTCAGCGTACGCGGGTAAGGATTCCGTCCGCCGGTACATGATAGGACTGGCCCCAGGTACTTTCATGAACGTATATGGTCCCAACTTCACATTCACTTAGGCTGATACATTCCTGAATCGGCTTGTTCACAAAAAATCTTATCCCGTTGGCAGACTAGCATTACTGAACTAGATAAACCCTACTTCTACGTGGGCCCACTTGACCACTTGGGTTCTGCAGACCTACGGGACATTCCTGTGGGAGGTAGGACTCTATCATGCCATCCGGGGCACCTGTCACGGGCTTCCTATCAATAAGCCATTGTTCGTGGCGCTCCTGGAGATGTATAACCGGCGAACGGGGACGTTCTTCGCACCCGAAGGGGAGTTGGGGCTTGCTCTCCATGAGATGTATACTGTCTCCAAGCTTTCGTGGAGGGACGAGCCTTTCGAGGTGTACACCCCATCGAACGAGGAGTTCGAGGACCTGAACCGACGACTCCCAGGTTTTGTTGTAGCGTACCAGGAGTTGCTATGCCATCATAGTGCTTGTCACCAGATGGCTATAAAAAAGGAGGATAGCTCAGAAGGGAACGCTCCCCACACCACATCCTGGGTCAATTATCTTTTTAAAGTTGGCCCTTCTGCGAGGTTACTCCTCGAACCCTTCAAACCCAGGGAGAGACAAAGGACCTGATGTTAAGCGTTAAGAAGTCGCGATCCAATAGCGATATATTCGGGAGTCAAACTGACTATCTTAGCTATTTTTACTACGGTACCAGACAGATGTCTGAAAAAGTGCTCATGGCTGGATTTTTGATGATATGGCTACAGAACTGTGTAGTTTCGGGGGAGGGGGGCAGGTTCAATTGAGAGGATCAGCCGCTATTTCATTCTTCCTGTCGTTAAGCTGGTATTTGGAGTTAGACTGGCTCTTCTTTCGGCTATGGTGTGTAGCATACATCATGGTCTTCGAGCATTTTCGTCCAAGGTCATTGCCCGCAAGAAGACGCTGGACTTTGAGCGCATAGAGCTACCTTACCACTATTTGATGGGGTGGTTGTTGATGCACTACAAGTCTTTGATGGCACCTGGAATAGCAGAATATGCTACAGATGAAGACGCTTTCCTTTTCCAATGCCATCACCAGCCTTGGGAATACAGTACTATGCCAGCTTATTGGAGGGCGCTGGCGAGGGTGGATGGGTGTGGCTTTTTCGTGTCTGTTCCTCATTTTTTCGATGAGGAAGTGAGGGATGTACACCTTGATGGTACCGGACCACCTCACTTTCTGTCTCCGAAGATACTCACCTGGTTGTGCAACATTCGCCCCGCGCATCTGGTTTATCGTAACCGCGATAATGTGTACTTGGAGCCCTACCTGCCTAGTAGGTTTTCCTGCCAATTTGGCTATAGCCAGTTATTCCTCGACTGTCCCAGCCCTTGCTTGGGCTTTGAAGGTAGCGTTCTTGATGGTGCCCGGGCTTGGAATTATTATGACGCTTATCATACTCGGGCCAGCTTCTCAGTCCCTGATATTATGGCACCGAGGAAAATTTTGTACGTGGCTGTCTTGTATCATGTTATGGCGAACAAGCCTTCTGTCAATTTCGATCCGAGTACCAGTTTCATCATGGGTACCGGTTTAGAGAAAAAGCCCAAGGGGGCTAAGGCTAGAATGCAACTAGCGCTCCAGACTCCCCTCCCTGAATCAGAATCTTCCGAGGCGGCTGAGCAGGATGATGATCATGATAGCGAAGACTCTCTTTCTTCTGGAGGCGGAGAAGTAGCAGATCAACCGCTTGCCACACCAGACGAACTGGCGGAGGATCCGTCGCTTGCTACACAAGAGGAAGTAGTGAGGGAAGGACAGCCTCCCGCTGTGTCTGGTCCCTCACGTAAACGAGTCAGACGTGAGTCTTCTGACGGCAGAATGACCTTTTCTATGAAAAGAACCACCGTTAGGTCTCGTAGGTTGCTTATTACCGAGAGGGGTGAAGATGCTGACGATGCTCCGGAGGTAAGACTATGTTGGAGCTATCTCCTTGTTGTGGTTTTCTTTTTCTTGGAGATATGACCTAATCATTTTTTATTTGTAGGTGTCTGACGAACCAGGCTCTCATGAACCGTCTGCTGCCCCTGGAGTTGATCTGACCCTTGCTGCTTTGATTAGCGGCATGTGTGCCACGGTCCTTTCTGCGGGGGCTCTCTCAGCGGCGGCTGAGGACTCCCAAGTTGCTGAGGCCTCGGTCCGGGGTGACGAAGGTTTCCTCGGGCCCATCTCCGAGATTGCTGAATTTTAGCAAGGCACCGCTGATCTCGTCGCATCCCCTCCCGAGGGTGCTGTGGCGGAGGAGCCTATTATATTCGACTCGGAGGCTGCTGGTGAAGAGGCTGTGGTGGCTGTAGGCGAACCTCAGCCTCCATACTCTTCTGTTGGTAAGATAAGCCAAATATTGACTAGTGAGGGGGCTTATTTGCTCTATCAACATATCCTTCAAGTTAAATCGATTCATGGTTGTCTTGGCCCTACAGGTCCTGACCCTTTACTTTCCACAGCGGATGTTCTTTGGGAAGGCTCGGCCTGCTGCGATCTGGGGGAAAGGAGCATATCCTCTCCTTCACCGACTCATGTCGAGGGGCCTCCCACCAGCTCCGGGCAGATGGGAGTAGAGCTTGTTCCGGGAGCGATGGCCTCCGCCTCATCTTCTGCTGCTTATACGGCTTCGGAGATTGACTTCTCGACCTTGCCGAGCATTCAAGTTCTGCGGGCTGCTGAAGAGAAGTTGGCCGCTGTTCATACGTCCTTCCGTACGGAGTTTGTTTCTGTTGTAGCAGGAGCGATAGATTCTGTCACGTCTTCTTCAGTATTGCCAGTTACACTCCCGTTGACGTCGGCTTCTTCGAAGGCTCTGGACGAGGTGTCGTAGGATGTGGTCGACAGCTTCTATCGCCATTTAAAGAGGGGCGTAGACGCTGCCGTAGAATGGGAGACCCCTTTTTCTCTGTCCCTACAGTGCGCTCAGGGTAAAATTGAAACTTTGAAGACTCTTCCTGGCGGGGTGGGGTTGGCTGCGCTCCTGGAGCCCAAGTTGGCAGAGGCTGATCAGCTCGTGACCCGGTTGCTGGTGTTACGGCAGGCTGACTTGCCTGCTGTGATTGAACGAAAGCGGGGCTTCCTTATTGTCGCTCAGGATAGGATAAAGCTCGCTCGAGATACTGTCGGGCCAGTTGTGAAGGGGGACCTTGACGAGCTTTCTGCTTCGTATGACAGGCTGGGTCGTCGAAGTCAAGCTTGTAGGGCTCGGGAAGAGACTGCTTCTCATAGAATAGCTGACATGAAGGAGCGGATTCTTGCACTTCAGAGGGAACTGGCCTTCCTAGAGTCGGAGTTGAAGGCTGCTCATGCGGAACAGGAGTCAATCGTTCAGGAGGCCAAGAAGGTTTTCCGATCTTCTGTTAACCTGGAGCGGGCTTTCAAGAAATTCGAGGACAACTGGCAAGCTCATGTTCATCTGGAGGACGCGGCGGTGCTGACCCAAGAGGCGGAGCGTCGAGCTAAACAGAGGTTTGAGCGGTCGATTGCCTTGCTGACGGACCGTCTCACGACGTTATGTGCCCCGGAGCAGTGATCAGTTTCCTGTTTTCTTTTGCTTCTTTTTTTTTCTTTTCTTTCTTCTTCTTTTTTTCTTTTTCTTTTCATTTTGTAAGGGATGTGATCCCAAATGATGTAGCACTTTGAATTTTGAATAAATGAGCATGTTTCGACTCATCTTTTCTTTCTTGTACTCGTGGTGTTTGTGGAATTGGACCTGCTGGGGGATTATTTGTGGACCTGTTACCCTGGGCGTACCTTGGTTTTAGGTACGAGTAACAAGTTTTGGAGAGCAATACCTAGAACAACTTCGCGATAAGACAGCTATAGAAGTTTTTGGTATTCGAGAGAATGCCAGGGAGCAACTAGGCTCCCAGGCATGATAGGAACGGGATGGACGTGTACTGGAGACTCAGTACAGCATCTGTGGTCGACTGAGGACATTTGTGGTCATCGGAAGACGTTCGTGGGCCTATTATCTTTGGGCGTACTCAGATCGTGGGTACAGATAACAAGTCGAGGGAGGACCATCATACTTACTCAAAGGTAGTAAGGACATGGCAAATATGGGGATTTTATCATAGAATCTTCCAGCTCAGAGGTAATGAGGACATGGCAGGAGTGGATTCAACGGAGGATATTTGTGGTCAACAGAGGACATTTGCGGGCCTATTATCCTTGGCGTACCCTGGCTCAGGATACAGATAATAGGATGAAAGGGAACCAACATAATTACTCAGAGGTAATGAGGACATGGCAAGTACGGAGGTTTTACCGCGGAGTCTTCCTACTCAGAGGTAACGAGGATATGGCAGGAGTGGATTCAACGAAGGATATTTGTGGTCAACAGAGGACATTTGTGGGCCTATTATCCTTGGCGTACCCTGGGTCAGGATACAGATAATAGGATGAAAGGGAACCAACATACTTACTCAGAGGTAATGAGGACATGGCAAGTACGAAGGTTTTACCGTGGAGTCTTCCTACTCATAGGTAACGAGGATATGGCAGGAGTGGACTCAGCGGGGAATATTTGTGGACCTATTATCCTTGGCGTACTCTGGTTGTGGGTACGGATAATAAGTCGAAAGTGTATCATCATACTTACTCAGATGTAATGAGGACATGGCAAGCATGAAGGTTTCTTCGACGGAGCCTTTCCACTCAGACGTAATGAGGACATGGCAGGAGTGGGCTCAATGAAGGAGGGTACATAGAATGACTCAGATGTAATGAGGACATGGATGTTCTATGTAAAGGGGTGATTTATTTTTGGCGGAAGTGAAACGACTCAGAGGTAATGAAGACATGGCCGTTTTAGAAATTTATGGATCTGTTACCCTTTTTGTGCACTGGGAGTGCGGGTAGTGGATCATGAGGGGGGATCTCTTCCAGGAAGAAAGTTCAGAGGTATGATCATACATGACTTACTATCTGAAAGAGTGACCGGAATGCGAGTTCAGAGGCTCCAGCGGGTACATGACTCGATAATTTGGAATGTTGTGAATGTGAGTTCAGCGGCACGAGAGAGTGCATGACTCGGGAATCTGGAGAATGGTGAGCATGAGTTCAGCGGTACTAGCGGGTACATGACTCAATGATCTAGAAATTTATAAGGGCGAGTTCAGTGGTACCAGCGGGTACGTGACTCGAAAATCTGGAAAATAGTGAGGGTGAGTTCAGCGGTACCAGCGGGTACGTGACTCGAAAATCTGAGAAATGGTGAGGGTGAGTTCAGCAGTACCAACGGATACGTGACTCAAAAATCTAAAAAATGGTGAGGGTGAGTTCAGCGGTACCAGCGGGTACGTGACTCGAAAATTTAGAGAATTATGAGGGTGAGTTCAGCGGTACCAGCGGGTACGTGACTCAAAAATCTGGAAAATGGTGAGGGTGAGTTCAGCGGTACCAGCGGGTACGTGACTCGAAAATTTAGAGAATTATGAGGGTGAGTTCAGCGGTACCAGCGGGTACGTGACTCCTATGATTAGAAAATATAGGAATGAGTTCAGAGGTACCAGCGGGTACATGATTCGATGTATGGAACCAGAATATAAGTTCAGCGATACGGGGAGGTACATAACTCGACACTCTGAGATGTCTCGAGGATTTTGTTTCAGACATAATACTTCTTCAGGAACTTGTCGTTGATGGGCAACATGAGTAAGTCTCCATTTTGTTTTGTGAGGCGGTAGGCACCGTTGGAGAATACAGCTTCGATGATGAACGGGTCTTCCCATTTTGGTTAGAATTTACCGGCAGTTTTATGCGTCATAACCATCAGCCTCCGAACCACCAGAACGAGATCGCCTACTTGGAATGTTCTGACCTTGACTTTCTTGTTGAAAGCTCCGGAGATTCTGGCCTGATATAGTTCAATTCGTTGTTGAGCTAATAGGCGTTTCTCGTCTAGGGCCTCCAATTCCTGTAATCGGCGATGGTAGTTTTTGTCTGTCGTCAACTGATGTGTGAGGGCGACACGGAGTGAGGGGATCTGAGTCTCTAATGGGAGGACTGCCTCACTCCCGACACCAGGGAAAATGGTGTATTCCCGGTGACTGTTCGAACTGTGGTGCGATACACCCATAAGCATTCGCCGAGCTTCTCGTTCCAGTCGCGCTTGTTAGAGGACACCAATTTCTTGAGTAGCTTGATTATGGTTTTATTGAATGCTTCTGCTAACCCATTGGCTGCTGGATTATAGGGTGTCGAAGCAATGTTCTGAATTCGGTGCTTGTCGCAGAACCGATAAAATGCATGGCTTGCGAACTGTGGCCCATTGTCGTGAATGATCCTTCGGGGCAGTCCAAAGCGGTAGATAACATGATGCTTAAGGAAGCTGATCACGTTTGAAGTTTTTACCTCTGCCAATGGGATGGCTTTCGCCCATTTGGAGAAGTAATCGGTGATTGCGAGTATGAATCGGCGTCCTCTGGACGAAGGCGGGGTTATTGGGCCGACGATGTCCATAGCCCATGCTTCGAATAGCCAGGAGGCCACAGTCAGATGTAGGAATTCAGATGGCTGGTGGATGAAGTCGGTGTAGATTTGGCAGGCTTTGTACGTTCGTGCATAATCTATTGCATCTACAACCATCGTGGGCCAGTAATAGCCCATTCGACGAAGGCGGTCTTGCAGTTTCGGGCCAGGTTGATTGGCTCCGCAAATAACATTATGGGCCTCGCGTACGGCTTCCTTGGCTCTGTATTTGATAGGAACCAAAGCAGTAACCCATCATAGGATCGGCGATACAGCATTTTTATCTCCGTATCATAGAAAAATCTGAGAGAACGTCTTCTGATAGAAGTAGCTTCCTTCGGATTCTCTGGTAGGATGTCGTATACTACAAAGTCGATGAACGACTATCTCCAGTATGGTGCTTCGTCGACTGAAAGGGTGGAGTAGCTTTCCATGCATCAAACTTTATCCTTAGGACAGACCAGTTCACGGCCTATTATGTCGACCTGATGACGAGCGTAATTTGGCACAGCTAGGGAAACGGCCAAACCAGCTAGGGCATCAGCCTCAATGTTCTGGAGTCTGGGAACATGTTCTATGAAGAATCCTCCCAGAGACGAGATGATGTCGATTGCTATTTGATGATACGGGATCATGTCTTCGTGGCGGACCTCGTACGACCCCCGAATCTGATTGACATTAACTGCGAGTCACCGTATGCTTCAAGATACTCTACCCCCAGCTTCTTTGCAAGTCGGAGGCCAATGACCAAGGCATTGTACTCGGCCACATTATTTGAGCAGGGCTCTGTGAGTGAGTAGGCCCGATTGATTACCAAGCCGGAGGGAGAAATCAGCACCACTCCAACTCCAGCGATGATGTTGCCTTTGGGTCCAGTTCTCGAAGCACCGTCGAAGAACATTCGCCAGATGGCATCATGGGAGACTGCATTTGAACTGGTAACCTCGTCCGATATTTCTTCATATACCCTAGTCGTCTCCGAACCTGGATGGGCTGCTAGAAAGTCTGCTAGAGCCTGGCCATTAACAGCCTTTTGCGGGATGAAGATCTTGTGGTATGGTGATAGTAATATGGCCCAGGTAGCAAGGCGAGAGCTGAGTGCCCCAGGTTCGGTCATGAGGACCCTGAGCGGGTTGATCTGCGATATCATGTGGATGGTTTGTCCCGTGACATAGTGTCGCATCTTCTGGATTGCGAACACGAGAGCAAGGCATTCCTTCTCTACGGCCTTGTACTGGTATTCTGGCCCAATCATCTTTCGACTGAGGTAGTATATAGCTTGTTCGTGGCCTGCATCATTGTTCTGTGCCAATAGAGCACCAAGAAAATTTCCATAGCTCGTACATAGAGCAGGAATGGCTTTCCAGCAACAGCAGTTACCAGGACTGGGGGGTTCGACAAATATTCTTTGATACTGTCGAAAGCGCGCTGGCATTCCTCATCCCATACGAAAGAGACTCCCTTCTTCATGAGGTGGGTGAATGGTTGACATCGTCCGGAGAGATTAGAGATGAATCTCCTGATGTAAGCTAGCCTGCCTTGGAGGCCTCGGAGTTCTCGGAGATTTCTCGGGGGACCTATCTCCATGATTGCCTTTTTTTTCTCGGGGTCGATGTGAATGCCCTGAGAAGTAATGACGAAACCCAGGAATTTCCTGCTGGAGACTCCCAAGAATGATTTCGTAGGGTTCATCTTTAAGTTGTGTGCTCGCATTAGGTCGAACACTGTCCTGAGATCTTGCAGATGATCTCCCTTCGATCGGCTTTTGACGACGATGTCGTCGACGTAGCACTCCACTGTCTTGCGTAAGTGGTCTCTAAAGATGACGCTCATAGCTCTCTGGTAAGTGGTGGCAGCATTTCTTAAACCGAAAGGCATAACGGTGTAGCAATATGTACCAATCGGTGTTCGAAATGATGTGTGCTTCTCGTCGTCAAGGAACATCTTGATCTGGTTGTATACTGAGAAGCCATCCATGAAGGACGTACGTTCAAAGCCGCAGGTGTTGTCGATCATAATATCTGTGATAGTGAGAGGGAATTCATCTTTAGGGCATGCCTCATTCAGATTCCGGAAGTCAATGTATATTCGGATCTTCCCGTTCTTCTTGAGAACTGGTACGATGTTGGCTACCCAGTCTGGATACTGGTCTTCGCGAATGAAGTCGCTGGCTATCAGTTTGTTGACCTCAGCTTCAATAGCATTCATGACATCGGAGCGAAACCGTCGTTGCTATTGTTTGACAGGTTTTGCATCCGGACGAATATTGAGTTTGTAGAGTGCGATCTCGAGGTCCAATCCTGGCATATCTTCATAGCTCCAGGCGAACACATCGATATACTCTTTGACGAGTTGGAGCAGCGACTCTCGCTCTTCATCTGTCAGACTCTGGCTGATAAAGATTGGTTTCGGGGAGGCTTCATCACCAAGATTAACTTGTATGACCTTATCTTCAGTGGGAGGTTCTTTTTGCTCGAAACGTTTTTTCCATGGTTCATCTAGCTGTTGGGCCCACGGCTCTAGCTCGAGGATTTTCGGAATGTCTTCATCTTCTTCATAAGCGTCGGCGAATGCCATGTTGACTGACAGGACTTGTCTGAATATGTCTCCGATGCTGGTATCCGAGTCAGAAGTTGGTGACCCGGTCGAATGTGACTGCCAGTCAAATTCTTCATCTAAACTTTCAGGGGTCGTCGTGGGTGTCACATACCCTAATCCACATCGAGTCTTGCTATAGTAGTCCCGTGGTTTGCCAGTCGGGACCGGGGGCTTCAAAGGTAATCGTCGTCCAGTACCGTAGTTCAAACCCGGTGTCGTTTCCAGATCATATCCCTGTTTCTGCATGAGATATTTAGATTGGGGGCTATTGTTTGCCATTGATTGTAAAAGTATAGAACAATTATCGGAGGACTGAACTTAGACTCATAATACAAACTCGTTTGTACAAAGAAAGCCTAGGGACGAAAACCTAGGTACAGCAATCTAAGTACAATTGTTTATTTTAGATTCTGGAGGGTGACGATAGAGGCTCGGGAATGCGACGGCAGCCCTGCCTTACTCCTTAGATGATCGGTATGCAGCCTTGGCTCCTCGTGTGAAGATGGTTGGCGTTGACGAAGAAGGGCTCTTTTTGCTCCTCTGTTGCTCTCCTGGCTTCTCTCTCTCTGTGTGTATTTTCTCTCTGGCTCTGTATTTTTTATTCTTTTGTTGCCGGTGGTGGTGGTCTTTGCAGAGAAATGATGCTGGCTATTTATAAGAGTGGGGTATGATCATTAGGGTTTGCTAATGATCATTTGTTTGGAATGTCGGCGCTCCCTCAATCTATCTGAACCCTTGATCCTGATTACAATAAATCTAGGCCATCAATGTGGATAGCACCGAATCTTGTGAGCAATTAATGTTAACTACTTTAAATCTTCATGATGGATTATACCAATGTCCGATTGCTCGCCACGTGTCCTATTGGCTTTATGATAAATGATATGCCTTGATCTCGGTAATTATGAGGATGACGTCAAATATATTTATTGAGATTCGGTTAAATCCTTGATTGATCCGATGCCACGTGTTTTAGTTGTGGGTCCTGCCAGAGCCGCATAGGATAGGCAAGACTTGAACCGCAGGGAGGTAATCTTCTTGAGCCGCATAGGACAACGCCTTATTGAGCCGCAGGAGATGATCTCTCAATGAGCCGCATATGCATAATCTCTACGAGCCGCATAGGCTAGCGTTGTATTGAGCCGCAGGGACTGGGCTCTCGGTGGGCCGCATATGGCTGATTTCTGTTGGCCATATAGGGTGACTTCTTAGTGAGCCGTATAAAGCTGTTCTCATTTAAGCCGCATGAGACGTGCCACGTGGCAATCTAGGACCTCTGTCGGATCGGGTCAGAGATTTTCTTCTTTTCCCGAAGAGTCTGTCATTATGGCAGAACCATTATGACGCTTTATGTCAGAGCCGTAACGGTCGTCGAGTAGTGTCAGGGCATTAAATGAGGCCACTACTCAAGTGGCCAGCTGTAGGGAGGGATCCCAAAGGGGGATGTGGCGTCGATCGGGCCGCATATTCCTGCTGAACCGCATACACTCCCGAGCCGCATGAGACTGAGAGTCTTCTTTGAATCGCATAAGACAGCTCCTGTATGAGCCGTATGGGCTTCTTTCCAGAGCCGCATGGACCATTACTCTGATATTTTCCATGTTTCTACAGGACCCCCTTCAAAGTTTTCAATTTGCAAAATTGAAACACTTTGAATAAGAAGCATGGCCCCGTTCATGCTGCATAAGTGTCTCAGCCGCATAAACTCATCTGGCCGCATGGGCTCTTTGCCACGTGTCCTGACTACGTGTGCAAATCTTTATTAAATGCTCTTGATTCGTTTTTTAAATTAACGCCGCCTTTTGGAGGAGGATCCCAAGGGTCGGTTTTGCCTTGATCAAAGCATTTTTGCCTTTATCTTTTGAAGCAGCGCGTAATCCGAGGCGTAATCCGAGACGTTTGTTCGTTTTATGGGTCTCTTTCGCCTAGAAATAAGAGTCTTTTAGTCCCTTGGGGATTTTTTTACCTTCTCTCTTTGCTCAAATTCCCTGTTGCCGACTTTGCTCTTCGTCTTCTTCCTTCAACGATCGACAATGGCTCCCAAGAAGGCTGCTGCTGCTACGGGCAAGAAGGCCGCATCATCTTCTGCGGCAGCGAAGGGCAAGAAGGCCGCGTCTTCATCGACTGCGACGGCGAACGTGGTGGCTCCTCCGCCGACTGGCGTGCCTGCTTTTCACCCCGACGTCCACCCGCCTATCGATGGTAAGGGTCGCCTGAAAACCCTAACTGTTGCCATGGCTCTGCTGTATACTTTATGCACAAGCCGTATGTACGAGGCTTATCGATGTGACCGCATAAGCACTTCCCCCCATAGGGTCGCATGAGCTTGTTATACTCGATCTGAGCCGCATATGTGTTTTCGATTTGGGCCGCATAAGCGTCGCTTACTTTTGAACCGCATAAGCTCGCTTGCTTGTATCCGCGTCAGCTCGCGTGAGTCTGGCTTCGTAGGCATGCTTAACCTGAACCGCATGAGTCTATAAGCTCGTCTGAATTTGAGTTGCATAGACTCGGCTAACTCGGAGGCGCATGCGGCTACGATGCACAGAACCGCATGGACGTATCTAATGCTGAGCCGCATGAGGCTGTGACGACCCGAGCCGCATAGACTCAAATGATCTTTCCAATGCTTCTGTTTTTTTGACTATCTTCTAACCTCATTTTTTTTGCCTTTCTCCAATGAATCTGCCCGTAAATCCTGCTGGAAAGCTTATAGTGGGTTCAAATCAATTCGCCCTGGGCGTGCATCTTGACGACTTAATTAAGCATGTGTTGAATCAATTCCCTACTGATGAGCCTTCGGAGAGGTTGAAGGCCATTGAGAATCAGACCCTCCATTACCTCCGTTCCATGATGAATACTGGAAAGCTGGATGGAAAATACCTGAAGCCTTTGTTCCTTTTTGGTGATGCTTTAATCATCAAGAATCCACGAGTTTTAGAGATTTTCGAGAACTGGGATTTTTCTTTGGATGGGGTGGCAATCCATATTCCTCTCATGGAACGTCATTATCCTCTGTCGTGGTTCAACATGGCGTTGTTGGACAGGAAGATGGTATGTAATTTGACTCCTACTCAGTCAGGGATGTTGATGGGCAACATCCATTATAATCCGAACATGCGGTCGGCGTACGCAGGTAAGGATTCCGTCCTTCGGTACACGATGGGTTTGGCCCCGGCCTCCTTCATGAATGTATACGATCCCAACTTCTCATTCGCTCAAGCTGATACCTTCTTGAATTGGCTTGTTCGTAAGAAATCCTATCCCGTTGGCAGGATAGCATTGCCGAACTGGATAAACCCTACTTCTACATGGGTCCCGTTGACCACTTGGGTTCTGCAGACCTATGGAACATTCCTGCGGGAGGTGGGGCTTTACCATGCCATTCGGGGTACTTGTCACGGGCTTTCCATTAATAAACCACTGTTCGTAGCGCTCTTAGAGACGTAATCCGATGAACGGGGACGTTCTTTGCACCAGCAGGGGAGCTGGGGCTCGCTCTTCACGAGATGTATACTGTCTCTAAACTTCCGTGGGGGAATGAGCCTTTCGAGGTGTATACCCCGTCAAATGAGGAGTTCGAGGCCTTGGACAGGCAACTCCCAGGTTCTGTTGTGGTGTATCGGGAGTTGTTGTGCCACCATAGTGCTTGTCATCAGATGGCTATAAAAACGACGTATAGCTCCGAGGGGACCGCTCCCCATAACACATCCTGGCTTAATTATCTTTTTAGAGTTGATCCTTCTGGCAAAGTTACTCCTCGAGCCCCTCGAACGCATGCAGAGATAAGGGATCTGATGTCAAGTGTCAAGAAGTCGCGATCCAAGAGCGATATATTCGGGAGTCAAGCTGACTTTCTTAGTTATTTTTACTACGGGACCATACAGATGTCGGAGAAGGTGCTTCTGGCTAGATTTTTAATGATATGGCTACGGAACTGCGTAGTCTCGGGAGGAACGGGTTCTATCGAGAGGATTGGTCGTCATTTCATCCTTCCTGCCGTTAAACTAGTATTCGGAGTTAAACTGGCCCTCCTTCCTGCTATGGTGTGCAGCATACACCATGGTCTTCGAACATTCTCGTCCAAGGTTATTGCTCGCAAGAAGACTTTTAATTTTGAGCGCGTAGAACTGCCTTTCCACTACTTGATGGGGTGATTGGCGATGCACTACAGGTCTTTGATGGGTCCCAGGATAGCGGAAGATGCTACAGATGAAGACGCTTTCCTCTTCAAATGCCATCGCCGGTCTTGGGAATACAACACTATGCCAGCTTGTCGAAGGGCGCTGGCGAGGGTGGATGGGTGTGACTTCTTTGTCTCTGTTCCTCCCTTTTTTGATGAGGACGTGAGGAAGGTATATCTTGACGGTACCGGGCCTTCTCACTTTCTACCTCCGGATATGCTTGCTTGGTTGCGCAATATCCGCCCCGCGCATCTGGTTTATCGCAACCGAGATAGTGTGTACTTGGAGCCTTACCTACCTAGTAGGTTTTCCCGCCAATTTGGTTTTAGCCAGTTGTTCCTTGATTGTCCCAACCCTTGTTTGGGTTTTGAAGGCAGCGTTCTTGATGGCGTCCGAGCGTGGAATTATTATGACGCTTATCATACTCGAGCCAACTTCTCGGTTCCTGATGCTAAGGCGCCGAGGGAAATTTTGTACGTGGCTGCTTTGTATCACATTATGGTGAACAAGCCTCCTGTTAACTTCGATCCGAGTACCAGTTTCATCGTGGGTACCGGTTTAGAGGAGAAGCCCAAGGGGGCTAAGGCTAGAAAGCAACTGGCACTCCAGATTCCCTTTCCTGAATCAGAACCTTCCGAGTCGGCTAAGGAGGAGGATGATCATGATAGCGAAGACTCCCTTTCTGGTGGGGGTGAAGAAGTAATGGATCAACCGCTTCCCGTACCAGATGAACTGGCGGAAGATCCGTTGCTTACTGCACAAGAGGAAGTAGTGAGAGAAGAACAGCCTTCGGCTATGTCTGGTTCCTCGCGTAAACGAGTCAGACACGAGTCTTCTAACGGTAGAGCGACCTTTTCCGTGAAGAGAGCTGCCGTTAGGTCTCGCGGATTACTTATTACCGAGAGGGGTGAAGATACAGACGCTATTCCGGAGGTAAGACCAAGTCGTAGCCATCTCTTTGTCGTAGTTTTCTTTTCTCTCGGAGATATGACTTAATCACTTTTCTTTGTAGGTGTCCGATGAACCGGCCTCTCCTGAATCGTCTACCACCCCTGAAGCTGATCCGGCCCTTGCTGCTTTGATTAGCGACATGTGTGCTACGGTCCTTTCTACGGGGGCTCTCTCAGCGGCGGCTGGAAGCTCCCAGGTTGCTGAGGTCTCGGCCCAGGGTGACGAAGGTTTCCTCGGACCCGTCTCCGAGGCCGCTGATCTTCTGTAAGGCGCCGTCGATCTCGGTGCATCCCCTCCCGAGGACGCAAGGGGGGAGGAGTCTGTTATACCTGACTCGGAAGCTGTTAGTGAAGAGGCTGCGGTGGCTGCAGGCGAACCACGGCCTCCACACTCCTCAACTGGTAAGATAAGCCAGATATTGACTAGTGAGGGGGCTTATTTGCTCTATCAACATATCCTCCGGGTCAAATCGATTCATGGTTGCCTTGGCCCTGCAGGTCCTGACCCTTTACTTTCCGCCGTGGATGTTCTTGGGGGAGGCTCGGCCTGCCGTGATATGGGAGGAAGGAGCGTTCCCTCTCCTTTGCCGTCTTATGTCGAGGGGCATCCTGCTAGCTCTAGGCAAATGGGAATGGAATTGGCGATGGTCTCCGCCTCATCCTCCGCAGATTATACGGCTCCGAAGACTGACCTCTCGACCCTACCGAGTATTCAAATTCTGTAGGCTGCCGAAGAGGAGTTGGCCGCTGTTCAAGAATCCTTTCGTACGGAGTTTGCTTCTCTCGTAGCAGGAGTGGCGAATTCTGTTGCGTCTTCTTCGGTGCAGCCAGCCACGCTCCCGTTGACACCGGCCTCCACGGAGACTCTGGACGAGGTGACGCAGGACGTGGTCGACAGCTTCTATCGTCATTTGTAAAGGGGCGTAGACGCTGCCATAGGACGGGGGACCCCATTTTCTCTATCTCTCCGGTGCGCTCGGGGTCAAATTGCAACCTTGAAGTCCCTTCCTGGCGGGATGGGATTGGCTGCACTGCTGGAACCTAAGCTGACAGAAGCTGATCAGCTTGTGACCCAACTACTGGCGATACGACAGGCGGGCTTGCCTGCTGCGATTAAGCGGGAGCGTGGCTTCCTCATTGCTGCTCGGGATAGGATTAAGCTAGCTCGATATACTGCTGGGCCAGTTGTACGGGGGGACCTTGATAAGTTCTCCGCTTCGTATGACCAGCTGGGTCGTAGGAGTCAGGCTTGCCGTGCTCGGGAAGAGTCCGCTTCTCGTGGAATTGCTGATACGAAGGAGCGGATTCTTTGACTCCAGAGGCAATTGGCCTTCTTAGAGTCAGAGCTGGAGGCTGCTCAGGCGGAGCAGGAGTCGATCGTTCGGGAGGCCGAGAAGGTTTCCCGATCTTTCGATAACCTGGAGCGGGCTTTTAAGAAATTTGAGGATAACTGGCAGGCTCACGCTCATCTGGAGGATGAGGTGGTGCTGACCCACGAGACAGAGCGTCGAGCCTCCCAGAGGTTTGAGCGGTCGGTTGTTTTGCTGACAGACCGTCTCAGGGCGTTATGTGCCCCAGAGCAGTGATCAGCTGTCTGTTTTCTTTGTTTTCTCTTCTTTTTTTTTCTTTGTAAGGGATGTGATCCCAAATGAAGTGGTACGTTGAATTTTGAATAAATGAGCCTGTTTCAACTCATCATCTCTTTCTAGTACTTGTGGCGTCTGTGGAATTGGACTTGCAGGGGGATTTATTTGTGGACCTGTTATCCTAGGCGTACCTAGGTTTTACGTACGGATAACAAGTTTGGACAGGATGTCCGGAACAGCCGTGGCAAAGTGGTCATGGATGTTCTCGGTGCTTAAAAAAAAGAATGTCGTAGAGCAGCTGGGCTCCCGGGACATGGTGGGGTAGTTGATTTATGCTAAGAAGCTTTGCAAAGGAATATTTGTGGACCTATTATCCTTGGCGTACCCTGGTTTGGGATACAGATAATAGGGTGAAAGGAAAACCAGCATATTTGCTCAGAGGTCATGAGGACATGGCAAGCATGAGGGTTTTACCGTGGAATCTTCCTGCTCAGAGGTAATGAGGACATGGCAGGGGAGGTTTCACGGAAGATATTTGTGGTAAACAGCGGACATTTTGTGGACCTATTATCCTTGTCGTACTCCGGTTGTGGGTACAGATAATAGGTCGAAAGGAGACCGACATACTTGCTCAGAGGTAATGTGGACATGGCAAGCATGAAGGTTTCTTCGACGGAGCCTTCCCACTCAGAGGTAATGATGACATGGCAGGAGTGGGCTCAATGAAGAGGGGGTACATAGAATGACTCAGAGGTAGAAGAACGTGGAAGTTCTATGTGAGGGGCAGTTTGTTTTTGGTGGAAGTGAAAACGACTCAGAGGTAATGAGGACATGTCCGTTTTCGGAAATTTGTGGATCGATTACCCTTTTTGTGCACTGGGACTGCGGGTATTGGATCATGAGGGAGGATCTCTTCCGGGAAGAAAGTTCAGAGGTATAATCATACGTGACTTACTATCTGAAAGAGTGACCGGAATGTGAGTTCAGAGGCACCAGCGGGTACATAACTTGGTAAATTAACATATTGAGAAAGCGGGAGTCCAGCGGCACCAGCGGGTACATGACTCGATAATCTGTAGGGGACGTGGGGGTGAGTTCAGGGGTACCAGCAGGTACATGACTCGATAATCTTGAAATATTGTGGGTGTGAGTCCAGTGGCACCAGCCGGTACATGACTCGATAATCTGAAATGCTGAGGGTGTGAGTTCAGTAGTACCAGCGGGTACATGACTCGAAGACCTTGTAGCGAATGTCGTTTAGACATAATATTTCTTCAGGAACTTGTTGTTGACGGGCAGCATGAGCAAGTCTCCGTTTTGCTTTGCAAGGCGGTAAGCACCGTTGGAGAATACCGTCTCAATGATAAATGGGCCCTCCCACTTTGGCTGGAATTTGCCGGCGGTCTTGTGAGTCATGACCATTGGCCTCCGGACTGCCAAGACGAGATCGCCTACCTGGAATGTTCTGATTTTGACCTTCTTGTTGAAGGCTCCTGAGATGCGTGCTTAGTATAGCTCGATCCTTTGCTGAGCTAGGAGGCGCTTTTCATCTAAGGCCTCTAACTCTTGCAGTCGACATCGGTAGTTATCATCGGTTGTCAATTGATGTGTGAGGGCGACACGTAGTGAGGGGATCTGTGTCTCCAAGGGGAGGACTGCCTCACTCCCGTATACCAGGGAGAACGGTGTATTTCCGGTGGCTGTTCGGACCATGATACGATAAGCCCATAAGCACTCGCCGAGCTTCTCGTTCCAGTCACGTTTGTTGGAGGAGACAAACTTCTTGAGAAGTTTGATGATTGTTTTGTTGAACGCCTCTGCTAACCCATTTGCTGCCGGGTTGTGCGACGTCGAGGCGATATTCTGAATACGGTGCTTATCGCAAAATCGATAGAATGCGTGGCTTGCAAACTGCGGACCATTATTATGGATGATCCTTCGGGGCAGTCCAAAGCGGTAGATGACGTGGTGTTTAAGAAAGCTGATCACGTTTGAAGTCTTAACTTCTGCGAGTGGGACAACTTCCGCCCATTTGGAGAAGTAATCAGTGATCGCAAGTATGAAGCGATGTCCTCGAGAGGAAGGTGGGGTGATTGGACTAATGATATCCATTCCCCATGCTTCGAATGGCCAGGATGCCACTATCGAATGTAAAAATTCGGATGGTTGGTAGATGAAGTCCGCGTGGACTTGGTAAGCTTTGTACTTTCTAGCATAATCTATCGCGTCTGCCACCATTGTGGGCCAATAGTAGCCCATTCGGCGAAGGCGGTCTTGCAGTTTCGGGCCGGGCTGGTGGGCCCCGCAGACACCGTCATGGGCTTCTCGTACGACTTCTTTGGCTTCTGCGTTAGACAGACACCGAAGCAGTAATCCGTCGTAGGAGCGGCGATACAGCATTTTCGTCTCTGTATCGTAGAAGAATCTGAGAGAATGCCTTCTGATGGAAGTGGCTTCCTTTGGGTTCTCAGGCTGGATGTCGTAGACGACGAAGTCGATGAATGGTTGTCTCCAATCTGGGGCGTCATCGATCGTATGGGCAGAATAGCTTGCGACGAATTGCACATTGTTTTTGGGACAGACCAGTTCATGGCCTATTACTTCCACTGATTGTCGATCATAATTCAGAACTGCTAGGGAAGCGGCAAGATCGGCTAGGGCATCGGCTTCAATATTTCGGAGTCTGGGGACGTGCTCGATGAAGAACCCCTCAAATGTCGAGATGATATTGATCGCTATTTGATGATAAGGGATCATGTCTTCATGGCGGACCTCGTACGAATCCCGGATCTGATTGACGATTAGTTGGGAATCGCCGTACGCTTCAAGGTATTCTACCCCCAGCTCTCTTGCAAGTTGGAGGCCAATGACCAGAGCGTTGTACTCGGCCACATTGTTAGAACAGGGTTCAGTGAGGGAATAAGCGCGGTTAATCACCAATCCGGAAGGAGAGATTAGCACTACCCCGACTCCGACGACTATATTGCCTTTAGGTCTGGTCCTTGAAGCGCCGTCGAAGAACATTCGCCATATATTTTTGCGAGAGGTTGTATGCGAGTCGGCGACCTCATCTGGGATCTCTTCGTATATCCTGGAGGACTCCGAGCCTGGGTGGGCTGCCAAGAAATCTGTCAGGGCATGACCTTTGACTGCCTTTTGGGGGACGAAGATCATATGATAAGGGGACAGCAATATTGCCCATGTAGCGAGTCGAGAGCTGAGTGCCCCTGGTTTAGTCATGAGGACCCTTAGAGGGTTGACTCGTGAGACCACATGTATCGTTTGTCCGACGACATAGTGTCGTGTTTTCTGAATGGCGAATACCAGGGCGAGGCATTCCTTCTCCACAGCGGTGTATCGATGCTCTGGCCCAATCATCATTCGGCTGAGGTAATATATGGCCTGTTCATGGCATGCATCGTTATTTTGTGCCAGCAGAGCACCGAGGGAGTGTTCCATTGCTCGTACATAGAGTAGAAATGGTTTTCCAGGGACTGAGACTACCAAGTCCGGAGGATTTGACAGATATTCTTTGATGCTATCGAAAGCAGGCTGGCATTCCTCGTCCCATACGAATGAGACTCCTTTCTTCATGAGGTGCGTGAATGGTCGGCATCGCCCGGAGAGGTTGGAAATGAACCATCTGATGTAAGCTAACCTCCCTTGAAGGCCTCTGAGTTTGCGGAGATTTCTCGGGGGGCCCATCTCCATGATTGCATTTGTCTTCTCGGGGTCTACATGGATACCCTTTGCAGTGATGATGAAGCCTAAGAACTTCCTACTGGATACGCCCAGGAAGGACTTCGTAGGGTTCATTTTCAAATTGTGCGTTCGCATTAGGTCGAACACCATCCTTAGATCCTGCAGATGGTCTCCTTTGCTACGGCTCTTGACGGCTATATCATCAATATAGCACTCCACCATCTTGCGTAAGTGGTCTCTGAAGATGATGCTCATAGCTCTTTGATATGTGGCGCCAGCATTCTTTAAACCGAAGGGCATGTCTATGTAGCAGTACGTGCCAATCGGTGTTCGAAATAATGTATGCTTTTCGTCGTCAGGAGACATTTTGATCTGATTGTACCCCGAGAAGTCATCCATGAATGACATGCGTTCGAAGCCGCAGGTATTGTCGATCATGATGTCTGTGATAGAAAGGGGGAATTTATCTTTGGGACATGCCTCATTCAGGTTGCGAAAGTCGATGCAGATTCAAATCTTCCCGTTCTTCTTGAGAACGGGTACTATATTGGCGACCCAATCGGGATGCTCCTCCTCGCGGATGAAGCCGCTGGCTATCAGTTTGTTGACTTCAGCTTCGATCGCGTCCATGATGCCTGGGCGAAAGCATCGCTGTTGTTGCTTAACTGGCTTCGCATCTGGTCGAATATTGAGTTTATGAAGAGCGATGTCAGGATTTAACCCTGGCATGTCTTCATAGCTTCAGGCGAACACATCAATGTACTCTCTAACAAGTTCTAACAGCGACTCCCGTTCTTCGTCGGTTAGGTTTTTACTGATGAAGATCGGTTTTGGAGAAGATTCGCTGTCGAGATCCACTTGTATGACCTCATCTTCAGTAGGGGGTTCTCTCAGTTCAAACCGCTTTTCCTATTGTGCGTCCAATTATTGGGCTCATGGCTCTAGTTCAAGGATTTCGGGGATGTCTTCCTCGTAAGCGTCGGCGAACGTCATGTTGACTGACATGACTTGTCTGAACACATCTCCGATGCTGGTATCTGAGTCGGAAGTTGGTGATCCGGTTGAATGTGACTGCCAGTCACATTCTTCATCTGAACTTTTCGGGGTCGTAGTAGGCGTTACATACCCTAACCCGCATCGAGTTTTGTTATAGTAGTTCCGTGGTTTGCCCGCCGGGACTGGCGGCTTCAAAGGTAATCGTCGCCCAGTGCCATAGTTCAATCCTGGCATAGTCTTCAGATCATACCCCTGTTTCTGTATGAGATATTTGGATTGAGGGCTATAGAGATACAGAGGCAGTCTCCCGGCATCTGACCCGAGGATGACTTCTTCTATGGTGCGGGGATGAGGGTTGTTCGTCCGGCCGAAGATGATTGGATGATCTTCTCCCTCGAATATTCGGTAAGCGTCTTCTACTGGAGTAAGCTGGATTACGGTGTACACATTTGTCACCTGTGTGTGTAGGTGAGCGCCTATACCGTGTTCCATAGCATACATCGTACATAGCTGATTGAGCTCCGTGTAGTTCAAAGATAACCCTTTATTGATGAAGTAAGGTATCTTTTCTAGGGGGATTACATCATCGGCGGAGGGGACATTAGAGTGGGCAGCCACATACTTGGCTAGCTCTGGTTCCTCTTCGGCTACCCCCTGTGTGAACGAAGACTGAGAGGACGACCTAGGAAGCTTGATCGTCAGTGGTCTAGTTGATGGAGCAGAGCGTGGAGTCGTTGGCAGACTGGCGACCCCCAGTTTGGCATTCGATGTCGAGCGAGGAGTGGCTGGTTCGCTGGAAGTGTCAGACCTTGCATCGAATCGACAACCTTTCTTGGGAAGGCGTATTGTCAGTGGCCTGTCCGAGGGGTTGAGCTTCCCTGTTTGGGGTTGACTGACTCTCGGCAGTCGGATTGTTAGTGGCCCCGTTGCGGGTCTCGGCACTTGGCCAGACCTTGGCAGCCGGATCATCATCTGCTCCTCTTGTGCCGAGAGGCTGATTGCGTCCTTCCGCAGAGTGGCGGTGAGGGGTGCAGACTTGCCCGGTTTGTGAGCTTGGAGGTGGATCGTCAGAGGTCCTTCTGATCCCGTGGCTGTCTCGGTATGAGTTTGTGCGTATCCTTCATCCAGGTGCCTCTTTGACTTTTCGTATAAATAGGAGTCTGAGTAGTAGGATTCGACCCCTTTGAAGGGATCGATATTAGCAAACTCGGTCTTCACGAAGCCGTGTTTGTCGACATATTTGAAGCACTGGTGTAGCGTGGAAGGCACGGTCATATAATCGTGTATCTACGGGCGCCCCAAGAGGATGTTGTAAGAAGTGTCTGCATCTATGACGTAGCATGTGACTTTGGATTGGAGGTCGCCAATTTGACACTTCAGACGAATCTTCCCAATAGGGTAGCTCCTGCCCGAATTGAAACCGCTGATGGCGGTACTTGTAGGTGTTAGGCGATGCATTAGGATGCGAATATGATGTAGCAGGCCCTTCGGGATGATGCTTGTGGAAGAGCCAGGATCAATGTGCATCCGATCCACCTTTACGTCGCCGATGTATCCCGTATAGTATAGCGAGCGATCATGTAGGTTGGTTTTGATGAGCATGTCCTGCGGAGTGAAGACGATGTTGGGCATTGCTCCCGTGCAGGCACTATCTTGGAGATCCATGGGTGAGTCCTCCCCAGTGAGGTTGGATTGAGCGAGATAGGCATCGGCATTTTGGAGTGCTTCGCTCAATGCAATACGAACGTCCTTGGAGAGCCTCAGAAGTTCGTATAATGACAATTTGGCCGGAGTGTTAGCCAATTATGCGAAGATGTCAAAGTTGTAGGGCCTCTCTAGCCCTTGGGCTGCGTTCTTTCGGAGAGATTTGTCGAAGCGAGTCTCCTTCGGCCTAGGCTTGTCGGTCGTCGAAGGCTGAGCCGGTCCCAGAGCATCAGTTGTAGTGGGTTGATGATTTTCAGCTGGACTATCAACCACAGGTTGGGATTTTCCTCCGGACCGCGTGACGACGGCTGTAGCTTCCTCGTTGTCTGCTGAAATTATGCGGCAGGTCTTGATTTTTCTACTCTTTTTCTTGGTGGAAGATGATGTGGGCCGAGTTATTTCTGACACCAAGTCTGGATGGACCCATATGACCTCTCCTCGTGAGGTGGTGAGAGGTACTAGACCAGCAGCTTGTTCTCGGGGCGGAGGAAGATTGGTAATCTCCATTGTCGCGAGAGGGACGGGGATTACCCCGTCTTGAGTCTCCGTCGGAGGAAAGTTACCGAATTGTACGGACACCATATTGGCTGCTACGGTTACCTCTTCGAAGTCGATGGCCAGAGCGTTCGATTCGATGAGGCTTTGGATGTACCATTTTAGTTGGTAGCAGTCATGTGTAGCGTGGTGTACATAACGGTGGTAATGGCAGAACTTCGGGTTCTCCAAATCAGCCGGCCGAGGCTCCCGTCTTGGTGGAGGAAGCTGAATTCTACCTCCTTGTATGAGCATGTCTAAGATAGGCTTGACGTGGTCGTCTTCGAAAGAGTAAGTGATCTGAGGCCATTGTTTGTCTGCTGGTTGTGGCTCGGGCTTCTGGGCCGTGTCGGCCACCATAGCCTGTTTTCCCTTGCTGTCCCGATTGTTGGAGGGGTTACCCCCATTATCGTTGTTGAGACGCTTGCCCTTGTTTTCCCCTTCTGAGATGTGCAACCCCAGTTGGCTGGCCTTCTTCAGTCGTTCTTCAGCGCTTGTGGCGCTGATGATGAACGCCTTCCAATCTTTGAATTGACTCTCGCCCATCCAGAGACTGATCGTTGGAAGCAGTCTCTTTTGGCAGATTTCAATCAAAGAAGAATTCGGATTTCCGGAAGGCAGCTTCATGGCGGTCTGGCGGAACCGTTCGATGTAGTTCCTTGTTAACTCCTTCTCCCCTTGGACGACGTCCATGAGAGTGGACATAGTGATGTCTTGTCCTACTTCATAGAATCGTTCCAAGAACATACGCTTGAAGCCGGCGAAGGAATGGATGCAGTTGTCCGGTAGATTGCGGTACCAATCAAAGGCGACTCCTTCCAATGCTCCAATGAATAACCGTGTGAGGATCGCATCCTCATGGGGCAAATGGTCGATGGTGACCTCAAAGTAAGTGATGTACCGACTTGCTGAGGTTTTGCCATCATACGGGTTGATGTTGAACGGCTTATATCTTGGTAGGAATGGAACATCCCTCCACTCAGCAGGGTATGGTTGCCGTATTCTGAGATCTTGAGCATTTTCTCGGGCATGAAACATGGCGTGAAGCTCCTGGACCTCTCTTCTTACTTCTCGGGTCTCATCTGTCGCGACGGGGGCTGTTATTTCGGGAGGATTATTGCCCGGGTTTGGTGCCGCTGAGTTCGAATCTATATTGACCGTAGGCCCCATGTTTGTTTGACCAGGCGCTCCTCCTTGTAGATTGGGCAGGGCCGCTTTAATCTCGTCTACAGACTTGACCAAAGTAAGTAATATGGCTTCGAGACTGTCAATGCGCTGGCGATCACTGGAACCACCTTGATCGCTGTCCGTCATGAACACCGTTCTTAAGTGAGGAGTGATGGAAGGAATGGTGGAGGATGTGCCCTCCGAGTCGTACCCATGCACCGAGAAGTCATCGGGATAGGTGGGAATGTTCTCTTCGGGCTCGGACTCGGAGGGAATGGTATCCCCAGCTTCAGAGCTTGCTTTGTCTTGAGAGTTACGGATGTCCTCGGGGGCATCTGATGGAAGAGTTGTTTGTGCGAACTCGGTTCCTTGGAACATCGAATTATTGCGGATATTCGGAGGAGTGCTACCCCCAGCTCCTTCAACCCCCAGCGATATGGATGATGAATTTCCCATCGTAGTAAATTTTGTCTTTGAACGGGTGTGTTGGAATACACCAGTAGAGGACAACCGTTTAGACGACAGTTTCTTAGTTGTAGTGGTTGATATCTTCGGACTGGAGATGCTCGTTTTCTTCCTCCTCTCTTCGGCGAGGACTTTTTGAGCAGAATTGCAGGAGACAACAGGAGGTGCCTCATCTTCTGAGTTCGGGTGCTGTAGCCTTTGGAAGACAAATGGCCGAGCTTTCGTCATTGCCGCGTTGTTGCAGCAGCAATTGATGATAATTTGGGTACAACGATGTCCAAGCGAGGACTCTTTGCACACCGACACTCCTTCTCTTTTCTTGCGTTTGTGGAGGATCGTCTCCCGCAGGTCAGAGGAACCACTCTGTCTATTTGCCGCGGGGGGCTGGACTTGAGCAGTTGTATACAACTTTCCATCCGAGGCCCGTGTGATAGTCAACGGGACGCTCCGATAGTCAGAGGTTGGGACAGCTGACTGGGCTTGATGAACCCGCGCTGCCCTAGACTTCCTCCTTTTAGCACTTGTGGGTGCGTAATAGGAGGAGTCCAAGTTGAATGCCACAGAGTCTGGCTTATCATACAGAGAATCATCAGGGTCGGGGTCGTATGAGAGACGGTCGAAGACCGATCGAGAGAAACGTAGAACGGATGCTATGCTGCTAGAGTTGGGTACCGTACAGGCTGTCTGCATGCGGTCATCTTTTGCTGTCGGATGAGTTGTCTTTGGGCGGCTAGGAGTCACGACCGTACAGGCTGGCCGCATGCGGTTGGCAATAGTGGCCGCATGGATTTTCTGCAAGCGACTGACTCCTGTAGCCTCATGTGATTCATCCATGTGATTGGCGACTGTAGCTGCATAAACTATGCAGCTGCCAGATGTGACCGCATGATTTTTCTTCATGCGGCTAGCGACTATGGCCGCATGGGCTTTGTCCATGCGGCTAGCAGATGTGGTCGCATGAGCCTTTTTCACTCGGCTAGCACCCCTATGCGGCTCAGTTCGCGTAGAGTTCCTCTTTGCCCCTGCAAGTCCAGTATCATAGTATTTTCTTCTGCCGGACTTGGGGACAGTAGAGTTGTCTACAGTCTGAAGTGGGGCCGCAGAAGAGTCCTTCTCGCCGTCTTGAGCAACAGAGGGTATACCGTCTGGGCTTGGGGAGGAGCAAATGATTTTGGCCTCCACTCTCTGCGAGCCTTTGTCGTACGGGTGCATTTTTGGACCGGGCCAGCGCTTCCTTCGGAGAGCATCTCTTCAAATGCTTGTTGGTCGAAGCGGACGACCATCTTTTGTTGCGTGGAGCCAAGCTTGGCTGCATCCGATTGCGTCACCAACTCCTCGGCCGTGGAGAAGTTAGTCCCCAGCAGAGTCGCCATCGTGTTTGCCATTGATTGTAAAAGTACAGAACAATTATCGGAGGACTGAACTTAGACTCACAATACAAACTCGCTTGTACAAAGAAAGCCTAGGGACGAAAACCTAGGTACAGCAATCTAAGTACAATTGTTTATTTTAGATTCTGGGGGTGACGATAGAGGCTCGGGAAGGCGACGGCAGCCCTGCCTTACTCCTTGGACGATCGGTATGCAGCCTTGGCTCCTCGTGTGAAGATGGTTGGCGTTGACGAAGAAGGGCTCTTTTTGCTCCTCTGTTGCTCTCCTAGCTTCTCTCTCTCTCTGTGATTTTCTCGCTGGCTCTGTATTTTTTTATTCTTTTGTTGCCGGTGGTGGTGGTCTTTGCAGAGAAATGATGCTGGCTATTTATAAGAGTGGGGTATGATCATTAGGGTTTGCTAATGATCATTTGTTTGGAATATCGGCGCTCCCTCAATCTATCTGAACCCTTGATCCTGATTACAATAAATCTAGGCCATCAATGCGGATAGCACCGAGTCTTGTGAGCAATTAATGTTAACTGCTTTAAATCTTCATGATGGATTATACCAATGTCCGATTGCTCGCCACGTGTCCTATTGGCTTTATGATAAATGATATGCCTTGATCTCGGTAATTATGAGGATGACGTCAAATATATTTGTTAAAATTCGGTTAAATCCTTGATTGATCCGATGCCACATGTTTTAGTTGTGGGGCCTGCCAGAGCCGCATAGGATAGACAAGACATGAACCGCAGGAAGATAATCTTTATGAGCCGCATAGGACAACGCCTTATTGAGCCGCAGGAGATGATCTCTCAATGAGCCGCATATGCATAATCTCTACGAGCCGCATAGGCTAGCGTTGTATTGAGCCGCAGGGACTGCGCTCTCGGTGGGCCGCATATGGCTGATTTCTGTTGGCCATATAGGGTGACTTCTTAGTGAGCCGCATAAAGCTGTTCTCATTTAAGCCGCATGAGACGTGCCACGTGGCAATCTAGGACCTCTGTCGGATCGGGTCAGAGATTTTCTTCTTTTCCCGAAGAGTCTGTCATTATGGCAGAACCATTATGACGCTTTATGTCAGAGCCGTCACGGTCGTCGAGTCGTGTCAGGGCATTAAATGAGGCCACTACTCAAGTGGCCAGCTGTAGGGAGGGATCCCAAGGGGGGATGTGGCGTCGATCGGGCCGCATATTCCTGCTGAACCGCATACACTCCTGAGCCGCATGAGACTGAGAGTCTTCTTTGAATCGCATAAGGCAGCTCCTGTATGAGCCGTATGGGCTTCTTCCCAGAGCCGCATGGACCATTACTCTGATATTTTCCATGCTTCTACAGCTATAAAGATAAAGAGGTAGTCTCCCGGCATCCGATCCAAGGTCGACTTCTTCTATGGTGAAGGGATGCGGATCGTCCTTCCGGCCGAAGATGATTGGATGGTCCCCTCCCTCGATTATTCGGTAAGCGTCTTCTGCTGGAGTAAGCTGGATTATGGTGTAGACATTTGTCACCTGTGTGTGTAGGTGAGTGCCTATACCGTGTTCCATAGCGTACATTGTACAAAGCTTATTAAGCTAGAGGTAGTTCAAAGATAACCCTTTATTGATGAAGTAAAGTATCTTTTCTAGGGGGATTACATCATCTGCGGAGGGAACATCAGTGTGGGCAGCCACATACATGGCTAGCTCTGGTTCCTCTTCGGCTACCCCATGTGTGAATAAAGACTGAGAGGACAACCTGGGGAGCTTGATCGTCAGCGGTTCAGTTGATGGAGCTGAGTGTGGAGTTGTTGGCAGACTAGCGACCTCCAGTTTGGTACTCGATGTAGGGCGAGGAGTGGCTGGTTCGCTAGAAGTATCAGACCTTGCATTAGGGTGACGACCCTTCTTGGGAAGGCGTATCGTCAGTGGCTTGTCGGAGGGATTGAGCTTCTCCGTTTGGGGCTGACCGACTCTCGGCAGTCTGATTGTTAGTGGCCCTTTTGTGGATCTGGGCACTTGGCCAGACCTTGGCAGCCGAATTATTATCTGCTCTTCTTGTGTCGAGAGGCTGATTGCGTCCTTACGCAGAGTGGCGGTAAGGGGTGCAGACCTGCCCGGTTTGCGAGCTTGGAGGTGGATCGTCAGAGGCTCTTCTAATCCTTTGGCTGTCTCGGTACTAGCTTGTACATCTCCTTCACCAAGATGCTTTTTCGATTTTTCGTATAGGCAGGAGTCTGAGTAGTAAGATTCGACCCCTTTGAAGGGATCGATATCAGCAAATTCTGTCCTCAGAAAGCCGTGTTTGTCGACATATTTGAAGTACTGGTGCAGCATGGAAGGCACGATCATATAATCGTGTATCCACGGGCGCCCTAAGAGGATGTTGTAAGAAGTGTCTGCATCTATGACGTAGCAGGTGACTTCGGATTGGAGGTCGCCAATTTGACACTTCAGACGAATCTTTCCAATAGGCTAGCTCCTGCCCAAATTGAAACCGCTGATGGCGGTATTTGTAGACGTCAGTCAGTGCATTGGGATACGGAGATGATGTAGCAGACCCTTCGGGATGATGCTTATGGAAGAGCCAGGATCAATGTGCATCCGATCCACCTTTACGTCACCGATGTATCCAGTGTAGTATAGTGGGCGATCGTGTAGATTAGTTTTGATGAGCATGTCCTGCGGAGTGAAGACGATGTTGGGCATTGCTCCCGTGCAGGCGCTGTCATGGAGATCCGTAGGCAGGTTTTCTCCCGTGAGGTTAACTTGAGCCAGGTATGCGTCGGCATTTTGGAGTGCATCGCTCAAACCGCGCAAACAACCTTGGAGAGTCTCAGGAGCTCGTATAATGACAACTTGGCCGGTGTGTTGGCCAATTGTGTCAAGATGTCAAAGTTGTAGGGCCTCTCCAGCCCTTGGGCTGCCTCTTTTCGGAGGGATTTGTCGAAGCGAGTCTCCCTCGACCAAGGCTTGTCGGTCGTCGAAGGCTGAGCCGGTCCCGGAGCATCAGTTGTAGTGGGTTGTTTATTTTCAGCTGGGTTGTCAACCACAGGTTGGGATTACGCCCCAGACCACGTGACGACGGCTATAGCTTCTTCGATATCTGTCGAGATCGTGCGGCAGGATCTGACTTTTCTATTCTTTTTCTTGCAGGTAGAAGATGATATGGGCCGAGTCACTTCCGATACCAAGTCTGGATGGATCCACATGACCTCCCCTCGTGTTGTGGTGAGGGGCACTAGACCAGCAGCCTGATCTCAGGGAGGTGGAAGATTAGCAATCTCTATTGTTGCCAGAGGGATGGGGACCACCTCGTCTTGAGTTTCCGTCGGAGGGAAGCTTCCAAATTGTATGGACACCATATTGGCTGCCACGGTTACCTCTTCGAAATCGATAGCCAGAGCGTTCGAAACGATGAGATTTTGGATGTACCGTTTTAGCTGGTAGCAGTCGTGTGTAGCATGGTGGATGTAGCGATGATAATAGCAGTACTTTGGGTTCTCCATCTCTGCCGGCCGCGGTTCCCGTCTTGGTGGAGGAAGCTAAATTCTGTCCCCTTGTATGAGCATGTCCAAGATGGGCTTGACGTGACCGTATTCGAAGGAGTAAGTGATTTGCGGCCATTGTTTATCTGCCTGCTTTGGCTCAGGTTTCTATGCCGTGTCGGCCACCATAGCCTGCTTGTCTATGTCGTCCCGATTGTTGGAGGGGCTACCCCTATTATCGTTATTGGGACGCTTGCCCTTGTTCTCTCCGTCCGAGATGTGCAATCCCAGTTGGCGGGCCTTCTTCAGTCGTTATTCGGCGCTTGTGGCACTGATGATGAACGTCTTCCAATCCTTGAATTGACTTTCGCCCATCCAGAGACTGATTGTTGGAAGCAGTCTCTTTTGGCAAATTTCAATTAAGGAAGAATCCGGGTTTCCAGACGGCAACTTCATGGCGGTTTGGCGGAACCACTAGATGTAGTTCCCTGTCAGCTCTTTCTTCCCTTGGACGACGTCCATAAGGGTGGACATAGTAATGTCCTGCCCTACTTCATAGAATCTCTCCAAGAACATACGCTTGAAGCCGGGGAAGGAGTGGATGCAGTTGTCTGGCAGATTGTGATACCAGTCGAAGGCGACTCCTTCCAACGCCCCGATGAATAATCGTGTGAGAATGGCATCGTCATGGGGCAGATGGTCGGTGGTGACCTCGAAGTAGGTGATGTACCGACTTGCTGAGGTCTTGCCATCATAAGGATTGATATTGAACGGCTTATATCTTGGTGGGAACGGAACATCCCTCCATGCAGCAGGGTGTGGTTGCCGTATTCTGAGATCTTGAGAGTTTTTTCGAGCGTGGAACATGGCTCGGAGCTCCTGGACCTCTCTTTCCAATTCGTGTGCTTCGTCCACGGCGGTGGGGGCCGTTATTTTCGGAGGATTGTTGCCCGGGTTCGGTACCGCTGAGTTCGAATCTGCATTAACCGTGGGACCCGCGCTTGTTTGGCCTGGCATCCCTCCTTGCAGAGTTGGAAGGGCCACTTTAATCTCGTCTACAGACTTGACCAAAGCAAGCAATATGGCTTCGAGACTGTCGATGCGCTGGCGATCACTGGAACCACCTTGGTTGCTGTATGTCATGAATACCGTCTTCATATGAGGAGAGATAGACGGAGCGGTGGAGGAAGCGCCCTCCGAATCGTACCCCTGTAGTGAGAAGTCATCGGGGTATGTGGGTATGTTCCCTTCTGATTCAGACTCGGAAGGAACAGTACCCCCAGTCTCCGAGTTTGCCTCGTCTTGGGAGTTGTGGATGTCGTCGGGGACGTCGAGGTTTGCTGTATCTGATGGAAGAGTTGTCTTCCCTGGCTCGTCTTCTTGGAACATCGGATTGTTGTGGAGGCTCGGAGGGGTGCTACCCCCAGCCCCAGCAATCCCCTGCGTTATGGACGACGAATCTCCCACTGTAGCTTATTTCGTCTTAGAGCGAGTACCTTAGAAAACTCCGATGGTGGACAACCGCTTAGACGACAGTCTTTTAGTCACAGTGGTTGAGATCTTCGTGCTGGGAACATTCGTCTTCTTCCCCCTTCCATCAGCGGGGACTTTCCGAGCAGTGTTGCAGGAGACGACGGGTAGTGCCTCGTCTTCTGAAGATGGCTGTTGTAATCTTTGAAAGACAGACAGTCGGTCTCTTCTTGCATCGTCGTGCTATTGCAGCAGCAGTGGACGATGACTTGGGTGCAGTGACATCCGTGGGAGGACTCTTTGCACCCTGATGCATCTTCTCTTTTCTTGCGTTTGTGGAGGATGGTATCACGCAAGTCACTTGCTTTGCTGGTTCGGGAATTTCGGCCACGCGAGTGTGTAGGCCTCCCGCATGTTCCCTGATTTGAAGGTAGCTCGTATACTTACCTTCGTTCGTTATTAGGAGATGCTTGATGACTATCCCGCCCATTGGCCGCAGGGGGTAGGGTACGAGTAGCTTTATACAACTTTCCATTAGAGGCCCACGTGATAATCAGTGGGACGCTCCGATAGTCAAAGGTTGGGGCAGCTGACTGGGCTTGGTGAGCCCATGCTGCCCTAGACTTCTTCCTTTTTGCACTTACGGGTGCGTAATAGGAAGAGTCCAAGTTGGATACCATCGAGTCTAGCTTATCATCCAGAGAACCATCAGGGTCAGGACCGCATGAGAGACGGACGAAGACTGATCGAGAGAAGCGTGGAACAGACGCTATGCGGCTAGGATTGGAAACCATGCAGGCTGTCTGCATGCGGTTGTCTTTAGCTGTCGGATGAGTTGTGCGACTAGGAGTTACGATCGTACAGGCTGGCCGCATGCGGTTGGTAATTGTGGCCGCATGGGTTTTCTGCAAACGATTGACTTCAGTAACCGCATAAGTTTCATCCATGCGGTCGGCAACTGTAGCCGCATAAGCTATGCGGCTGACAGATGTGGTCGTGTGACCTTTCTTCATACGGTTGGCGGATGTAGCCGCATGAGCTTTCTCCATGCGGCTAGCACCCTTATGCGGCTCGGATCGCATAGAGTTCCTCTTTGCCCCTGCAAGTCCAGCATCATAGTATTTTCTTCTGTCGGACTTGGGACAACAGAGTTGTCTACGGTCTGGAGTGGGGCCGCATGAGAGTCTTCCCAACCGTCTTCAGCAACAGAGGGTATCTCTGCAAGAGCTTCAGTAGGAGCGAATGATCGGAGTCTCCACTCCTTACGGGCCTTTTTCGTGCGGGCTTGCTTCTGGACCGGGCCAGCGCTCTTGTCGGAGAGCATTTCTTCAAACGCCTGTCGATCCAAACGGACAACCATCTTCTGTTGCGTGGAGCCAAGCATGGCTGTATCCGACTGCGTCACCAACTCCTCAGCCGTGGAGAAGTTTATCTCTAGCAGAGTCGCTATCGTGTTTGTCATGAAATATAAAAAAGCAGAACAGTTTTATGGGAGGACTGGAATTTTACTTCACGTTACAAACTCGCTTGTACAAAGAAAGCCTAGGGACAAAAACCTAAGTACAGCAATCTAAGTACAATTGTTTATTTTTTATTCTGGGGGGTGACGGTAGAGGCTCGGGAAAGCGACGGCAGCTCTACCTTACTCCTTGGGCGATCGGATGTAGCCTTGGCTCCTGTGACGAGATGCTTGGCGTTGACGAAGAAATGCTCTTCTTGCTCTCCTCGTATTGCTCTTCTCGCTTCTCTCTCTGGATTGATCTCTGTGTATTTTCTCTCTAATTATTGGGGGAGCATCCTTTTTTTACAAGGGAATGTCACCTTGCTATTTATAATAGTGAGGGGCATCATTAGGATTTGCAATGATTGCCCATTCTCTAAGTGGCGACGGCCTGGTAGATGATCAATCTGGGCCATTAATCTTGAGCGTGAAGGATCTGGGCCCTTAATGAGGATTATGCCATATCATGTCAGTAATTAATGCTGATTGCAATAAATCCCCATCATGATGACTTGCTGATGTCCGCAAATCTAAATGAATCAATTTAATTCATTCTCTTGCCACGTGTCCCAAATTATTGGGATCTGACCCAAGATTTGGTTATCTTTAGGACACGTGTCCTGTCATCCTTGTTGAGCCGCATGAGGAGCGTTTATATTTGGGCCGCATGAAGGTCGTCATGACCGAGCCGCATGAAAGATTTCATGACCGAGCCGCATGAATAGTCTCTATACTCGAACCGCATGCAGGTTGTCATGACCGAGCCGCATGAATATGTTCATGACCAAGCCGCATGGGGGTCTTCATGGCCGAGCCGCATGAGAGTGTTTTCCATAAATAAATTGTCGACTCTACTGGGGAATGATGAAAATATTATACATAATATTTTTTTAAGAATTTGCCATTGATAGGCATCATCATGACTTTCCCATCCATAGAGGCAAGTTGGTATGCTCCGTTAGAGAAGACTTTGTTTACTACGAATGGGCCTTCCCATTTCGCGTCAAATTTGCCTTTGCTCATATGTGTCATGGTCATAGGACGTCTGACAGTAAGGACCAGTTCTCCCTTCTGATATGCTCTGACTTTGACTTTCCGGTTAAAAGCTTTTGAGATTCGGGCCTGATACAGCTCGATATTTTATTGAGCATACAATCATTTTTCATCTAGAGCTTCCAATTCTTGAAGTCGAAGACGATCATTGTTTTCTGTTGTAAGTTCATTGGAGATTGCAATTCTCAGAGAAGGAATCTGGATCTCGAGGGAAAGAACAGCTTCACACCCATATACTAAAGAGAAAGGCGTACATCCGATTGTATTGCGAACTGTGGTGCGGTAGGCCCATAAACATTCACCAAGCTTCTCGCTCCAGTTGCGTTTGTTGGAGGAAACGAACTTTTTCAAGAGTTTGATGATCGTTTTATTGAAAGCTTCTGCCAATCCATTAGCTGCTGGATTATATGCTGTAGAAGCTAAATTATTGATCCGATGATCATTGCAGAATCGAGTAAATTTCTGACTGACGAACTGCGGTCCATTATCATGGATAATACGCCGAGGAACACCAAATCGATAGATGACATGATGCTTGACGAAGTTGATAACACTAGAAGTTTTGACTTCAGACAACGAGATGGCTTCAGCCTATTTGGAAAAGTAATCGGTTATTGCTAGAATAAACCGATGTCCTCTTGATGATGGTGGGTTGATGGGACCAATGACGTCCATGTCCCAAGCTTCAAAGGGCCATGATGCCGCTGTTGGGTGTAAGAACTCTGACGGTTGATGGATAAAGTCTGTATGAATTTGACATGCTTTACATTTCCGAGCATATTGAATGGCGTCAGCCACCATCGTGGGCCAATAATAACCCATACGTCGGATACGATCTTAAAGTTTAGGACCTGGTTGATGAGCTCCGCAAACACCATCATGTGCTTCACGGATTATCTGTTGTGCTTCTTCACCAGCGATGCATCGAAGGAGAAGACCGTCGTAGGACCGACGATATAGTGTCTTCGTAGTATGATTATAATAGAATCTGAGAGATCTACGCCGAATAGACGCTGCTTCACTCGGATTATCAGGAAGTATGTCATATAATACAAAGTCTAGAAATGGGCGTCTCCAGTCTTCAGTTATGGCTGCTGTTTCATTAGAAAAGACATATTCCATAGTAGAATCGGAAGAAGACGAGGACACTTTGTCAAACTTTAATCCAGCATCAAGGTTGAGAGAATCTTTATGAGGATTATGAGGAAAAGCCAAAGTCAGATTATTCTCAACACAGAATAGTTCTCGGTTATAAACCACTATTATTTGTTGACGTCTGATTGGTATGGCTAATACAGCAGCAAGATTAGCCAAAGCATCAGCTTCTGCATTATAGGCTCGTCGAACATGTTCAATAAAGAAACCTTCAAAGAAGGAGGCCATAGAGAGTGCTGCTCGATGATAAGGTATAAAATCTTGATGACGAACTTCATACGTTCCTCTGATCTGATTGACAATAAGCTTGGAGTCTCCATAAACTTCCAAATATTGAATATCTAGATGTTTAGCAAGTTGAAGACCGATGAGCAATGCATTGTATTCGGCTACATTGTTTGAACATGATTGATCCAGAGAATAAGCCCTCTGAATAGTTAGTCCTTCTGGGGATACAAGAACAATCCCAACTCCGGCGACAATATCGCCGTTAGGACCTATTCTAGATGCTCCATCAAAGAATAGACGCCAGGTAGGAATTTCTTCAGAAACCAGATTTGAATCCAAAACTTCATCTGGGATCTCATCATATAATTTAGAATCTTCTGGAATCGCATAAGCTGCCAGAAAATCAGCAAGAGCCTGTCCTTTAACTGACTTATGAGGAATATAATGCATATCGTATTGAGCTAACAAGATTCCCCAATTAGCTAGTCTGGAGTTGAGAATACCGAGTTTCTTCATCATAATCCTGATGGGATTCACTCTAGAAATGACTTGAATCGTTTGACCGATAATATAATGTCGCATTTTCTGAACAACAAACATTAATGCTAAGCATTGTTTCTCGATTGGAGAATAACGCGGTTCAGCGCCTGTCATTGTGCGACTGAGATAATAAATAGCCTGTTCATGACCATCTTTATTTTTCTGGGCGAGTAATGCACCAAGAGAATGATCCATGGCTCAAACATATAGAAGGAATGGTATTCTCGAGACGGGAGGTACCAAAACTGGAGGGTTCATGAGATACTGTTTGATATCGTCAAATGCTTTTTGACATTCTTCGTTCCAAACGAAAGATACACCTTTCTTCAGAAGTTTGTTGAATGGTCTGCAGCGTCCTGATAAGTTAGAAATGAATCTCCTGATATAAGCGATTCTTCCTTGAAATCCTCGTAGCTCTTTTAAGGTGCGTGGAGGATGCATCTCTTGAATGGCTTTGATCTTCTCGGGATCCACGTGTATACCTTTAGCGGTAATGACGAAGCCGAGAAATTTACCACTAGAGACGCCCAGGAAGGACTTAGTAGGGTTCATTTTAAGTTGATGCTGACGCATTAAATCAAAGATAGTATTCAAATCTTGGATATGATCCTCCTTTCGTCGACTTTTGACTGCTATATCATCAACATAGCATTCGACTATTTTTCGGAGATGTTCGCGGAATATAGTGCTCATTGCTCGTTGATATGTTGCTTCTGCATTTTTGAGACCAAACGGCATCACTGTATAACAGTATGTACCGATCGGTGTTCTGAAGGAAGTGTGTTTTTCATCATCTGGAAACATTTTGATTTGATTGTATCCCGAATACCCATCCATGAATGACATCCGTTCGAAACCACATGTGTTGTCGATCATGACATCTGTAATTGGAAGAGGAAACTCGTCTTTAGGACAAGCTGCATTGAGATCGCGAAAGTCTATACAGACTCGGATCTTGCCAGTCTTTTTAAGGACAGAAACGATGTTAGCCACCCATTCAGGATGTTGTTCCTCTCGAATAAATTCGAAAGCCATAAGCTTGTTGACTTCAGCTTCAATTGCATCCATAATGTCTGGACGAAATCGTCGCTGTTGTTGTTTGACTGGTTTAGCATTTGGCATGATATTAAGTTTGTGCATTGCAATCTTTGGATCTAGTCCCGACATATCCTCATAACTCCAAGCGAAGACATCGATATAATCATGAATAAGCTTGATCATGTCTTGCTTATATGTTTCTGAAAGACTTTCACTGATGAATATTGGTTTAGGGGACCCTTTTTCACCAACATCAATTTGGATCAGTTTATCTTCAGTAGGAGGTTCCCTCTGCTCGAACCTGAATTCCCATTGATTATCTAATCTTTGAGCCCATTGTTCTGATTCGGGAGATATTTCAAAATCATCCTCATCTTCATCATTTTCTTGCGGGCCATCAACAGAGACCATATTGATGGATAGAATAGAGCGATGGAGATCGCCAATACTCGTGTCAGAATCCCAAGAGAGGAAATCGGAAGACTCAGATCGTTCGTCTTCATCGGATTTTGAATCTTCATGGACCATGTTGATAAAGAAAGTAGGAGCAATGTAACCTAAACCACATTTTGTCCTTCCGTATTTTAATGGAGGAATTTGAACGGGCATTCTTCTTCCTTTTCCATTATTGAGGCTGGTTCTGAAGTTATAACCCATATTCTTGATGATATTTTTGGATTGCTGACTATAGCGACGCAGTTGTAACCTTCCAGTATCGTCGTTTGTGTCATCTTCTTCCAGATTAGGAGGATTCTGGGGTCCTTTATGGAAGAATATTGGATTTTCTCCCTTCTTTCTAATAGGGACCACAAAGTATGATTTTTGTATGGACTCCAATGATACGTCTGTTTGAAGAGTTTGAATAACTCCTATAGTTAGTGGCTTTAAGCTATCTAGTAATTGTAAATAACTTTGTACATGATTACAGACATCAATATACTGTAAAAGAGATGCTTCATTAATATTAGATACTGTATTTACAATAGAAGGCTGAGCCTTATCAGACTTAGTCAAATTAATGACAAAAGGGGGAGAGGAAGAGCAATCGGAAGTTTTGTTTCGATTAAAATCGATAACAAAAGGCTCAGAAAAGGTGAGCTCCCTTGAAGAAGATCGTGGATAAGTAGTACGTCCACTGACTGGAATGACTAGAGTATCTGGTCTAGTCTGAGAAGGTGGAGGGGGAGTGGTACGTCCACTGACAGGAATTATCAGCAAACTTTGTGGAGCTTGGGAAGACGACACAGTAGTACGTCCACTGACAGGAATTATCAGTGAGCCTTGTGGAGCCTTGGCAGGTGATGAAGTAGTACGTCCACTGACAGGAATTATTAGTGAGCCTTCTTCGGATGATTTAACAGACTGCGGAGGAGTGATACGCCCTTTTACAGGAATAACAAAAGTGTCGACTTTTGATATCTCATTGTCGTTATCCATAGCTTGCAAGACTTTTGAGTATTCATCTTTGTACATGCGAGCATCATTGAAGTAAGCTTCGACTCCTTTGAATGGATAGAGATCTGCAACCTCCTTCTGAACTTCTCTATTATCATCAACATATTTGAAGCACTGATGAAGAGTCGAAGGAACGACATTATGTTCATGCAAGAATGGTCTCCCCAATAGAGCATTGTATGAGCAACCATGATTGTCGATGATGTAAAAAGTAACTTTGGTGCGAAGATCGCCTATTTGAAATTTGAGGCGAATCTTGCCCAAAGGCTCACTTTTTCCCTGATTGAATCCCAAGATGGTAGTGATAGTGCTGGAAAGACTATGCACAGGTATCTTCAGTGCATCTAGCATAGCCTTTGGCATAATACTGAGAGCGGATCCTGGATCAATCAGTAGACGATCAACCTTCATAGAATCGATATATCCTGTATGATATAAAGGACGGTCATGTCGATTATCCTCTAGCAGCATATCGTCCTGCGTAAAGGTAATGTTTGGAATAAATTCTAATACATTATGGCAATGAGAAATAGGTTCTGTTTCCAACTTCTTGAGGAGAGTTAGGCAGGTTTCTGCTTGCAGCAGTGCTTTACTCAGAGTTTCTCGAGTCTCTTTAGAGAGGCGTAAGAGCTCGAAGATTGATAATTTAGCTGGTGTATTGGCTAGTTGAGCCAATATATCAAAATTATAAGGCTTTTCAAGTCCTGTAGGAGATGACTTCTTCAATGGTTTGTCGAAGCGGACTTGTTGTTTGCCTTTGTCAGCTGTTGTTGGTTTGGAAGGAACTGTCTCAACAGGAACATTTGAAGGCTCTTCAGTAAAGACTGGTGTTGGAGCTGTAACCGAAGGAACATCAGAAGTTTCTTCAGGAACGTCAACATAATCTTTCAGATATATTTTTCCTGACCGAGTTCCAGCATAAACTTCGACTTCAGATTCCGGTTCAGGGTCTATGAAAACCATGCTACAATTTTTTATCTTGCTCTTGGTTCTTTTATGCTTGATGAGAGCTTCATTCCAGAAACCAAGGCCAACACGAGATTGATTATGTCTCATAGTGATGGCTAAAGGTGCTCGGAGTCCTTTGCCTGAGTTCAAACCAGGTGCAGTGGCTAGATCATAACCCATCTTCGCTATTAATTCATGAGATTGTGAACTGTATAGATAAAATGCAGGCTTGTACCTATTTTCAGATTGAGGTACATATTTTATCTCCGTAGGGAGTGAATTTCCTGCCAAGATGAAAGTTGAGGTTAGATAAAAATCGAGTGTGAAACTAGAAGTCACATTGCATGACTTAGTCTTCCCGAGCTTCTTTTTAGATGAGGGAGTCTTCCGAGGAGAAGAGGAAGACGTCTCAAACTCTGTCATTAAATCCGGGTGAATCCACATGATCTCTCCCTTCTTAGTTGTGACAGGAACAAGTCCTTCATTCTGTGCTGGTGGGATGTTCACAACTTCGAGAGTTGCTTTGGGGATAGGAACAATCCTACTTTCCACCATTAGAGGAGGAAAGTCACCGAACTGTATTGAAATTACATTTGTTGTGACCGTCTTGTCTTTGGGTGTCAGTGTCACAACTCCTGATTTAATCATCTCTTGGATCTTTCCTTTTAATACATAGCAAGATCGGATTGTATGACCCAGCATTCTATGATATGGACAGTATTTTGGATGATCTGTCTTATTGGCTTCATCAGGCTTTTTGATTTCTGGCAATTGAATCTTGTTACCTTTGAGCAAGCATTCAAAGATACCCTGAACATCGTCATCGTCGAAAGAATATTCTTCCTTCGGCCGAGGACGTCTCTGTTGTTGATTTGTTGGAGCTGGGGTAGCTTGAGTAGTCTTTACCTCTTGACTACTACTTTGGAGATTGACTTCAAGAGCTTCTTTTCCTTTACGATTGTTGGGTCGAGTACTATTGCTAGCACTCTGATTTGATTCCTTGGGAGCCATTTGTACCCCCAGACCCTTGAAGGTCTCAGCACTGACTTCAGCAGCCTTGGCACTGACAATGAAAGAAGGCCAATCTTGGAACTGAGTGGACCCTGTCCACATGCTGATAATTGGTAAGAGATTCGACTTGCAAGTGTCGATAGTAACAGCATCGGGAGTTCCAAGAGGCATTTTGAGGGCTTCTCTTCTGAATCTTTCAATAAAGTCCTCGGTGGTTTCATTATTTTTCTGTTTAATTCTTATGAGGGCTGACATGGTCATGTCATTGAGTCCTTCATAGAACCGTTCAAGAAACATTTGCTTGAAACCGGCAAATGAGGTAATGCACCCATCAGGGAGACTTCTATACCATTCATAAGCCGTTCCTTTGAGACACCCAACAAACACCCGAGTAAGGAGGGCGTCACTTGGTTGCAGTTGATCAGTAATTACCTCAAAGTGATTAATGAACTGACTTGGGGAGGTTGTCCCATCAAAGAAAGAGATAGTCGGAGGCTTGTATTTAGGAGGATATGATACTTGCTTCCATTCTATCGGGTAAGGTTGCTTGATACCTAATCTTTGTAAACCATCCTTCTGTTTGAATGCCTCAAATTAAGTTCGGAGATTTCTTAACTCTTCAGTAACAATTCCGGAGGATTGTGGAGTTGTAACTTGTTGAGTGTAATTGGGAGGAGGGACTACAGCATATGTACCACCCCCAGCTCCAGACTGACTTGGAGTGGGTTGTACAGGAACATTAGATTGTACCCCTGGAATAGTAGAGGGTTCCGGGTTTGGAACAACAGGAGTATTTAATACAACTGGAGGGGCTGTATGTTGGACTTGTTGAGTTTGATGCTGAGCTTGCATAAGAGTGTGCATAGCATTCAATGTATCTGCCATAGCTCGCAACTGTTGTTCTAAGGAAGAAATCCTTTGTTCATGAGCTTCGGTGCTAGTTGAAGGTTCATGATTGCCCTCTGCCATGTAAGTGGTAATCGTTCAAGGAATAGATGATGAAACAGTCTGTTCTGAATCATCACTGTGTGAGTCAGTATCTTTCCCGGGGCTGTTTACGGGAATCAATACTGGAAAGTTGGATTCTCCAAGGAAGTCCTCTGTGATCTCCGGATTACCACTTGGATGAGAAGAAGAAGAGACTCTGGCCAAGGCTCCGGTCCTGGATCGGGTGCCGAGATAAACTCCATCTTCAGAATCTGATATAGCATCAGATCGTATGCTACCCCCAATATTTCTGGAGGTCATGTTGACAGAAGCATAAAGAGGTTCATCTTCATCCAATATTGGTTCATATTGAATCCGTTCGAAAACAGATCGTCTTTTTGGTGAACAACAACATTGAATCACAACTCGAGGTTGGAAGTTGCAACCATGCTTTTCATGGCAAATATGAGCAATATCATAACCTTATGGAGTGTCAATTCTCCGTTTATTTTGCAAATACTCCCGGAGATCTGTAGGAACAGATTGGGAAGTACTTGAAGATAGTTTCTGTGTAGAAACTTATCTTTTGTTCTTCTGTCTTCTCGGTTCTTGAGTGTATAAAGACTGATTAATTTGAGCCACATAGTTTTTGGCATATTCTGCATCAGGGTCTAGTATACTTGTCTCAGTGGAACCGAGACGATTCTGATGAAGCTTGTTACGAAGATCCGTAGGAGATTTGACTTTGGTATCAGTCTTGGATACTTGTAATTTGCCTTTCTCAGATCGAGAAATTTTGAGAGAAGGAAGATGGGTATTATTCCGACAGGGAGTCGGTAATAATCCATCTTTAGAGGAATTAGCCAAAAGGCATTTTTCTTTGTTTGATCTAGTAAGAGTACTAGTCAAATTAACTCCAGAGGTAAAGACCTTAGGAGTAGAGGAGTTGACTAAAGAGTCTTTCTCCTTGGTTGGCACAAGATGTGCAAGTTGAGGGGGAATCATTTGTATGTTTTGTGGAAGAGAACCCCAGCTTGATTTTGAGAAACAGTCAAAGGACTGTATCTGTTAGCATACGCTGACTTCAGTTTGGACTTCTGGTCATACGCTACCTTTTTATTAGCATACGCTAGCTTTGGCTTAGCATACGCTGCCTTTGCCGTACGCTGCCCTTTGACGGCCATACGTACAGAGTCATCAATGGCTAAAGAGCCGACTGCTGTCGTAAGAGTAGAGGGGGAAGAGACTTTGACATGTCCAGAGATGGTTTTCCTTGGACATGCTGACTTGGTTAAAGAACCAACTTTATCAGCGTGACTAGGAGAAGCCACTGTTGCCGTGTTCAGAGAAGCCGAAGTGTGCTTCGTGGAAGTTGAAGACGTGTTCTTGTCAGCGTGAGAAGTGACAGAAGCGTCTCGGGCTGTTGAAGAAGACTTAGGGACATAGACAGAGCGTCCCTTCTTCTTGGCAGCAGGAAGAGCGGAGGAAGCAGTTCGGCCCTCCTTCGCCTTGAGCATTTTTTCGTAAGCAGATTGGTCGAATTGTACGACCATCGTCTTCTTCGTCGAGCAGATCGACGAAATATTGCATTGAGTTGTTGCTATCTCGTTGGAGGAGACAGCTTTCCCCAGCAGAGTCGCCAATTTATTTATGGAAAACAAATTGGCGACTCTGCTGGGGATCGAACCCAGAATCTCTGGTTTCGCAGACCAGCACTCATAAGAGATTCGAAATGCATAAGTAGCCATCCTAATAAATATGTAAAGGGCATTTCTACCCGAGGAAAGGATGTAAGGCTCTTCCTTGCCAATTCGAACATTCTGTCTGTGTATGCCCTTAATCCAGCATTCAGACGGCATGTCATCGCTGTCAGTAAATCCATCTTATACCCAAAAACCAGACGGACTGCTGCGAAGACAACTCCTCTGTGCATCCTGTCTGCTGAACAGGTGCCAGGAACTACAAATTTTCTCAGCCAGAGAGAGATAAATCCGACCAGATGACCTTCAGCGGATAATTCTCGGCTGCCCTGCTTAATATAGGTCTCAAACCTATCACCGGCTTTATAAGTGCCTTCGTCTTCCTCAATGACAATGTCGTCATGAGTGGTATCCCGGATGAGCCTATCAATCTCAGCTTGATTCAGAGGTTTAAATTCACCGACATACTGCTCAGACTTCTTCTTCTTTTGAACTTCATCAGTACGGCCTTGAAATAAATAGGCCATCCATTTGGAAGAATAACAGTTAGAATCTCCTTCTCCACCTTGTCCTTTATAAAATGCCTTACAAATACTGTAATGGCACATCAATTCTTCAAAGACATGAAGAACCAATGGGTTGGCTTCGGAGATCTTATTCATTTCATCAACGAAAGGGATATACTTTTCATATGGCAGATCTGCTGTTGGCAGTTGAGAAATATATGCCATTTCATGAAGGGCGAATCCCATTTCGCCTCTTGGGGTCATTAAGGTGCCGGTACGG
The DNA here is from genome assembly GCA_029216955.1 of Iris pallida. Lineage (NCBI taxonomy): Eukaryota > Viridiplantae > Streptophyta > Magnoliopsida > Asparagales > Iridaceae > Iris > Iris pallida. The sequence goes on from JANAVB010039017.1 coordinate 11,887,402, forward strand.
TAGTTATACCTCTCCGCTAACGCCAAGAACAAATCCGAGTTTGGCCTAAAACCATAGACAGTGTACTTAATGGCATCATATAGGCCTATCACCTGTAACTGTTCACCAAAATTCTTCAGAATCCATTTCACAAGAGCAGTCCATCTGGTATTCTCCGGATTTACCAGACCAGTCAGCCACATTGACTGTTTTGGATATATGGCATTTTCCAGTTGAGCAAATTCGTTTGTAAAAATTGGGACTCTGACTGGCTTCAGCAGTGCCGAGTCCTCAGGAGGGATGGTGGCAGGTAACAGTCCTCGCAGAGAGGTGACATGTGGTTCAGTACCACTGCAGAATCTTCCTTGACGATATCCTATCCACCCAGCCTTTGCTTGTCGGAATGGAGTGATATCCCACTTCATCTGTCTTTGACAACTCGCATGAAATAAACGAGCTATGTTGATCTTTTTGATAAACCAGTCAAATACATTGGCTGATTTACATCACCATTCCTATAGTAACAGTATGATACTTTGTCCAGAGCAGGCTGAGAATTCATGTCAATAGCATCTCCGAAAAGAAATGCTGGCTTCGAATGGGTAACACCATCTACACTTTGTAAAGGCAGTCCACTCATCAGGTTCAGCAAAGTGTCATTTTCTTGATTGGTCAAAAGAGCTATTCTTGTAGAAGGTCCATCGAATTGGGAAAAATGAACATGTGATAAGTCACTTCTATAGTTATTTTCCACACATTCTTCAAATTCTGCCTCCTGAGCCAGAATATCCACTGCAAAAGAAGAATAAAACCTTAGTAATCTTCAACATCAAGAGATGACAAAGTTCAGCATACGCTCAGTTTTCCTTAAGCGTATGGCAGATTCAAAGTTCAGCATACGCTCAGTTTTCCTTAAGCGTATGGCAGATTCAAAGTTCAGCATACGCTCAGTTTTCCTTAAGCGTATGGCAGATTCAAAGTTCAGCATACGCTCAGTTTTTCTTAAGCGTATGGCAGATTCAAAGTTCAGCATACGCTCAGTTTTTACTAAGCGTATGGCAGACTCAAAGTTCAGCATACGCTCAGTTTTTACTAAGCGTATGGCAGACTCAAGGTTCAGCATACGCTCAGTATATCCTTAGCGTATGACCGACTCGAAGATCCATATACGCTCAGTTTATTCTAAGCGTATGACAGATTCATAAATCACTTTTTACGCTCAGTTTATCTTAAGTGAATGATTTTAAAAGTTCAGTTTATGTTCAGGAGTTAGCGTATCTCAGTGAGACAACTCGCCATAGCATATTCTTTCAAGACAGCGTATTTTGACATTTCTATCAAAAATACGCGTATCATAGAGAATACGCTCCAAACATGTTTTTTGTATAAACAAAAAATATGGGATACGGCTGAACCCTAAAGAGGGAAGCATATTTTCTGACGTATTTGACCCTAAAAAGGGGATACGTTTTATGATTTTGTTCTAACCAGAGCCCTAAATAGGGGATAGTTACAGTTCATCATCATCATCCTCACCATAGAGAGGCTTCAATGGGCGTTCACTTCGTCGAACGCGCTCATTGGTAGTTTTCTTAGCAGCGGCGGCGGCGGGCTGAGATGACTCTGCAGGAGCCTTCCCCTTTCCCTTCGTAGCAGCATCAACCTTGGGCGCCATTGATAAAGCTTGAGTCGAAGAAGAAGAAGAAGTTGAGTCTTGAGTTTTTTTTTTCTCTCTCGAAGATGGATGCAAAAGTAAAGAAATAAATCAGGTCTTGGAAGACCTATTTATAGAAGAAAAGAAGAAGTTCAAACGGCGGATATTCTTTAAACAGAATCCCTAAAGATTTGCACTGATATTGAGGAAGATAACAAACTTATGCCAGCGTGTCAGGACTTATTCCCACTTTAAGTTCAAAGTAATTTCGAACTTTTGAAATTCATAAAGTTCGAAAACTTTGAAGGGGGTCTTGTAGGGTGTGAAAATTATGACACGCTGATATAAGACCCAGTCCAAGTCATACGCTCAAGGCCATACGCTCAGCCCAAGTCATACGCTCAAGGCCATACGCTCAGTCAAAGCCATACGCTCAAGGTCATACGTTCAGCCAAGGCCATACGCTAATCTAAAGGCCGTACGTTCAGTGAATATTTTATTATTTCTTGAGATGACAGCACAGCATGTATTTAATAAAGGATAAATCTGACACTTCGTCTTTCGTGCAAAGACAGCTGCCCCATGAAGATTAGCCGTCGTATAGGTTTTCGAGAAAAGATTTTGTCTCTTACGAGGACAGCTCAGCAGCCATCATAAATAAAGAGCCATCATTACTGTCATTTTTGACAGTCTGTCATCATATCTGCAGCACGACGCTCAAGAAATATTTGTCAGTATTTGAAGATATGGCGTATTTGAGAAGATTGAGAAACAGCCACGTGTCTACTCCCTCAATGCATACGGCTTCTTGCCATCCAAGTGAGCGTATGGACCCCATACGACTCCTTCTAACTAAGTGAGCGTATGAACTCTATACGACTCCTTCCAACTAAGTGAGCGTATGGACCCCATACGACTCCTTCCAACTAAGTGAGCGTATGGACCCCATACGACTCCTTCCAACTAAGTGAGCGTATGGACCCCATACGACTCCTTCCAACTAAGTGAGCGTATAGACTCCATACGACTCCATCCCAGCCAAGTAAGCGTATGGACTCCATACGACTCCTTCCTAATCAAGTGAGCGTATCAGCTTTATATGATCCAAGTCAGTGTATGTAAGACATGTGCTTTCAAAAGCTAGCGTATGACTCTTCTTCAAAGACAGCGTATCACAGCAAAGGCATCCAGGATGACTTTCAATGTACAGTCAACACACGTTCTCACGTGTCCTGTACTCAGTTACTCAGTTATTCAGAAGTTATGCAACGTGGCATCCATGCCACCAATCTCTCCTAGATATATTCTACTACTCTCAACCGCACTCCAAGGTGTCTTCACCAGAATTCGCCACGCGTCCCTGCAGTTATGCACACGTCAAGTAACTGACTGAGCGTATGCTTCAGAATAGTTATCCAGAACTCTATAAAAGAGAGCTTCTTCATCTTCATCACAACACAGTCAATTTTAGAGAGAACAGAGAGATTGCCCAGTTGCTATCCAAGTTCTTCGAAGTTCGAGTTTTCTTCATCGCATCGTCTAAGGGATAAAGTAATCGTCTTCTAGATTAGATTTCTACAGTTATAATTTTCTCAGATACAAAATAAATAAAGTAAATTTATTTATGGAAAACAGAGAGTCTTCGTGACCGAGCCGCATGGGTTTCTTCATGGCCGATCCGTATGGGGGACCATCATGATTGAACCGTATAGGTTTCTCTGTATTGGCCGCGTGAACTCGTTTAGTCTGGCCGCATAAACTTGCCTCGAAGCTGCGAAGATTTTCTCCAGTTCCCTAGGAAGATAGTGCTCTTGTGTCAGTCATCATGACTACTTTACGTCAGGGCTCTCAGCTGTCAGCTGTCAGCCGTCAGAGCATTAATTGTGTTTGAATAACGCTGGGTACAACTGTTCTGAAAAGACACGTGACTTCCCTCTGCGGGCCGCATGGAGTCCACTTGAGCTGCCTATGTGTTTGAGCCGTATGGAACTCCCGAGCCGCATGAGGCTCCTTGATCGCATGGATTATTTTTCTTTTCTTTTTCATGCTTCTACATCTTCGACATCTGCCAAGATTGTATGATAGGATCTGACCTTTCTATCCTTCTTCCTGCCAGTGGAGGGTGGTGTGGGTTGATTCACTTCAATTACCAGGTCCGGATGGACCCACATGACCTCCCCTCGTGATGTGGTGAGGGGCACTAGACCAGCAGCCTGATCTCGAGGAGGTGGAAGATTAGCAATCTCTATTGTTGCCTGAGGGACGGGTACTACGCCGTCTTGAGTCTCTGTCGGAGGGAAGCTGCCGAACTGTACTGACACCATGTTGGCTGCCACGGTTACCTCCTCGAAATCAATGGCCAAAGCCTTCGAATCGATGAGATGCTAGATATATCGCTTAAATTGGAAGCAGTCCTGCATGGCATGGTGGACGTAATGATGGTAATGGCAGTACTTGGGGTTTTCCATCTCGGCCGGCCGAGGTTCCTGTCTAGGTGGAGGGAGCTGGATTCAATCTCCTTGTATGAGCATGTCCAAGATGGGCTTGACATGACTGTCTTCGAAGGAATAAGTCATCTGCGGCCACTGTTTTTTAGCTGGCTTTGATTCAGGCTTTTGGGTTGCGTCGGCCACCATAGCCTGTTTGCCCTTGTTGTCTCGGTTATTGGAGGAATTACCTCCGTTGTTGGTGTTGGCATTAGGGCGTTTGCCCTTGTATTCTTCCTCTGAGATGTGTAATCCCAGTTGGCGAGCCTTCTTCAACTTATCTTCGGCGCTAGTGGCACTAATGATGAACATTTTCCAGTCCTTAAATTGACTTTCACCCATCCAGAGGCTGATAGTTGGGAGCAGTCACTTTTGGCAAATTTTAATTAAGGAGGAATCCAGATTTCTAGACGGCAAGTTCATTACGGTTTGGCAAAACCGCTCAATATAGTTCCTTGTCAGCTCCTTCTTTCCTTGAACAACATCCATGAGGGTGGACATCGTCACATCTTGTCCTACTTCGTAGAACCTCTCCAAGAACATACGCTTGAAGTCGACAAAGGAATAGATGCAGTTGTCTGGCAGGTTGCGGTACCAGTCGAAGGCGACCCCTTCCAATGCTCCGATGAATAATCGTGTAAGGATGGCATCGTCATGGGGTAGATGGTCGGTTGTGACCTCAAAGTAATTAATATACCGATTTGTTGAAGTCTTTCCATCATAGGGATTGATGTTGAACGGCTTATATCTTGGTGGGAAAGGGACATCCCTCCATGCAGCAGGGTATGGTTGCCGTATTCTGAGGTATTGGAAGGTTTCCCGGGCGTGAAATATGGCCCGGAGCTCCTGGACCTCTCTTTTTGCCTCTCTGGCCTCATCAGCAGCGGTGGGAGCCGATATTTTAGGAGGATTGTCGCCCGGGTTTAGTGCCGCTGAGTTCGAATCCGTATTGACCGTGGGACCCAAGCTTGTTTGGCCAGGCGTCCTTCCTTGTAGAGTTGGAAGAGACACTTTGATTTCGTCCACGGATTTGACCAAGGTACGTAGTATGGCCTCCAGAGTGTCGATGCGTTGGCGATCACTGGGAACGTCTTGGTCATCGTTTGTCATGAATGCCGTCCTCACACGAGCCAAAGTGGAAGAGACGGTGGACGACGTTCCCTCTGAATCATGCCCCTGTACAAAGAAGTCGTTGGGGTATGTGGGAATATTTTCCTCTAGTTCAAACTCAGAAGGAATAGTACCCCCAGCTTCAGATCTTGTCTCGTCTTGAGAGTCGCGAACATCCTCGGGGACGTCGGCACCTGTTGTATATGTTGGGAGAGTCGTTCACCCAGGCTCATCTCCTTAGAATACCGGATTATCGTGGATGTTCGAAGGAATTCTACCCCCGATTCCAGCGACCCCCAGTGATGTGGATGATGAATCTCCTAATGTAGTAGATTTCATCTTCGAACGGGTACCTTGGAAAACTCCGGTGGTAGGCAAACGCTTAGATAATAGTTTCTTGGTCACAGTGGTTGAAATCTTCGGGCTGGAGATATTTGTTTTCTTCCCTCTCCCGCTGGCGGGGATTCTCTGAGCAGAGTTTGCAGGAGACAACGAGAAGCGCCTCATCCTCTGAACTTGGTTGTTGCAGTCTTTGAAAGACGGACCACTGGTCTTCTCGTACTGCCATATTGTTGCAGCAGCAGTTGACAATGACTTGGGTACAGTAATGTCCGTGGGAGGACTCTTTGCACACCAGGTCCCCTTCTCTTTCCTTACGATTATGAAGGATCACGTCACGCAAGTCAGATGGGTCTCGAGCAACCCACATTTGCTTCCTGGTTGCAGGAAGACTTTTGGGAACCACTCTGTCTGTTTGCCGCCGGGGCTGGACTCGAGTGGTTCTGTATAACTTCCCATCAGAGGCCCGTATAACAGTAAACGGAGCGCTCGGATGGTCGGAGGTTGGGACAGCCGACTAAGCTTGCCGAGCTCACACTGTCCTAGACTTCTTCACTCTAGTGCCTGAGGGCACATAGTAGGAAGAGTTTAAGTGGTGCTGCAGAGAGTCAGACACATTTTCTTGGGAGCATGAGAGATCAGGGCCATAGGAGAGGCGGTCGAAGACAGAGCCCGAGCCGCATGGAGTGGATAATATGCAGCTGGAATTCGCAGTCTTCATATGGCGGGCAGTCGTGGCCACATAGGCCTTCTTCATGCGGCTGGAAGTCTCGACCGCATGAGTATCCTCTATACGGCTGGCAGTCTTGGCCGTATGGGCATTCTACATACGGCTGGCAGTTTTGGCCGTATGAGCATCATGCATGCGGCTGACAATCTTGGCCGCATGAGAATCATGCATGCCGCTGGTACCTTTATTCGGCTTCTTCCTGGACCACATAGAGTCCCTCTTTGCCTCTGCAAGTCCGGCATCGTAGTGTTTTCCTCTGTCGAACTTGGGGACAACAGAGTCCTCTATGGCCTGAAGTGGGGCAGTATGAGAGTCGTCCTTGCCGTCTTGGGCAGTAGAGAGTACTTTGTCCAGAGCTTGGGGAGGAGCAAATGACTTGGGCCTCCACTCCCTGCGAGCCTTCTTCGTACGGGCTCGCTTTTGTATCGGGCCAGCACTCCCATCGGAGAGCATTTCTTCAAATGCCTGTTGGTTGAAGCGGGCGACCATCTTCTATTGTGTGGAGCCAAGTTTGGCTACATCCGATTGCATCACCAACTTCTCAGCCGTGTAGAAGTTTGTCCCCAGCATAGTCGCCATCATATTTGCCATTGATTATAAAAAAACAAAATAGTTTTATGGGAGGACTGGACTTTTACTTCATAATACAAACTCGCTCATACAAAAAAAGCCTAGGAATTAAAACCTAGGTACAGCAATTTAAGTATAATTGTTTAGTTTTGATTCTGGGGGGTGACGATAGAGGCTCGGGAAAGCGACGGCAGCTCTGCCTTACTCCTTGGACGATCGGACGTAGTCTCGACTCTGATGAAGAAATGCTCTCGGAATGTGTAGAAAGACTCTTCTGTACGTACCTTTGTCTCTCTGTGTATCCAGCCGGGGGTTTTGTAAGGGAATGTCACCTTACTATTTATAGGAGTGGGGTGTGATCATTAGGGCTTGCAATGATTGCCCTAAAAAAGTAGACGGCTTGGGGATTTAATTGCCATTTTCTTTGATCCTATTTTGTTGGCAATTAATCTGGACCACTAATCTTGATTGCAACGAATCTGGACAATTAATGCTGATTGTGTAAAATTTGTATAGGCAATTAATGTTGATTGTCATGAATCGTTGGAAGTTCGAATCTCCTGCAACGTGTTTAATCCGCATGATTGCAATAAATCTGCTTTAATTCGGGTAATTATGATGATTACACTAAATCTGGTTGTTGAGATTTGTTGATAAATCATGATTGATTTAATTTCACGTGTCTAACCATCATTACGGGAAAACTGGTCTTCTACCACGTGTTATAACCGCGAGCCACAGCCGCATGAGGGTAGCTTCTTAGGTTTTGAACCGCATGAAGGTGGCAGCCGCATAGGTGTAGCCTCCAAAATCTGAGCCGTATGAGGTAGTTTTCGATTGAGCCGCATAAGACTAGCCACGTGTCAAGGCTGCATGGGCATGGCCTCTCAGTATTTGAGCCGTATGGAGATAATCTCCATGATCCGAGCTGTATGAGAACAGCGGTCGCATGGGATGGCTTCTTAGGATTTGAGCCGCATGACGATGGTCTCCCCGATCCGAGACGTATAAGAGCATCAGCCGCATAGGGGGGTGGCAGCCGCATAGGGAGCTTTGGAGTTGGTGGATCGTGCCAACTATTTAGGAGATTTTCTTCGTTTCCCGAAGAACGTGCCGTCATGTCAGAGTTCATCATTTTAGCTTTAATGTCAGAGTTATCACTTTATGTCAGAGCATTTAATGGGAGTAGTCACTTTATGGCCAACTGTAAAAACAAGCTGCATAGGGCCACGTGATTCTCTCCTGAGCCGTATGAGGCTATTGGAGAGTTTCTGAGCCGCATGATGCTCCGATAGATTCCTGAGCCGCATGAGGCTCCTTCTATTTTGAGCCGTATGGGCTTCTCTTATTCTTTTCCATGCTTGTACATACATGGCGGTCCTGTACCATGTTATGGGGAACAAGCCCCCTAGAGATTTTGACCCAAGTACCAGCTTCATTATCGGTACTGGTTTGGAGGAGAAGCTAGAAGAGTCTAGGAGGGGGAAGAGTTGAATTGTCTAACTCGGAGTCTATTAATGTGGACGAAGAGGATGACCCTGATAACCTGCTTCCTCCTGCAGATGATTTGGTGGCAGATCAGCCCCCTGCTGTGCCTAGTCCTTCACATAAGCGGAGTAGGCATGAGTCCTCTATCGGCGGCATAACTTACTCCCGAAAACGGGCCGCGATCAAGCCTCGCGGGCCTAGTACTATGAAGAAAAGTGATGACGTCAAAGCCGTTTCAGAGGTGAATCGAGTTGCGACCACCCTTTTTAGTTCTTCTTTTCTGAAATAAAATCCGATCATCTTTTTCTTTTTTTTGTAGGCGTCAGGAGAAGTGAAACTCCCCGGAGCCGGCTACCGCCTCCGAGGTTGACCCTGCTATAGCCACCTTAATCAGTGCTATGACTGTCGGGCTTACTTTCGCCACGGTCATCCCGGCGACGGCTGAGATCCCTTCTGCTGCTGACATCTTGTCACTCCCCGTTTCCAGTATACGTATTTTTAATACATGTACTGCTTAAATGTATTTATTTAAATATCTATCATGTATTGTTTTGTATTTAAATCTCTTTAAATTCATGTTAATTAATTTCCTGCAATTAATTATCTGTATTTTACTTTCTACTTTTATTTCTCTGCTTTAGCTAGACTTGGGTTCGGCTTGGTTTGGTTTAGCTAGTTGGTTCATCGTGAACCAAACCCAACACCCCCACCTACCACTACCTTTTCATTTAAAGCCAACCCCCCTTTCTCTCTCTTCATTATTTTTCCTTCACCATTACTCTCCTTCTTCTTTCTCATTACTCTCTCCACCTACCAAACCCATAGGCAAGTACATCTTGCTTCTTCATGAGGACCAAATTTTTATGGTTCCATTCTCTTCTCCTTGTGATCCTAAGAGAGTTTAGAACTTGGCATTTTTCGTTTTGAAGTCTTAATTTTTGTAGATCTAGAAATTGGTTATTTTCGGATTTTGGTGGTTTTGATCTATCAAACTTCTGTGTTTCCAAGTTTTTATGGTTCCATGTTGTAGAGAATTTTATTCTACCCAATTTTGACCTTTGAAAAGTTGGATTTGGACCTATTTTGACCAAGTTATGGACTCTTGAAGCTTTGGGTTCAAACCATGGAGTTCATGCTGTTTTGGAGAAGACAGTGAGTAGTGCGCGAGCTTTTTAGCTTGTGCCACTGAGTTGCATGCGCTCTTTAGTGCAGCACAGTCCCCATACGCTTCCTTTTGGAAGCGTATGGATCTCATACGCTACCTTTTGGGAGCGTATGTCTTGCATACGCTGACTTCGGTGACAAGGAGCGTAGGCGAGTCCATACGCTAGCATGACTTGAGCGTATATCTTCCATACGCTAGCCTGACTTGAGTGTAGGCGAGTCCATACGCTAGCCTGACTTGAGCGTAGGCTGACCCATACGCTGGCTTAGATGGTAAGGAGTCGTATGGAGTTCATACGCTGCCTTTTGGAAGCGTACGACTTGCATACGCTGGCTTGGATGGTAAGGAGTCGTATGGAGTTCATACGATGCCTTTTGGAAGCGTATGACTTGCGTACGCTGGCTCGGATGGTAAGGAGTCGTATGGAGTCCATACGCTAGCCTGACTTGAGCGTATGACTTCCATACGCTAGCTTGACTTGAGCGTAGCTTGACCTGAGCGTACGTTGACCTGAGCGTAGCTTGACCTGAGCGTACGCTGATTGACTTGAGCGTAGCCTGGCAAGAGCGTAGCCTGCTTACCCTGGATCTTCTATATCCCTATATATTGATATCTTATTAGATGTTTAACGTCCATTTTATATCCTTACGCCTTTTTGCATAAACTTGATATAGTTATGATATGCTAATATTTCTGTTAAATATAGATTATCACGTGAGATGTACCATGTGTCGTGAATTGAGTTATGGATACCCCGATTGACTGGAACTTAACCCTAAGAGTCGTAGACTCGACTCCACTGAATACTATTTGACTTTCATGCCTTGTCACCATTGATGATAATGGTTATCTTGACTAAATTGATCATGCGTTCCTAGTTGGAGCTAAGAGACTGGCTAGTCGTCTTATTGAATGAAATGAATGAGACACGTTCATGTAATGAACTATTGTACTTGATTAGCCAATCCCGAATATTGGCATACAGGCACATACAGGCTTCAAACTATTTATTTATCTATTTTACAAAAATAGCATGTGCACTTTATGGTCAAGGCATGATTACTCCGTGGTCAGATTTGATTGTTGCATCATGCTATGTAAAACCTACAACCTAGCCGCAGGGGTATCGTTGTAGAGTTGCACATATCGTACCCCGTACGAAAGTACTCATTTGAATAACCATGATCCACGGCATGGAACTTCACTCAACGTAGAGACTATTAAGTTAAATAAAATAATGATGGCATGGAGAGAATGGATTCCCGAGTTCTTACATGGCAGCCCCCTTGGGACTATTAAGTGCCCGACGGGCCGGCTGGTTCCCACAGATACTGTAAATCTGTCACACGGACAGGAAACAGTATCTGCTTATATTATTGTACATGCTATATTAACGGCGGGCGTCCCGCTGGGACTCGTCTAATTACATGATTGGCGCAATTGATAGATTGGATAGACTAGCCTTGCTCGTACATAGTAAGAACTGAGGAATCCCTATTTGCATAATTCCATGATAACTTGGGACTCACAAAAGCAAGCCGTAGTAGCTGATTGGCCGTTCAAGATGATTTGTTTATGTACTGTACCTACTCTGTTGCCTAACTGAGATGATCAGAATGTCAGGACATGACGGGCTAACTTCTGTCCTTGTTTGGTTGGGAGGTTGGTTCGAAGTGTCGTGATGTTATGTAAATCCTAGTGGAAAGCAGAGATCTATTATTATATTCTCTTACTTACTGGTTTAGTCCTTTATATCGTGCTTCCTTGTGGTACTTGCTATTAGAGGTCTAACCTCTCTTGTTTTGCATGGCCAGATTTAGAGCCAGTCCCCTAGGATCCAGCTTACTTCTACCTCCAAGATGGTCAACACTAGAAGGATGATCGCAGGAGGACTCGAGTGGGTTCCTTACTTTACCGCTCGTTTTGTTATTTACTTTATACTTAGCCGTTTGGCACCGACATGTTAGTCGGATTGTCTTGTACTTACTTTTGCATAATTGTAACTAAGTCAGACTGCAGCTGATAACAATTGTGTACATGTTACTATACCATCTGGCTATGTTTTGTGAAGCCAGATCTCAAGAATATTTTGACTAAGCATTTGGGACGCCTTACTGCTTTATCTTACATGTTTTCTATTTCTGTTTCTTGTTTTGAATGATTGAGACAATAGATGTGAAGTGACCATAGTAAGACTTTCATGTAGCATGCACCCCCTCGTCTGGTTAGACAGCATTGATCGTATTATACGGTATTTATCTACCCGTAATACGTAGCTGGCTGAGTCATTCCCCCGCTCTCAGTATTCTTGTTCTGGGGCGTGACAAGGTTTTAGTGGTGGCCCATGCAGGTCTGATTTCAGACTTGTGGGGTGTTTAATAGGATGTCTCAATCACACATATTTCCCCTTGATCTCATGATTCGTTACTTTCAACTCTAGCTTGACATTCTAGTATCCTTTGACTTTATTGATCCTTCATGTCCGGTCGTTTGATTGTTCTCTTGTCCCTTTTCTTAGGGGCACCTCGTCCGCACTTGTCAGAGCTGGATAGCAACAACATGGACAGCAACATGGACAACCTGACCAGGATGGTCAGCAACAAGGGCCGGTACTAACTCAGGAGACTACCCAGGAAGAAGTAATAGTGGAAGCAGCAGCTGGATCGCAGTATCCAGATGTTCCACCACCACCAACAGTTCCACCTACCCCTGTGGAAGTGGACACACCAGCCCTTCTGGAGATCATGAGAGGGATGATGGCTACTCAACAGCATCAGATGTTAGCCCAACAGCGCATGCACGCTCAGAGCAGAATGTACTACTCAACCAAGGGTTATAGACAGCTTTGGAAAGAGGTGCAAGGCCGGATTTAGGAGCATCAACCAGATTTTGCAAGTACAACCCCCGCCGTTTTGAAGGAACGGAGGATGGCATCTCAGCAGATGTATGGCTTAAGGATATTGAGGCTATTTTGACGGCGGCTAAGGTGCCGGCAGAAGAACATGTGGATCAGGTGAAGTTGTTATTTCAGGATCTCGCACGTGATTGGTGGGAATCAGAGGAAGTAGGTATCAGACGTCCTGTTGCTTGGGACGATTTCACAGCAAGATTCAAGACGAAGTACTATGGAGTTGTGGCGCAGTTTGAACTACAACAGAAGTTTATCAACCTCAAGCAGGCCGGCAAGACGGTAGATGCTTATGCAGCAGAGTTCTGCAGATTGAGTAGGTTTGCCCCAGAGATAGTAGCGACGGAACGCCAGAGGGCGATGAGGTTCCAGCAAGGGTTTCATCTTGAGCTCTTGCAATTGATAGAAGGGCACAATTACCAGACTTTTGATGAGATATTGAAGGCAACCCGGAGGCATGAGATCACCATACAGAGGATCACAGTAAGGACTGGAGGTCAGAAGAGATCTCACAGTCAGATTGAAGGAGGAGGGGGAGCAGCGCCCCGAATAACAGCACCATCCACTGGCTTTCGTATCCACGATGTGGCAATGCGAGGGCCAGCACCACCACCCAGGCAGCAACAGCAACAGAAGAAGAACCAGCAACCCCCGGCGGGCTGCACTTATTGTGGGAAGATAGGACACACTAGAGATGTGTGTCGGGTATTGAATGGACTGTGTCTGATATGTGGAAATCCAGACCATCGGGTTACCACATGTCCCATGAATTCGAGGTCAAGAGGACCAGGGCAGCAGTTTCCTGCTCTGCCAGCACCAGGGGCAGGACAGTATCGAGGACCAGCAGTGGCAGTAAGGCCGTTGGCACAGCGTCCGCATGCTCAGATGTATCGACAACAGGGACCGCCGTTGCAGCAACACCAGTATAGACCACCCCAGCATCATCAAGGAAGGGGCCAGCAGCACCACCAGGCTAGGCCGCAACATGGGAACCAGCAAGGAGGTCGAGGGCAGGCATTCACACTGTCCTTAGAAGAGGCATTAGCATCGGGAGATGTTGTGGCAGGTAACATTCTCATCGCCTCATATCCCGCAGTAGCATTGTTTGATTCAGGAGCATCACACTCATTCATATCTGCACAATTTGCGACACGGCTAGGAATGGAGTTCGAGGCATTGCCAGGGAGGTTGAATATACTCACTGGCAATGGGCTCGTAGGAGTTAGTAGAGTTATTCTAGTGTGTAGTGTTGTAGTTTACGAGCATTCCTTACCCGCCAGTTGATAGAATTTTCTGTTGGAAATTTCGACGTTATCTTAGTCATGGACTGGCTGAAAGACAGTCATGCGACAATAGATTATCGTAGTAGGAGTGTATCTTTTGATATTCTAGGCATGAAGAGGTTCACCTTAGTCAGGTCAGAGGCAACTCAGCGAGAGCAGGGAGTAGTAACAGCAATGGAAGAAGTTCAAGTTCTGAAGGTAGTTGAAGAATTTCTCGACGTATTTCCCGAAGAACTTCTAGGTCAACCACCGGTTAGAGATATAGAGTTCCGCATAGAATTGGCACATGGAACTAAACCAATATCAGATCGGGTTTACAGAATGGCGGATTCGGAGCAGGCCAAGGTGTATCAGCACATAGAGGAATTGAAGGAGAAGAAGTTTATCCAAGCTAGCATATCACCATGGGCGGCACCAGTGGTACTTGTAGGGAAGAAGGATGGGTCATCCAGATTATGCATCGATTACAGGAAGCTTAACGTGGCAACAGTAAAGAATAAGTACCCACTACCAAGGATCGACGACTTGTTTGATCAGTTGAGCAGGGCTAGAGTTTTTTCCAAGATAGATCTTCGTTCAGGGTACCATCAAGTGAGGGTCCGAAAGGAGGATATTTCCAAGACAACATTCAGGTCGAAGTATGGACATTATGAATTCTTAGTAATGCCGTTTGGTTTGACCAATGCTCCAGCTATATTCATGGATTTGATGAACCGCATCTTTATGCCATACTTAGACCAGTTTGTCGTTGTATTTCTTGACGACATTCTTGTATACTCTGCTAGTGAAGAGGAGCATGAAGACCACCTCAGGAAAGTGTTACAGGTTTTAAGAGAGAACCAGTTGTATGCCAAGCTCAGTAAGTGTGAGTTCTGGACGAATCATATTTCATTTTTGGGTCATATCATATCAGGAGCTGGAGTAGCAATGGATCCCAAGAAGGTAGAAGCAGTAGAGAGTTGGCCAGTACCCAAGACCGTAGCTGATGTACGGAGTTTCTTGGGATTGGAAGGATATTACAGAAGGTTTTGTATCAGACTTTACGAGGCTTTCAGCACCCATGACCCGCTTGACACGGAAGGATGTACCATTCGTCTGGTCGGCAGAATGCCAGGCATCATTTGAGAATCTGAAGCAGAAGTTGATATCAGCACCTATCCTTACATTGCCAGTTGGGGCCGGAGGTTTTACTGTATATTGTGATGCGTCAGGTAAAGGACTTGGATGTGTCCTTATGCAACATGGAAAGGTGATAGCGTATGCATCTAGGCAACTTTGAGACCACGAGAAGAATTATCCAACTCATGATTTGGAGTTGGCGGCAGTAGTATTCGCTTTGAAGCTATGGAGGCATTATTTATATGGTGACCGAGTGGACATGTACACAGACCATAAAAGTCTGAAGTACATCTTTACTCAGAAGGAGCTGAACATGAGGCAGAGAAGATGGTTGGAGTTGATCAAGGATTATGACGTGGAGCTTCAGTATCATCCAGGCAAGGCTAATGTGGTAGCAGACGCTCTCAGCAGAAGAGGCAGAGCATTTATGTTGACAACGCAGAAGCACATCTTAGAAGACCTTCAGGAGATGGGTATCGAAGTTATACTTCCTAACGATATAGGAATTCTGGCGAGTCTACAAGTTCAATCCGACTTGGTAGGCAGGATCAAGGCAGCCCAGGCACAGGATCCAAGGATTCAGAAGCTTAGGACAGAATGTGAGTCAGGACTCAGAAAGGAGATACAAATCCACGAAGATGGTACTCTTAGGTTTGGATCGCGTCTATGTGTACCTAGTGGAGATATCAGACAAGAAGTAATGACGGAAGCTCACAGTTCTCAGTATTCTATACATCCTGGAGGGACCAAGATGTACCAAGATATCAAGCAGCACTTCTGGTGGAACGGGATGAAGAGGGAGATAGCTAGGTTTGTTTCCCGTTGCTTGATATATTAGCAAGTAAAGGCAGAACAGCAGAGGCCAGCTGGATTATTGCAACCACTTCCTATCCCAGAATGGAAGTGGGAACACATCACAATGGACTTTGTGACCGGTTTACCGAGATCACCAAGTGGTAAAGATGTTATTTGGGTGATAGTGGACCGGCTAACAAAGGTAGCACACTTTCTTCCTTTCAGAGTAGGGCAATCTACAAAAAAGTTGGCAGAGTTGTACATGCAGCAGATAGTCAGGCAGCATGGAGTCCCTGTCAGTATTGTGTCAGACAGAGATACCCGTTTCATGTCACATTTCTGGAAGAGCTTACATCATAGTTTGGGCACCAAGTTAAGATTTAGCACGGCTTACCATCCACAGACGGACGGCCAATCGAAAAGGACAATTCAGACCTTAGAAGATATGTTGCGAGCTTGCACCCTAGATTTTGGAGGATCTTGGGATGGCCACCTGTACTTAGTCGAATTTTCATATAACAACAGTTATCAAGCCAGTATCCAGATGGCGCCATTTGAAGCCCTATATGGTAAGAAGTGTAGGTCGCCACTAGCATGGGATGATATCGGGGAGAGGAAGATGCTAGGCCCAGAAATGATTGTCCAGACAGTTGAAGTGGTTAAAGGAATTAGAGAGCGACTTCGAGTTGCGCAGGATCGACATCGTCATTGGGTGGACCAGCATCGTAGGCTGCTAGAGTTTTCTGTTGGGGACCACGTATTCTTACGGATCTCACCTACCCGTGGGGTCATTAGATTTGGCGTTCGCGGGAAGTTGAGTCCGCGATACGTAGGACCATTCGTTATTCTTGATAGGGTAGGCGATGTTGCTTATCGTTTGTCTCTTCCATCTTCGTTACGAGAGGTGCATGACGTGTTTCATGTATCTCAGTTACGAAGGTATGTATCGGACCCAAGCCGTATCCTCGATCATTCTGAATTGGTTGTTGGTACCAACTTGTCTTACGAGGAGCAGCCTGTGTCCATCTTGGACCAAAGAGAGAAGATACTCAAGAACCGAAAAATTAACCTTATCCGGGTTGCTTGGGGTCATCACTCTTTAGGAGAGTCAACGTGGGAACGTGAGGATGATATCCGATCACGATATCCGTACTTGTTTGACTCACAAGGTATATCTCTTTCTGTATACCTTGATCGTATTTAGCTTCTCATGTTTGTCACCCATAGATAGAATTACTTGATATCGTA
Organism: Iris pallida; assembly: GCA_029216955.1. Lineage (NCBI taxonomy): Eukaryota > Viridiplantae > Streptophyta > Magnoliopsida > Asparagales > Iridaceae > Iris > Iris pallida. Next base: position 11,904,276 of record JANAVB010039017.1, read on the forward strand.
GATTGTTAAATATAGATATGTTACTTGCTATAGACATTATAAAATGATTGCTTGCTTAAATTGTTTGTACTAGTTTGGCCTTGATATTCCTATCCAGCTTGGATTTAAAATTTCGAGGACGAAATTTTTTCTAAAGAGGGTAGAGATGTCACTCCCCGTTCCCAGTATACGTATTTTTAATACATGTACTGCTTAAATGTATTTATTTAAATATCTATCATGTATTGTTTTGTATTTAAATCTCTTTAAATTCATGTTAATTAATTTCCTGCAATTAATTATCTGCATTTTACTTTCTACTTTTATTTCTCTGCTTTAGCTAGACTTGGGTTAGGCTTGGTTTGGTTTAGCTAGTTGGTTCATCATGAACCAAACCCAACACCCCCACCTACCACTACCTTTTCATTTAAAGCCAACCCCCTTTCTCTCTCTTCATTATTTTTCCTTCACCATTACTCTCCTTCTTCTTTCTCATTACTCTCTCCACCTACCAAACCCATAGGCAAGTACATCTTGCTTCTTCATGAGGACCCATTTTTATGGTTCCATTCTCTTCTTCTTGTGATCCTAAGAGAGTTTAGAACTCGGCATTTTTCGTTTTGAAGTCTTAATTTTTGTACATCTAGAAATTGGTTATTTTTGGATTTTGGTGGTTTTGATCTATCAAACTTCTGTGTTTCCAAGTTTTGATGGTTCCATGTTGTAGAGAATTTTATTCTACCCAATTTTGACCTTTGAAAAGTTGGATTTGGACCTATTTTGACCAAGTTATGGACTCTTGAAGCTTTCGGTTCAAACCATGGAGTTCATGCTGTTTTGGAGAAGACAGTGAGCAGTGCACGAGCTTTTTAGCTTGTGCCACTGAGTTGTGTGCGCTTTTTAGTGCAGCGCAGTCCCCATACGCTTCCTTTTAGAAGCGTATGGATCTCATACGCTGCCTTTTGGGAGCGTATGTCTTGCATACGCTGACTTGGGTGACAAGGAGCATAGGCGAGTCCATATGCTAGCCTGACTTGAGGGTATGTCTTCCATATGCTAGCCTGACTTGAGCGTAGGCGAGTCCATACGCTAGCCTGACTTGAGCGTAGGCTGACCCATACGCTGACTTAGATGGTAAGGAGTCGTATGGAGTTCATACGCTGCCTTTTGGAAGCGTATGACTTGCATACGCTGGCTTGGATGGTAAGGAGTCATATGGAGTTCATACGATGCCTTTTGGAAGCGTATGACTTGCGTACGCTGGCTCGGATGGTAAGGAGTCGTATGGAGTCCATACGCTAGCCTGACTTGAGCGTATGACTTCCATACGCTAGCTTGACTTGAGCGTAGCTTGACCTGAGCGTACGTTGACCTGAGCGTAGCTTGACCTGAGCGTACGCTGATTGACTTGAGCGTAGCCTGGCATGAGCGTAGCCTGCTTACCCTGGATCTTCTATAGCCCTGTATATTGATATCTCATTAGATGTTTAACGTCTATTTTATATCCTTACGCCTTTTTGCATAAACTTGATATAGTCATGATATGCTAATATTTCTGTTAAATATAGATTATCACGTGAGATGTACCATATGTCGTGAATTGAGTTATGGATACCCCGATTGACTGGATCTTAACCCTAAGAGTCGTAGACTCGACTCCACTGAATACTATTTGACTTTCATGCCTTGTCACCATTGATGATAATGGTTATCTTGACTAAATTGATCATGTGTTCCTAGTTGGAACTAAGAGACTGGCTAGTCGTCTTATTGAATGAAATGAATGAGACACGTTCATGTAATGAACTATTGTACTCGATTAGCCAATCCCGAATATTGGCATACAGGCACATGCAGGCTTCAAACTATTTATTTATCTATTTTACAAAAACAGCATGTGTACTTTATGGTCAAGGCATGATTACTCCGTGGTCAGATTTGATTGTTGCATCACGCTATGTAAAACCTTCAACCTAGCCGCACGGGTATCGTTGTAGAGTTGCATATATCGTATCCCGTACGAAAGTACTCATTTGAATGACCATGATCCACGGCATGGAACTTCACTCAACGTAGAGACTATTAAGTTAAATAAAATAATGATGGCATGGAGAGAATGGATTCCCGAGTTCTTACATGGCAGCCCCCCTGGGACTATTAAGTGCCTGACGGGCCGGCTGGTTCCCATAGATACTGTAAATCTGTCACACGGGCAGGAAACAGTATATGCTTATATTATTGTACATGCTATATTAACGGCGGGCGTCCCGCTGGGACTCATCTAATTACATGATTGGCGCAATTGATTGATTGGATAGACTAGCCTTGCTCGCACATAGTAAGAACTGAGGAATCCCTATTTGCATAATTCCAGGATAACTTGGGACTCACAAAAGCAAGTCGTTGTAGTTGATTGGCCGTTCAAGATGATTTGTTTGTGTACTGTACCTACTCTATTGCCTAACTGAGATGATCAGAATGTCAGGACATGACGGGCTAACTTCTGTCCTTGTTTGGTTGGGAGGTTGGTTCGAAGTGTCGTGATGTTATGTAAATCCTAGTGGAAAGCAGAGATCTATTATTATATTCTCTTACTTACTGGTTTAGTCCTTCATATCGTGCTTCTTTGTGGTACTTGCTATTAGAGGTCTAACCTCTCTTGTTTTGCATGGCCAGATTTAGAGCCAGTCCCCGAGGATCCAGCTTACTTCTACCTCCAAGATGGTCAACACTAGAAGGATGATCGCAGGAGGACTCGAGTGGGTTCCTTACTTTACCGCTCATTTTGTTATTTACTTTATACTTAGCCGTTCGGCACCGACATATTAGTCGAATTGTCTTGTACTTACTTTTGCAGAATTGTAACTAAGTCAGACTGTAGCTGATAACAATTGTGTACATGTTACTATACCATCTGGCTATGTTTTGTAAAGCCAGATCTCAAGAACATTTTGACTAAGCGTTTGGGACGCCTTACTGCTTTATCTTACATGTTCTCTATTTCTGTTTCTTGTTTTGAATGATTGAGACAATAGATGTGAAGTGACCATAGTAAGACTTTCATGTAGCATGCACCCCCTCGTCTGGTTAGACAGTATTGATCGTATTATACGGTATTCATCTACCCGTAATACGTAGCTGGCTGAGTCATTCCCCCGCTCTCCAGTATTATGGTTCTGGGGCGTGACACATCTCAACCAGAAGGGATGTGGGCTCTACTGAACCAGTCCCCGAGGTTGCTGAACCTCAGCCGGTTGATATCGACCCAGTTGTATCCACCTTCGGGGCGGTTGGGGCAGCGGAGGCGGCTGCAAGTGGCTCAGTTGTCTTCGTTGAGGAGGATACGATGGTTGTGAGTGAGCCTCAGCCTCAGCGACCCTCTCATGGTAAGCTATGTCATGTCTTGACTAGTGAGGAGGTTCATTTTCTCTATCTTCATATCCTTCGGGTTAAGTTGATCGATGGTTGTTCTGGACATACAGGTCCTACTCCTTCACCATCGACAACGGACACCATTGGGGAAAGAGCTACCAGGGTGGATTTAGTGGAGGAAAGTACGCCTCTTTTTCCTCCAGCTCGGACCGAGGGCCCTCCTGTCGGGTCGAGTTCAGGAGGACACGTAGTAGGACTGCCGGGGTGGGGAGAAAAAGTCCCTGCACCCTCCTCGGTTAATGTGGCTTCAACACGGAAGGTCGACCTTTCTGTATTACCAAGTCTTCGAATCCTTTGGGCTGCAGAAGAGGAGATGACTATTGTTCAAGCGTCTTATCGCTTGGAACTTGCATCCCTAGTGACAGGGGTATCAAGTTCTGGTATCTCTTCTTTGCAACCGTCTTTAACTCTCCCGACTACTCTTCCTTTGACACCGTCCTCTTTGAAAGTTCTGGACGAATCGTCGAAGGACGTAATTGATAGTTTCTACCGCCATTTGAAGCGAGTGGTCAACGCTGCCCTGGAAAGAGGGACATCTTTTGTACTGGCTCGCCAGTGTGCCCGCGGCCAAATTGAACTTCTCAGAACACTCCCGGGCGGGGCAGGGATAGTCGACCTCTTTGAGCCCAAAATGGTAGAAGCTGGTAAGCTCGTGGCTCAGCTTCAAGGGTTGCGGCAAGTTGATATATTTTTGGCCATAGATCAGGAGGGGGCCTTCCTTACAACAGCCATGGAGATGGTAAAGTCAGTGTTGAATACGTCCAAGCCTACTTTGGTGAAGGACCTTCAAGATCTGTGTCTGTTGTGTTCGTATAATATTTTTGGTGTTATGGTACTTGCTCCACTGGAGGACCTTCTGTAGACCAATTACCATTGGCATACCTTGGTTTTAGGTATGGATAATAAGTTCGATAGAGAAACCCAGCATATTTATTTGAACGTGGTAAACATGAGGTTTGATGATGGAACAACTCCGTGGTAAGGTGGATACGGAAATTTTTGGTATTGGGCGAAGGAATGCCCTGGAACAACTGGACTCCAGAGGTATGTGATGGTGAGAAAAGAGGTGCATGTACTAGGGGACCTAGTTCAGCATTTGTGGTCAGCTGCGGACATTTGTGGTCAACTGTGGACATTTGTGGGCCTATTATCCTTGGCATACCCTGGTTTTGGATACGGATAATAAGTCGAGAGAAAACCAACATACTTACTCAGAGGTAATGAGGACATGGTAAATATGGAGTTTTGTACAATAGAGCTTTCCTACTCAGAGGTAATAAGGACGTGGCAGGAGTTGACTCAACAAAGGATACATAGAACAGCTCAGAGGTAATATGGACATGGAAGTTCTATGTAAGGGGTGATTTGTTTGCGTTGGAAGAAAAATAACTCAGAGGTAATGTGGACGTAGTTGTTTCAGAAATTTTGTGGACCTGTTACCCTTTTTTATACACTTGAAAGCGCGGGTAACAGTTTTTGAGGAAAATATTTTTCTAGGGAGGAAGTTCAGGGGTATGATCATACATGACTTGCTACCAGGAAGATACGATATAAATTCATTTGGGGCATCCGGAGTGTAAGTTCAGCAGTACCGAAGGGTACATAACTCAACAATCTGGTTGATTCGGAGGGTATCGTTTAGATATAATATTTCTTCAGGAACTTACCGTTGATGGGCATCATGAGCAAGTCTCCATTTTGCTTTGCGAGACGGTAAGCACTATTGGAGAATACAGTCTCGATGATAAATGGGCCTTCCCACTTGGACTGGAACTTTTCGGCGGTTTTATGAGTCATAACCATCGGCCTCCGAACTGCCAAGACGAGATCGCCTACTTGGAATGTTCTCAGTTTGACATTTTTGTTGAAGGCTCCAGAAATGCGTACTTGATAAAGCTCAATTCGTTGTTGAGCTAGCAGACGCTTCTCATCTAAGGCCTACAATTCTTGTAGCCGACGACGGTAATTATCATCCGACGTTAGTCGGTAAGTGAGGGCGACACGGAGCGAGGGGATTTGAGTTTCTAATGGGAGGACTGCTTCACTTCCGTACACCAAAGAGAATGGTGTGTTCCCAGTGGCTGTCCGGACTGTTGTACGGTACGCCCATAAGCATTCACCAAGCTTTTCATTCCAGTCACGTTTGTTTGAGGACACAAACTTCTTGAGAAGCTTGATTATGGTTTTATTGAAAGCTTCAGCCAGACCATTAGCCACCGGGTTGTATGTGTTGGCCCATTGGTCATATGGTCAACCTGATTTTAATAATTGATCAAAACTCTGTCTGGATATACGAAACTTGTTGGGACATCTCAGCTCCTTGGACATAAGCAAGATTGGATATTCACTTCGTTCAAGACTGAAGATCTGTTTGCCTACTTGAGTCTGTATTTCCTATGCAATGTAATTTTCTTTTTATTTGAGTCTAGGAATACATTGTACACCGAGTCGTACTGGCAAATAGGCTATTCCCAAAAATGTTTTTAAAATGACCTATCAAATTGTTTACAAAAAGGTTTTCAAAAAGGTTTTCAAAAATCACCAAAACCTATTTTAAAAACCCTAACCTAACCCTGACAGAACTCGGCCAGAGTTCGGCCAGAGTTCGGTTGGTGGCCGTTTTGATTTTGAATTCTCTGGAACTTGGTCCTCCTGCAGTTGCGGATTTGACCGAGATTTGCTCATCGAGTTCTGCCCGAATTCTGCCAGAATTCTGACAGAGTTCTTCCTTTGGAAATCCTATAAATAGAGAAGTATTTCGATCATTTCAATTCACTCATTCACTTTCAATCTTCTCTCTATCTAAAAAGCTTTCTGCCTTCCAAAGAGTTTTCTAGAGCTTTCATTTTCAGATCCCAAGCCAGTTACAATCCTCTAGTCGATTTGCCAGTGCGGTATGGTCTAGAAGTTTCTGAGAGATTGTAATCAGAAGGCTTGATTGAAGAATACCTCTTCACATTTGAAGTTGGACGAGTTTTTCGTATCAAAGCTCGTGTTGTAGAAGTTGCAAGGACTTCGTAAGAAAACTTGCGGTTTTTCCTATAGTGGATTCAAACTGGTAGCAAGAGTTCTACCGACTGGATTAGTCCTCAACAGAGGGATACCAGTATACATCGCTGTCTTTGCGTTTGCTTTCTGAACTCTGCCTTTACTTTATTTTCATCTGTGATTATATACTGTGATTGTGTTGCTAACTTTTTTAATTAGCATTATTCCGCTGCCAACTCTATTCACCCCCCTCTAGAGTATTACGCTTTACTATATCGTTCCTACAATTGGTATCAGAGCGGGTGTTACAGGTAAAGCAAGGTAAAAGTGCTATTATTTATTCATTATTTATTAGATCACAGCACATCACATGGCTACTATGAAATTCACAAGTGAAGGTCAGGCCACAAACAGACCTCCTCTGTTTGATGGTACTAACTACACTTATTGGAAAACACGAATGAGTTTCTTCTTAAAGTCTCTTGATTTTGACTTATGGGTTATTGTTCTTGATGGCTATCAGAAGCCACCTCGTATAAATGTCGAGGGTGTTTTAGTTGAAAAACCCCAAAACAGTTATACAGAGGAAGAAAAGAAAAAGGCCAGTCTTGACGCACGTGCCATTAATGCTCTTTTTTGTGCCTTAGACAGAACAGAATTTAACAGGGTATCTACATGCACAACAGCAAATGGTGTATGGAAGCTTCTCGAAGTTACACATGAAGGCACGACTCAAGTCAAGGAGTCAAAAGTCAGCAGACTTACTCAAGAGTACGAGGCGTTCAAAATGAAGCCAAATGAAACAGTCACACAAATGTTCGAGAGGTTCTTGGATATTGTAAACCCTTTGTCCTCCTTAGGCAAAGAATACAATAACCATGAAAAGATTCGCAAACTCCTGCGAGCTCTCACCAAGAACTGGATTCCGAAGGCTACAGCTATCATTGAAGGAAACGACCTCACCACAATGTCACTTGAAGTACTCATGGGTAAGCTACTCACTCATGAACTGGATCTACAAGATTTTGAAGAGCCTACACCAAAGGAGAAGACTATCGCCCTCAAGGCTCAGCATAAAAAAGCTGCTGAAGATGACTCAGACAGCAGTAGATCTGACGCTGAAGATCAAGCTCTCCTAGTAAGGAAGTTCAAAAGATTCATGAGACATGAGAAGAGAGTCAAAGAGAACAACAGCAACAACTGGTACCAAGAAGATGCTGTCTGCTATGGCTGCAAGAAGAAGGGACATATGAAGAAGGACTGTCCCATCAACTCATCATCGAGCAAGAAGAACAACAGGTATGAAAAAGGCAACCTGAAGAGATCAACATCCCGGAAATATGCCAACACCAGCATATGGCATGAGAGTGAAGCTAGAGACTCAGAAGATGAACATTCAGAGGACGCTGCAAACATCTGCTTCATGGCAATCGATCAGGTACCTACTGAACCTGTAGAAACATATGATGACTTTACCTTTGAGCAATTAGGAGATGCCTTCAGTGACCTGATGCTTGACTACAGGAAACTGCGTAGTAAATATCAGACCGCTAAGAAGGTACTCAAAGAGTACAAAGGAGAAATAGGAAAACTTACCGACCTACTAGCTGAGGTTAGAACTAGTGTTAGTGAGTCTGGTGAGCTTTCCTCTATAAAGCTCTTATTACACGAGACTAAACAGTCATCCGAAGAGAAAGATAAGATTATAGACCAATTGAGAGAAGATCTTTCAAAAGAAAAGAAAAGTCTTCAATCTGCACAAATCAGAATGGAATCACTCACTTCTGATTATACTAAGTTATATGACACTTCCAAAAGGTTGGAAATTAGGTTAGGAAAACAGCCTGAGCCTGCTGCTTCCTATCCTAACACGTGTCACTTACCGAAAATTCGGAACATTCCCAAGCCAAACACTGTCAGACCAAACCATATAAAACCTTTACCCCAAAAGGTTAAGCCCAAACATGATCATAGGTATGCATTCTTCTATACTAGAAAACCTAAACCTACCAACCATGCACATCACTCTGCTTTTAAAACTCAACATGCACAATGTCATTATTGTGGCCTCATTGGTCATATTTCATCTACATGTAGAATGAGAAAGCTAGTTGATTTAAATGTTTATGCTTGGATACCTAAAGCTAACAATTCAGGACCCTACAAGAAATGGGTACCAAGAGTTTCATCTGCAAACTGTTTTGTAGGTGGAACACCCTTCACATGCTAGAAGCAAATGGATCCTCGACAGCGGTTGCTCACGGCATATGACCGGTGACGCTACTCTATTTGCAACACTGTCGAAGAAGAAGAAGGAAGGTTATGTTTCCTTCGGTAATAATTTGAAAGGGTATATTATTGGTATCGGTGATGTTGGTAAATCTCCCTATCCCGTGATTAAAGATGTCTGTCTGGTTGCCGAGTTGAAACATAATCTGCTCAGCATAAGTCATCTAGCTGATCATGGTTATGGTATCAACTTTGGCAAAGACAAATGTACTATAGTTGATAGCTCAACTGGTAGTACTATCTTTGAAGGAATCAGGGAAGACAATATATATGTTTTCTATCTATTGGAAGAAGCTAACATTTCAGGTAGATGCTTAATGGCCAAAAGTGATGAGAGTCATTTATGGCATATGAGACTCGGTCATGCAAACATGGATACAATTTCAAGATTATCCACAAAGAAGTTAGTACGCGGTTTACCGGACATAACATTCAAGAAGGATTCGGTATGCAGCCAATGCAAAAAGAACAAGGCTACCAGATCCACATTCAAGTCTGTAAACGCAGTATGTACTACTAGACCTCTACAATTGCTACACATGGATTTATTCGGTCCTAGCAGAGTTGCTAGCCTCGGAGGTAAATTATATGCATTTGTAATTGTAGATGATTTTTCTAGATATACATGGGTATATTTCTTGACACGCAAGAATGACGCATTATCCGAATTTGTTGCCTTTTGCAAGAAAGTACATAATGAAAAAGGTTACATGATCACTCGTATTAGAAGCGATCATGGAGGCGAATTCGAGAATGCTGATTTCGAGCAATTTTGTGACACACACGGTTTTATACACGAGTTCTCCTGCCCTAGAACTCTACAACAAAATGGAGTTGTGGAACGTAAGAACAGAACTCTAACCGAAATGGCCAGAGTAATGTTAAATCAATTTAGCCTACCCAAATACTTCTGGGCTGAAGCTGTCAATACAGCTTGCTTTGTGCTCAATAGAGTTCTAATTCGACCCAAATCGAAGAAGACTCCATTTGAGTTATGGTTTGATAGAATTCCTTCAGTTTCATATTTTAAGATTTTTGGCTGTAAGTGCTTTATTCTTAATACTAAAGACAATTTGGGAAAGTTTGACGAAAAAGCCGATGAAGGTATATTTTTAGGTTATGCGGCCAAGAGCAAAGGATACAGAGTCTTCAACAAACGTACCATGATCATCGAAGAGTCAATCAACGTCACTTTTGATGAAATGAACCAAATGACACTCGATGACAGTGATGAAGATCTGCCTACATCAAGCTCAACATCAGCTAAACCTGAACCAAGCTCTGCACAAGCTGAACCCCCTAGAGGAGATCCAGGAACCAGCTACCTACAGAGTCTACCGAAAAGGTTAAAATTCACAGCTGATCATCCATAAGATTTGGTAATTGGTGACATTACCAAAGGAGTAAGCACTCGATCATCCAGTAGAGATATTATTTCTAGTGTTGCATTTATTTCACAGCTAGAACCTAAATCTATTGATGAAGCATGTAGTGATAGTTTCTGGATAGATGCCATGCAAGAGGAATTGAACCAATTCGAACGGAATCAAGTTTGGGAACTTGTTCCCAAGCCTATTGATCATCCGGTCATTGGCACCCGTTGGGTATTCCGAAACAAACTGAATGAGGATGGTTTAGTAACTCGTAACAAGGCTCGACTTGTAGCTCAAGGATACAATCAAAAAGAGGGTATCGACTACGATGAGACTTATGCCCCAGTTGCGAGATTAGAATCCATTCGTATGTTATGTGCATTTGCATATTTTCATGATTTCAAACTTTTTCAAATGGATGTAAAAAGTGTTTTTCTAAATAGATTTATAAAAGAAGAAGTTTTTGTAGCACAACCTCCGGGTTTCACGGATTTTAAAAATCCTGACCATGTTTTCAAGTTGAAGAAAGCCTTATACGGTTTGAAACAAGCCCCTCGTTCTTGGTATGATCGTCTAAGCTCTTTTCTACTTGACAACGGTTTTACAAAAGGAAAGGTTGACACTACACTTTTTATTAAATCTTTTAATGGCAATCTGCTTTTAATTCAGATCTATGTTGATGATATCATATTTGGATCCACTGATGAATCTCTTTGTCAAGAATTCTCTAAGTGTATGCAGAATGAGTTTGAGATGAGCATGATGGGAGAGCTGAAATTCTTTCTTGGATTGCAAATCAAACAAACCGACAATGGGACGTTCATTAATCAAGCCAAGTACACAAAAGATTTGCTAAAGAAGTTTGATCTGGACAATGTCAAACCTATTGGCACTCCGATGGCAACTTCAACAAAGCTTGATTCTGACGAACAAGGCAAGCCAGTCGACACACGTAAGTATCGAGGTATGATTGGTAGTTTACTTTACTTAACTGCTAGTCGTCCAGATATAATGTTTAGTGTTTGCTTGTGTGCACGTTTTCAAGCTAACCCAAAGGAATCACATCTGTCCGCAGTTAAGCGTATCTTCCGATACCTTAAAGGCACTTCTTCTGTCGGCTTGTGGTATCCCAAATCCAAATCCTTTGACCTTATTGGTTATTCGGATGCAGATTTTGCTGGATGCAAGGTTGATAGAAAAAGTACTAGCGGTACATATCATTTCTTAGGCAAGGCTCTAGTCTCTTGGTTTAGTAAAAAGCAAAATTCTGTAGCCTTATCAACAACAGAGGCTGAGTACATCGCCGCAGGACGTTGTTGTGCTCAGATTTTGTGGATGAAACAAACCTTAGAAGACTTTGATTTATTTTTACACACATATTCCCATTTTCTGTGATAACACTAGCACCATTAATTTGACTAAGAATCCTGTATATCACTCTCGTACTAAACATATCAAGATTCGGCATCATTTTCTTAGAGATCATCATCAAAATGGAGATATAAACCTTGTATACATAGATACTGATAATCAATTAGCTGACATCTTCACTAAACCTCTAGCGGAAGATCGCTTCAATTATTTACGTCGAGAATTAGGAATTTTGGACGTCAATAATATTAATTGATTTTATTTTATGTTTTATATCATTATGCAAAAACTGTATTAGAGACAAGCTAATAAAGAGTCTGTCTGTCACCACAACTACGGTTGAAGCGAAGCGGTATTTAAGAGTTCCCCGGTGAACCTCCGCCAGCTGGGACAGTACTCCTACAGCTAATCTGAGACAGCTGCTGTGTAACGATATTTAACTCATAAAATATTATTAATTATGTTATTTGAAAGCTAAAATAACTAATCTTTGAATTAAATATTTGAAACGAGTCAATGAAAAAGAAGTAGCAAAATCAACTTGAAAGAACCCTAGGCGAATTCGGCCAGAACTCTGACCGAATTCGGCCCGAGTTCGGTTGAGGATATCTGCGTATATATCCAGAACCCGAGAGCTCCTTCTCGTCCATTGCTTCCATATTTCCAACCAGCAGCTACAGCCGCCCGAAAATCCTCCAAACCCTAGGTATTCACCAACCCATTGCTCCCTATCTACTTGGTGAAATCCTTCCAATCTTTGGAATCATGCGGAGATCATCCTTCTCTACAACATATCTAATCTTTGTGAGGTATAACTCTTTCTCCACTTTCAAATTTGTGCTTATTTATTTCAATGGCACCTAGATTTAATCCGTCTAAGAGGAAGAAGACTACTCCTAGTGAGGAAGGGTCCTCTTCGAATCCTCACACGGATTCTTTGTTTTTGCCAGTCCAAAAGAGCGACGGTGCTTTCGATGGGTTTTTCTTTCAAACCCTCGATCAAGCTTTATTATGGTACGGTGTCTTTTTCACCCGATCCATTTGCAGCGGCGCTCCGGTTAAATGGACTGTATTTCCTGACCATCGTCACTTATTTGAGGCATTAGGGTTACATTTGCTTGTTAAACTGTGCTTTCCAATTGCTACTAATGCCATTAGATTGTTCTATTGCAATCTCGTAGTTAACACTTTTGACGTGAGCACACGTGTTGGAGGCATAGATATTGAGTTCAATGATGTCCTCCTAGCGGAGATTCTTGGGATTCCCAATGAAGGTGAACCGCTAGTTGATATCACGGAATTCGAGTTTCCCGAAGGCACTACACTCACGAGTTTTAAAACGGAACTTTGTGCACCTGACATAGTACGTTCTGGAAAGTTTAAGGCTAACAACCTTAACTTGTTTAACTACGAATTGCATCGCATCATCTACTCTACTCTACTTCCTAAATCCACTTCCAAGGATGATGTGACTTCGCTTGAGCTGTCCGCTATGTATCATCTTATCAAGGGGATTCCTTTTTCCGTCCCCAAGACTATTATTCAGATGATGGGACGTTGTCGTGCAAGAGATTGAAATCTCTCTTACGCCCGTTACCAGGCGATGGCAAACTCCTTGGCCGATCTGCGTTTTGTACAGACTGGTCACTCTGCCACTTCCATTCCTCGAGATCCAGCTTTTTTGGGTTACCGCTGTGAGGATGAGGCTGTCCATGCCTACTTTCAGCCCGGTAACGCCTATGATTGGTATCGTGCTCCTCGAGATTATGTTGGCGAGTTCTATGCTGGCGCCCCTACTCATCCTACTGGCGCTGGTACTTCTGGTGCTGGTATTTCCGGTCATGCTGGCCGTGCTGCTGATGATATTGATAAGGATAGTGATGATGAGATCTGATCTGATTACTAGTGACATTCTACTGTATACTTGGAAATGCTCCGACATTCCAAGTTTTTATCATTTACTTTTTGATTAGTACTTTATAGTTTGCTATCAGTATTTCTTTTTTCATGGACATGTTTTTGATATTTCATTTATGACATCTCAGTTTATTTCAGCATTTTGTTTAGCACTATCTCTTTATATTGCTTCTTCATTACAAACTGCCTGTGAAATAGCATGCCTGAGATTTCTTTTATGTTTTGAAGCAATACATGCCTGTGATGATAATTTGTAGCAACTTTACATGCCTGTGATAATAATCTCTAAATTCTTATACCATTTCTTTTATTTTCTCGCTATTTGTTACTTATGCATTCATTGCGGGGGAGTCTTCTGCATTTAATGCGGGGGAGCCTTCTCTTGTGCAATTATTTTGCTAAGTGACAAAGGGGGAGAAAATTAAAATGATTTAACATTTTTTTTGAGTTTTTGAGTTGAATACAGGTTATGAACAATTTTTCACCTTTTGATATTTTAGCTTATTGTTATATCATTCATAGTTTGTCAATTATCAAAATGGGGGAGATTGTTGGCCCATTGGTCATATGGTCAACCTGATTTTAATAATTGATCAAAACTCTGTCTGGATATACGAAGCTTGTTGGGACATCTCAGCTCCTTGGACATAAGCAAGATTGGATATTCACTTCGTTCAAGACTGAAGATCTGTTTGCCTACTTGAGTCTGTATTTCCTATGCAATGTAATTTTCTTTTTATTTGAGTCTATGAATACATTGTACACCGAGTCGTACTGGCAAATAAGCTATTCCCAAAAATGTTTTTAAAATGACCTATCAAATTGTTTACAAAAAGGTTTTCAAAAAGGTTTTCAAAAATCACCAAAACCTATTTTAAAAACCCTAACCTAACCCTGACAGAACTCGGCCAGAGTTCGGCCAGAGTTCGGCCAGAGTTCGGTTGGTGGCCGTTTTGATTTTGAATTCTCTGGAACTTGGTCCTCCTGCAGTTGCAGATTTGACCGAGATTTGCTCATCGAGTTCTGCCCGAATTCTGCCCGAATTCTGACAGAGTTCTCCCTTTGGAAATCATATAAATAGAGAAGTATTTCGATCATTTCAATTCACTCATTCACTTTCAATCTTCTCTTTATCTAAAAAGCTTTCTGCCTTCCAAAGAGTTTTCTAGAGCTTTTATTTTCAGATCCCAAGCCAGTTACAATCCTCTAGTCGATTTGCCAGTGCGGTACGGTCTAGAAGTTTCTGAGAGATTGTAATCAGAAGGCTTGATTGAAGAATACCTCTTCACATTTGAAGTTGGACGAGTTCTTCGTATCAAAGCTCGCGTTGTAGAAGTTGCAAGGACTTCGTAAGAAAACTTGCGGTTTTTCCTATAGTAGATTCAAACTGGTAGCAAGAGTTCTACCGACTGGATTAGTCCTCAACAGAGGGATACCAGTATACATTGCTGTATTTGCGTTTGCTTTCTGAACTCTGCCTTTACTTTATTTTCATCTGTGATTATATACTGTGATTGTGTTGCTAACTTTTTAATTAGCATTATTCCGCTGCCAACTCTATTCACCCCCCCTCTAGAGTATTACGCTTTACTATATCGTTCCTACAGTATGGTATTGAAGTAACATTCTGAATTCGATGTTTATCGCAAAATCGATAGAAGGCATGGCTTGTGAACTGCGGACCATTATTTTGGATGATCCTTCGAGATAGTCCAAAGCGATAAATGACGTGATGCTTGACGAAGTTGATCACGTTTAATGTCTTCACTTCTGTAAGCGGAACGGCTTCCGTCTATTTGGAGAAGTAGTCCGTAATTGTAAGTATAAAACGGTGTCCTCTAGATAAAGGCGGGGTGATTGGGCCAATAATATCCATTCCCCATGCCTCAAATCCCTAGGATGCCACCGTCGGATGTAGGAATTCGGATGGTTGGTGTATGAAATCAACGTGGACATGACAAACTTTACATTTTCTTGCATAGTCTATTGCATCTGCAACCATCGTAGGCCGGTAATAGCCCATCTGGCGAAGGTGGTCTTATAATTTTGGGCCAGGTTGATGGGCCCCACAGACGCCATCGTGAGCTTCGCGTACGGCTTCTTTGGCTTCCGTATCGGACAAACATCGGAGCAGTAATCCATCATAGGATCGCGGATACAGCATTTTTGTCTCTGTATAGTAGAAGAATCTGAGAGAACGTCTTCTGATAGAGGTGGCCTCTTTCGAATTTTTTGGTAAGATACCATAGACTGCGAAGTAAATAAATGAAAGTCTCCAGTCCTGTGTTTCGTCGACCGCCAGGGCAGAGTAACTCACAGCAAATTGTACGTTGTTCTTAGGACAAACAAATTCATGTACGTCAAACAAATGATGAGTATGATTTGGAACTGCCAGGGAAGCGGCAAGACCTGCTAGGGCATCGGCTTCAATATTCTGGAGCTGGGAACATGTTTTATGAAAAATCCTTTCAGGGACGTAATGACAGCGGTTGCTATTTGATGATAAGGGATCATGTCTTCATGGCGAACTTCATAAGAACCCCGAATCTGATTGACGATTAACTGTAAATTGCCATACGCTTCCAGGTACTCTACCCCCAGTTCCTTTGCAAGTCGGAGGCCGATAACCAAGGCATTGTACTCGGCCACGTTGTTTGAGCAAGGTTCCGTGAGGGAGTATGCCCGATTGATCCCCAATCCAGAAGGAGAAATCAGTACCATTCCGACCCCAACGACAATATTGCCCTTGGACCCTGTTCTTGAAGCACCATCGAAAAACATTCGCCAGACGGTATCATAGGAAGCCATATTTGAATTGGCAACCTTGTCTGGAATCTTTTCATATACTCTGGTTGTCTCCGAACCTGGATGGACAGCTAAAAAGTCTGCCAAAGCTTGACCTTTAACAGCCTTCTGCGGGACGAAGATCATGTCGTAGGGGGACAATAATATTGCCCAGGTAGCGAGACGAAAGCTGAGTGCACCTGGTTTGGTCATGAGGACCCTGAGGGGGTTAACTCGTGATATAACATGGATAGTCTGTCCTGTAACATAGTATCGCATCTTCTGAATGGCGAACACCAAAGCGAGACACTCCTTCTCTATGGCGGTGTATCTGTGCTCCGGCACTATCATCATTCGGCTGAGGTAATAGATAGCTTGTTTATGCCCCACATCATTATTTTGTGCTAGTAGAGCGTCGAAGGAATGTTCTATCGCTCGTACATAAAGCAAAATTGGTTTTCCAGCAACCGGGGCCACCAGGACTGGAGTGTTCGACAGATATTATTTAATGTTGTCAAAGGCACTTTAGCACTCGTCATCTCGTACAAAGAAAATGCCTTTCTTCATGAGGTGTGTGAATGGTTGACATCGTCTGGAGAGGTTAGAGATGAACCTCCTGATGTAAGCAAGCCTCCCTTGAAGGCCTCTGAGTTTACGGAGATTTTTCGGGGGACCCATCTCCATAATTGCCTTTATTTTTTCAGGGTCTATATGGATACCCTGGGCGGTAATGATAAAACCCAAGAATTTTTTGCTGGATATGCCAAGAAGGATTTGGTAGGATTCATCTTTAAATTGTGTGCTCGCATCAAGTCAATTACTGGCCTCAGATCATACAGATGATCCTCCTTAGAGCGGCTTTTGACGGCAATATCGTTGACAAAGCATTCCACTGTCTTACGCCGGTGATTTCTGAAGATGAAACTCATAGCTCGTTGATATGTGGCACCGATATTCTTTAAACCAAAGGGCATGACTGTGTAGCAGTACATGCCAATCGACGTTCCAAATGATGTATGATTTTCATCGTCAGGAAACATCTTGATTTGGTTGAATCCTGAGAAGCCATCCATGAATGACATGCGCTCAAAGCCACATGTGTTGTCAACCATTATGTCCGTAATAGGAAGAGAGAACTGATCTTTAGGACATGCTTCGTTAATATTTCAGAAGTCGATGCAAATTCAGATTTTTCTATTCTTCTTGAGGATCGGTACTATATTGGCTACCCAGTCTGGGGGTTTTTCCTCACGGATGAAGCCACTGGCTATTAGTTTGTTGACCTCAGCTTTAATAGAATTCATGATGTCTGGACGGAACCGTCATTGTTGTTGCTTGACTGGCTTTGCGTCCGGATGAATATTGAGCTTATTTAATACAATTTTGGGGTTTAGCCCTGGCATGTCTTCGTAGCTCCAGGCGAACACGTCGATACACTCTCTAACGAGTTGCAATAGCGATTCCTGCTCTTCGTCTGTCAGACTTTTACTGACGAAGGTTGGCTTTGAAGAGGATTCATCGCCGAGGTCAACTTGCATGACTTCATCTTCGGTAGGGGGATCTCTTCGTTCGAAACGCTTCTCCCATTGTGCATCTAGTTGTTGGACCCAAGGCTCTAACACAAGGAGTTCGGGTATGTCTTCGTCTTCTTCATATGCGTCAGCAAATGCCATATTGACAGATCAAGCTTGCCTGAGTACATCCCCGATGCTGACATCTAAATCGGAAGTGGGTGATCCGGTTGAATATGAATGCCATTCGTATTCCTCATCCGAGCTCTCAGGAGTTATTGCAGGTGTAACATAGCCTAGACCACGCCTGGTCTTACTGTAATAATTTTGTAGTTTTCTAGTCGGGACTGGTAATTGCAAAGGTAATCGCCGGCCGGCGCCATAATTCAAGCTGGTGTGGCCTCCATATCATACTTCTGTTTTTGCATGAGGTACTTGGGTCGAGAGCTATACAGATAAAGGTACAGTCTTCCGGTGTAGGGATCGAGATTGACTTCCTCTGGCCTGAAGGACTGTTGACCATTCTTTCGGCCGATGATGATTGGATGATCCCCTCCCGAAACAATGAAGCAAGCACCTTTCACGGGTGTAAGTTGGTTCGTGGTATAGACATTTGTCACTTATGTGTGTAAGTTGATGCCCATACCGTGTTCCATAGCATACATTATACGGAGCTTGTCAAGCTCGAGGTAGTTCAAAGATAACCCTTTATTAATAAAATAAGGTATCTTCTCTGGCTGTATTAGATCATCGGTAGAGAGAACATCAGTATGTGCAGCCACATATTTGGCTAGCTCTAACTCCTCTTCAGCCAACCCCTACATTATCGAAAATTAGGAGGATGACCTGGGCAGCTTGATCATCAAGGGTTCTGCTGGTGATACTGGACGTGGGGTCGTCCGGCTTACTAGCGGTCCCTGGCTTAGCACTTGGCTATCGATTTAACCTGGGAAGACGAATGACCATCGGCTTAACAGAAGGATTGATCTCTTCTGACTGTTGTTGGCCGACTCTTGGCAGTCTGATTGTCATTGGCTCTACAGTGGGTCTCGACCCCGGGCTAGACCTTGTGAGTCGGATAACCATTTGCTCCTTTTGTACAGTATGTACCGGTAGACTGGTTACTTCTTTGCGCAGAGTGGCTACAAGAGGTGCAGTTCTGCCTGGCTTGCAGGCCTAGAGGTAGATCCTCAAAGGTTCTTCTGATCCTATTATAGCTTTTGTTTGTTCTTGAGCATCCTCTTTGACCAGGTGCTTTTTCGATTTTTCATACAAGCAGGCATCCGAATAGTAGGATTCAAACCCTTCGAAGGGATCGATGTCGGCAAATTTCGTTCTCACGAAGCCGTGCTTGTCGACTTATTTGAAGCACTGGTGCAATTTGGAGGGCACGATCATATAATCGTGTATCCAAGGATACCCCAGGAGAATGTTGTCGGACGTATCTGCGTTTATGAAGTAACAAGTTACTTTCGACTGGAGGTCGCCAATTTGGCATTTCAGGCGAATCTTCCCAACAGGATAGGTTCTTCCTGAATTGAAATCGCTGTTGGCGGTGCTGGTATGTGTCAGCCGATGCATAGAAATGCCCAGGAGGTGAAGCAAGCTCTTCGGAATGATGCTTATTGAAGAACCGGGATCAATGTGTATCCGATCTACTTTGATGTCGCCGATGTATCCAGTATAATACAGAGGACGATCGTACAAGTTGTTCTTGATGAGCATATCCTGCGGAGTGAATACGATGTTGGGCATTGCACCTGTACAAGCAATGTCCTAGAAATTCGCTGGCGAGCTCTCTCCTATATGCTTGACCTGAGCCAGATAAGCGTCAGCATTGTGGAGAGCTTCGCTCAGTATGACACAAACATCCTTGGAGAGTCTCAAGAGCTCGTATAATGATAATTTTGCTAGTGTGTTGGCCAATTGTGCTAGGATGTCAAAATTATAAGGCCTCTCCATCCCCTGAGGTGCGTCTTTACGGAGCAGCTTGTCGAAGCGTGTCTCCTTTGGCATAGGCTTGTCGGTCGGGGAGGTTGAGAAGGTCCTGGGGCATCAGCAGTGGCCGGCTGACAATCTTCAGCCGAGTTACCCGGTATAGGTTGAGATTGTGTACCGGACCGGGTAACGACAGCTCTCGCTTCTTTGGTTCCAGCTAAGATTGTGTGGCAAGATTTAGCCTTCCCACCCTTCTTTTTGCCGGTGGAGGATGGTGCTGACTGGGTTACTTCAGGCACCAAGTCCGGGTGGACCTACATGACCTCCCCTCGTGACGTGGTGAGGGGCACCAACCCAGTCGTCTGGTCTCAGGAAGGTGGAAGATTATTGACCTCTATTATTGCCCGGAGGATGGGTACTATGCCATCTTGAGTCCTCGTTGGAGGGAAGCTACCGAATTGGACCGACATTATGTTGGCAGCCACGGTTATCTCCTCGAAATCAATAGCTAGAGCCTTGGAATCGATGAGGTTTTGGATGTACCGCTTCAATTAGAAGCAGTCCTGAGTAGCGTGGTGGACGTGACAGTACTTCGGGTTTTCCATCTCTGCAGGTCGAGGTTCAAGTCTCGGTGAAGGGAGTTAAATTCTGTCTCCTTGTAAAAGCATGTCAAATATGGGTTTGACATGGCTATCCTCGAAGGAGTAGGTCACCTGAGGCCACTGCTTCTCTATCTGCTTTAGTTCAGGCTTCTGGGCTGTATCGGCCACCATAGCCTGTTTGCCTTTGGTGTCCCGGTTGTTAGAGGAACTACCACTGTTGTTATTGTTGGTACTAGGGCGTTTGCTTTTATCCTCCCCGTCCGATCAATTTTGCTTTTGTGCTAGTGGTACTGATGATGAAGGCCTTCCAGTATTTAAATTGACTTTCACCCATCCAGAGGCTGATTGTGGGGAGCAGCATTTTTTGGCAAATCTCAATTAAAGAAGAGTCCGGGTTACAAGAGGATAATTTTATCACGGTTTGGCAAAACCGCTCGATGTAATTCCTTGTCAATTATTTTTTCCTTGAACAACGTCCATGAGGGTTGACATTGTCACATCTTATCCTACCTCGTAGAACCTTTCCAAGAACATATGTTTGAAACCGACGAAGGAATGGAAGCAGTTATCCGACAAGTTACGGTACCAATCGAACGCGACCACCTCTAATGCCCCGATGAACAACCGTATGAGGATGGCGTCGTCATGCGACAGATGGTCTGTTGTGACTTCGAAGTAGGTCATGTACCAGATCATAGAGGTTTTCCCGTCATATGGATTGATATTGAATGGTTTGTATCGTGGAGGGAAGGGGACATCTCTCCATGCAATGGGATACGGCTATCGTATCCTGAGGTCCTAAGAGGATTCTCCGACGTGAAATATTGCACAGAGCTCCTGGACTTCTTTTTTCGCCTCCATAGCCTCTTCTGCAGCAGTGGGGGCTGATACTTTGGTTGGATCATTGCCCGGGATAAGCGCGGGGGTGTTTGAGTCTGCATTGATGGCAGGACCCAAGATTGTTTGACCAGGTGTCCTTGTTTGTAGAGCCGGTAGGGCTGCCTTAATCTCATCTACTGACTTAACCAAGGTTTGACGTATGGCCTCAAGAGTGTCGAGGTACTGCCGACCACGGGGACCGTCTTGGTCGTTCTCAGTCGTGAATACCGTCCTCACATAAGGAGAAGTGGAAGGAACTGTAGAAGACGTGCCCTCCAAAGCATATCCTCGTATAGAGAAGTCGTCAGGGTATGTGGGAACATTCTCCTCTAGTTCGGACTCAGAGGAGGTGCTACCCCCTGCGTAGGAGGTTGCCTCGTCTTGGCACTTGTGGACGTTTTCAAGGACGTCTGAGTCTGTTGTATTTGTTGGGGGGATTGTTTCCCCTGGTTCATCTTCCTGAAATACAAGATTGTTATGGATCTTGTAAGGAGTGCTACCCCCAGCTCTAGCTACCCCCACGAAAGTAGACAATGAATCTCCAAGTGTTAAAGATTTCGTCTTTGAATGGGTACCTTGATAAACCCCTCCTGTGATGGCTGTGGACAACCCCCTGGATGAGAGTTTCTTGGCCGTACCGGTTGAGATTGTCGGGCTGGACATGTTCATTTTCTTTCCTCCCATACCGGTAGGGACTTTTCGAGCAAAGTTACAGGAGGCGAAAGGAAGCGCCTCGTCCTCCGAGCTTTGTTCTAGGACCAGTCCTGGATGCTGCAGTCGTTGGAAGACAGACTGCCGGTCCTCTTGCACTACTGTCTTGTTGCAGCAGCAATTGACAATGACTTGAGTGCAGTGATGTCCCTGGAAGGACTCTTTGCATGCTAAGGTTTCTTCTATTTCCGTGCGTTTGTGAAGGATCACATCTCGTAAGTCAAAAACATCTCGATCCACCTTTGCACGCATTTTATGAGCCCAAAAATACAGAGCACGTGAATGCATAGGTATCATGTTTGTTCCCTGATACAGGACTAGTAAAAGCACTTGCCCTCGATCAATGTTGGAAGACTTTTGAGAACTAACCTGTCCATTTGTCATCGGGGGCTGGACATGGGCAGTTCTGTACAACTTTCCATCAGAGGCCCGCATAACAGTTAGCGGAACTCTCTGATGGTCAGAGATTGGGACAGCTGACTGAGCTCGATGAGCCCACGCTGCCCTAGACTTCTTCGCTCTAGCACCTGAGGGTGCATAGTAAGAAGAGCCCAAGCTGTGCCGTATATAATCTAGCACATTCTTATTGGAGCTTCTGAGGTCAGGCCCGCATGAGAGGCGGTCGAAGACTGAACCCGAGCCGCATAGGGTGGATGGTCGACGTCTGGGATTGGGTGCCGCATAAGCATTCTTCATGCGGCCGAGATTAGTTGCCTCATTTGTATTATCTATGCGGCTTGGATCGGTGGCCATATATTCATTCTCCATGCGGCTGAGATTGGTGGCCGCATATGCATTCTTCCTACGGCCCGCACCCTTATGCGGCTTCTTCTTGGACCGCATAGAGTTCCCCTTTGCCCCCCATAAATCTAGCATCGAAGTGTTTTCCTTTGCCGGACTTGGGGATAGTAGGGTCCTCTGCGGCCTGAAGTGGGGCCGCATGCGAGTCTTCTTCGTCGTCTTGAGCAACAGAGAAAACATGTTCCAGAGCTTAGGGAGAGGCAACAGTTTTGGGCCTCCATGCCCTACGGGCCTTCTTTGTGCCGGCTCACTTCTGGATCGGGCTAGCGATCCCTTCGGAGAGCATCTCATCAAACGCTTGCTGGTCGAAGCGAACAACCCGCATTTGTTGCGTGGAGTCTAGTTTGGCTGCCTTCGATTACGTCACCAACTTATCAGCTGTGGAAAAGTTAGTTCCAAGCAGAGTCGCCGTCGTGTTTGCCATTGATCGTCGTAGAACAGAACAATTTTATATGAGGACTGAACTTGACTCACAATTACAAACTCGCTTGTACAAAAGAGAGCCTAGGAACAAAACCTAGGAAAAGCAATCTAAGTACAATTGTTTAGTTTTGATTCTGGAGGGTGACGGTAGAGGCTTAGGAAAGTGCTATCAAATCCACCTTACGCCTTGGACGACCGAATGCAACCTCGACTCCGGTGAAGAAATGCTCTCTATATGTATGTGTGTCTCTGTCTATGTATGCAAGGGAATAGCACCTTGCTATTTATAGGAATTCATGAGGAATGGGGTGTACAGCCACGTGGCTAATTTTGGGCCACACCCTTATAACTGTGCCTCGAGACTCGGCTTATAGTAGTCAGGTGGGGATTGGTTAAGGTTGATCATGATTTGTTTGTTGCACAAAATCTGAGCTGTCGAGATTTGGTCAATTTCTGCCACATGTCTCGACTGCTACTCTGTGGTGGGCCACATGAAGGATGTATCCTGGCTGAGCCGCATGAGGGTCTGTCTCATGATCGAGCCGCATAAAAAATATCTCATGACCGAACCGCATGAAGGACGTCCCATAGCCAAGCTGCATGAAGAATGTCTCCTGACCGAGCCGCATGAAGGACGTCTCATAGCCGAGCCGCATGAGGAATGTCTCATGACTTAGCCGCATGAAGGTCATCTCATAACCGAGCCGCATGAGAGATACTTCACATCCGAGCCGCATGAGAGATGTCTCATGACTGAGCCGCATAAAGAGTGTCTCATAGGCGATCTTTTTTGAAACTGTGTAATGTGTCAGATATCATGATGATTTTCTCTTCTTTTTAGGAGCATGTCACGTCTCGTCTTCATGTCAGAGCTGTCATCTTTGTCAGAACTGTCACTTTTGTGTCAGAGTAATTATGGCCAGCTGTATAGAGAGACATTTATTGCTTAGGTTGATTTCGAACCGCATAAGGTCCCCCGCTGCTTTTGGGCCGCATAAAGCTTTCTGAGCCGCATGAAGCTTTCTGGGTTTTGTTGAGCCGCATGAAGCTCTCTGGGTTTTATTGAGCCGCATGAAGCTCCCTAAGTTTTAAGCCGCATGAAGCTTCATGTTGATTTTCAGGCCGCATAGCAAATCTCATCCTTTTCCATGCTTCTACAGTCCTGCCTTCAAGATTGTGGGTATTCACATGTACTTGCTTAGGTACAACTGGATTCCTAGATATGAGTACTTGCAACCTGTATTTTGTTTCCTTTCCTTACTTGCCATCTACTTTACTGATGCTAGGCTCTAATCCTTAAAGCCTACGTTTAAACCTAAGAGTTTATTCGTACAGTCGCCTGAATTCCCTATCCCAGGTTGTACCAGTACAGTGCATGATAGCTGGACTAATTCATGATACTCAACCAGGATGGATAAAGCCTCATTACTTCCTTCCCTCCATATTAGTGGTTCCTTGGAACCCCATAAAATAGACTGCAAGTTAGCCCCCCCACTGTTTTGTTGCTGGTGCAACATCATCCTAATTTATTAGGATACATGGTGAGCAATTGGTCTCATTCTAAAGGCTTATTCAAAATGATGAGCTGTGATCTAACCAGGAATGCAGGTAAGGCAAGCATAAGGTACCACTTCTAACCCCATTACTGATACATAACTCCCAAGGGTTTGAACATATTTTGAGGAAAATTAATATCAGTCATCTGTCATACGAGAAAGGCTGAACTGGAAAACAATTGGGCCTATTTGGGACTGATACATATGTGATGTATAATCTGCCCAAGTCAAATAATGGTTGATACTGCAATGGTCTGATACTCTCTATTAAGAGTATTCTAGACAGTTTATAACTTGGAGTGACCACCTGTCTACTCCCTACTGAATCCTTTGGGAACACTTAGTCCTAAAAACCTAGGATATCCCTGTCTATTGGACTAAATCTATGAATATTCGAATTTTCTATCCTCTATCCTCATTCCAGTTAATTAACATCCTAATCTAATCATGGGGAACACTACATATGCAGGTGATGGCTGACATACTAATTACTTACTGTTCCCTATAGGACAGCATTTGTAGTTCATGCATAAGCCTATATGCTCATATAAACTACAAAGTATACATGTAGGTTTGGTGTGACAGGTCTAGGGGTCTAACTGAAATAGAGGATATGGTCTAGAATACAACCAGGGTCCCTAGTATGTTGGTGTCACGATAGGTATCATATTTGATACCTGGTCACAGAAGCAATGTGAGCCTGACTGATACACAAATGTGTAATGATCTGAAGTGCCTTAACCCATGCAAACGAGGGAAATATTGCAACCTATAAGCAGGGCACATATCTCATCTGGTGTAAAGCACCATTACCTGTTATGTGTACTAACTGAATCAAAGGTAATCTAAAATGATAGGGCAGGGGTATTGATCCCATGCTAACTAGATATCCCCTGTGTCAGTATCAATCTCAATGCTAGATGGCACCAACCTAATCAGTATTGGGTGGGTGCAAGGATGGGTCTAACTTACCAGTATCAGTCGATACTAGATACACCCACCTCTGCCTATCCCCTTACAGTAATCGACCAATCCTAGGACTTAACAGGGTGAGCAATGCAGAGGCAAGGTAATAATTGTAGGCAAGTTATCCACCTGACAGCAGTAGGTAAAGCATAACACGAGCAATAACAAGGAGACATACACACACACACGAAGGGACATACGTCTATATAAAGGATTGGAGCAAAACCAAATGCAAGACTTGTGTCTTTATTAACAATTTAATTCTAATACAGCCCCTTCCTGTAACAGGTACCCTTGGCATAGGATATGGGCTCCATGTATGAGCATTTGGTATACTTAAGCATTCTAAATAACTCAGTGCAAGTGCAGCCCTTGTTTGAAGGTTATGAAATGTGCAACCTGATTTGTAATACAACTAATACATGTAAGGGGAAGGTTGATCCCTCTAATACAAATAGGTGATGTGTATCTACATTGTGTTTGGTCCACCTGTCGATCAGTATTGATATCAAGTCGAAGGTGGTCTCAATAGTACTCTGATGCGTAGTCCTGGGACTTGGACTTAAGAGTCAATGGCACCGAGTGTTAACCATGGACGAGAGTCGAATAGGATGTTAATTATCACATCTGGTACATACTCAAACATGATAATTAAACTACCTGATCTGATGCAAGTGTTGAGTGTGAACTCAATATCTATTTGGTACCAGTATTCAGATTTATTCAGTATCGTCTTGTGATACTCAAGTGGCCTCGACTAACTAAGATTTTTGAAATCGTGGGGCATGGCATTAGCGCTTCGCAATGATTTACCCTTCCTCCTAGACATCCTATCGAACACTTAAGACATTAAACATGAATTAAAATATAAGAGCGAATTGTGTACCTCTTTGGTCGACTTTCCTCATTCGATTGATCCCTCAATCTCTTAGACTCCTACGGTGGGGGTAAAACCAAGCTTTTAGGTTTCGTAGCAGGGGAGGTAGCTGTATGCTACTCTTATTTATATAGCTAGGGTTTTCGATTGGATTAGAAGGAAAGGATTTAGGAGAACTGGATTTAGAATCATACTCGGATTTATCTATAAGGATTCTAGTATTCCTTTACGAATTTGAATCAGAGAGTTTAAGTTTGAGTGATACCAGAGAGGGCTTTGGCCGTTGGGAGATTTGAATCCGGTTTTAAATCCCTGTTTATCAATGTGATTTGAATTAACACTTTACACTAAGGTCCCTCAACTTATTGGTTTTTATGAAAAAGGGCCTCCCTTTACATGAATCCCCTTTTTGGTATATATGCACATATATATATATATTATGACAAGGATAACAATAAAAATAATAGCAATAAAGAAAATAACAAAAAAAATTGGTCTCAACTGCTCACAAATCTACCCTCCTTAAAATAATTTCGTCCTTGAAATTCAATAGAGCTATGATCTTCCGTAATGAACAGTGATCATATTAACTGTTGAATCGGATCGTAGGGCCCACGAAACGGTGAGCCTATCAACTGTCTCAGAATCGGACCAAACTTGTCATATAGGACCAGAAAAACGATACGGTCCTGTTGGCATAAGTTTCGTCTCGATCTGACGAACGTGCACAAAGCAATTAAAAATTTTACAAAGGGGCCGATATAGTAAATTTTGATGGATAAGTATCAAATTCATCGCGTACACGCGACCAATTTAAATTTTGTCAAAGCCCACACGTCCACGAAGCCATTACGCATCTTTCGATGCTTTCGGTTCGCGACCATGTCGCCCGATTTGGCGGGACGCACGTCGTATCGGGAGGTTTTTCCAATTTTGAAAACATATTTTTGATCAACTTTGAACATGTTTTATTTAATGAATACCTAGATTTATTTAAAACTAAAAGAAAGGTTTTGTTGTCATACATGTTGTCAATAAACTCCTTCAAATAGATTTTTGAAACCCTGCATGGTTTAGAAGATAATTAAATGCAAAGTAGGCTAGCCCGACTGTTGTCAGTCCTATTTTTGGGACAGGTTTTCGATAATTAAATACAAAGTAGGCTAGCTTTGAACAGGTAGGCTAGCTCGACCCGTACCCGCTTTTCGGATGCAAGCTCGTGAGCAAGCCAACTACGTATCGAGTAGACTCCAGCCTGACTTGAATACGTAAACGCTGTCTGGACTATGCTATTGTGCCTAATCTTGGCGAGGCAAACTATATCTCAATCCACAATAAGATTATAAAGCATGAATGAACACTATGGATCATTGTCTATAGCCCATTAGCATATATGTCCGATAAGACTCCAAATAATATAACAAGAGTCTCTAAACTGAATCAATAAGCAGGATATCTCATGATAAGGAATGTAAAGTACG
The DNA here is from genome assembly GCA_029216955.1 of Iris pallida. Lineage (NCBI taxonomy): Eukaryota > Viridiplantae > Streptophyta > Magnoliopsida > Asparagales > Iridaceae > Iris > Iris pallida. The sequence goes on from JANAVB010039017.1 coordinate 11,932,154, forward strand.
AAAAGATAACAATGTAATATCACTGACAAATACCTGAATCATGCATCACCAACATCTACCATCCCGCTCTGCTAAATAACTCCATGCAATCGCTAAACCTGAAGAGATCATCAGGTCCTCAGGGGACATAGTAAGATACATAAAAACATGCCTATCTAGCAGTTTAATCATGCATAAACTATAAAAAGGATATAAGCATGGGACGAGACATACACATTGCAAGAGACTATGACCAAAACTGCTAACAAGTGATTATCGACAAGTGGCTACTGACAGGTGACTATGAACTGGAACACAAGAACAACTACACGTGACTGAACTGCTGGATGAACAAGTGAACATGAGATCAATGAAATACCAAACCCTCGCCCCGAGTGGACTCGTAGGTTTGAACTAATCACTAACTCTCGTCCCGAGTGTGGACTCTCTGGTTAGTTCAAGGCAAGGCACCCTCGTCCAGAGTGTGGACTCTCTGGTGCAAATAAATAAGACAACATCTTCGTCCCGAGTGTGGACTCATAGATGTAAACAGATCAAAACAAACACCCTCGTCTCGAGTGTGGACACTCTGGTGCAAATGGTCAACCCTCGTCCCGATTGTGGACTCTCTGGTTGAGGAAACGATAACAAGGATTTAGCAGTTCAACTACACGTACTCGTTCCAAGATACGACTCAGTCGAGGCACAGGTGAAACAAGGTACAACTCATGCCAAGATACGGGTAAGGACAACTCTAGCATGAACTATAAAGTGAACAAGTCTAATATGACTACACTATCAATCAAGAAAGACAATAAACTGGAGAACATGGTATGTAGAAAAAATAGATAAATCAAGTCAACTAGAAAGCTAATGATAACATATAAAATCTATAGCAAATAGAGTATCTAATGATAATATAATAACAACATAAAAACTATAAACATAAAATTAAACTGTAGAGGGAGGCAAAGTATCTTGCCTGGTGGTAGCACGAAGAACCAACAATATACCGTCAACTAGTAAGCCATAAGGTCTAAATCTCACAACTGTCTTTGAAAGCTGAAACAGAAATTTCCAACATTCTCAGAATAGTCAAATTAGCAAGGATTGCCTATCCTTAAGTCCAATTCTGGACACAGGAGCAAAATGGTCATTTCGGGCCAAAATGGTGTCCGCCGGCGTTGGAACCGCTTGTACCGAAAAGCTTGCTAGAGGTCTCTAAAGTCGTCAAACTATATGTCTATGGATTCATTTTGATGATACGAACTCAATCGTATCTCCAAAGTTGGATTCCGGCAGGCCGTGCAGAAAATTGCCCGTTGAATTGGATCGTGGGGCCCGCAAAACGGCGATCCGATCAACAATCTCAGAATCGGACCAATCTTGGCCTACAGGACCAGAAAAATGATACGGACTTGTTGGCATAAGTTTTGTCTCGATCTGACGAACGTGCACAAAGTAATTAGAAAATTTGCAAATGGGCCGATACGGTGAATTTCGACGGATACGCGTCAAATTCGTCGCGCACACGCGACCAATTTGAATTTTGTCAAAGCTCACATGTTCACAAAGCCATTATGCACCTTTTGATGCTTTCGGTTCGCGACCACGTCACCCGGTTTGGCGGCACACATATCGTATCGAAAGGTTTTTTCAATTTTGAAAATAGATTTTTGATCAACTTTGAACAGGTTTTATTTAATGAATACCTTGATTTATTTAAAACTAAAAGAAGGGTTTTGTTGTCCTACATGTTTTCAATAAACTCTTTCAAATAGATTTTTGAAATCATGCATGGTTTGGAAGATAATTAAATACAAATTAGGCTAGCTCGACTGTTGTCATTCCTATTTTTGGGACAGGTTTTCGATGATCTTCTCATCGATTTCCTAGATAGGGTGTTAGGTTATATCGAAATCTATCTATTGGGATCGAAACTTGGTTATACTGGCTTCCTAAAACAATTTACGAATCGGAAAACGAATAAATGCAGGCAGAGAACTCATACCGTGAAGTTGGGGCTTCGTCGTCAATACTGCTGCCGCTGCTCCTATGTTTCACGCGCATGGTCGATCGGCGGCAGCTCGCGGCGGCATGCGGAGGCTAGAGAGGGGTCGGCCAATCTTGAGCAACACTTTGGGGGTGGTGGCGCGGCTTAGGGTTAGGGTTTGCTGTGAGTTTTCTCCACTCTATCTCCCGTATATATATACCGGTCATTCTTGTTTTTTTTTGTTTCAACGGGGAGGGGGTCAGCCTGCAAGTGTTCGGGCTATGTGGGGTTGGCCGGGATAGGATTGGGCTGTTATGCCCCTTTTTGTTTACTTTTTTTATTTTTTTATCAAATAATTGTCTATATAAATATACATACATATATATGTACCTCGTATATACATATCAATAAATACTCATTTAACCAAAAATATTAATAATATATATATATATATATATATATATATATATATATATATATATATATATATATATATATATTTTGAGTGTAAGGCTTCAACATAAAATATGTACCTATAATTAATATTTATTTACCCATAACAGAAAATGACTCATAATAAATATATTTCTTTTATAATATTTATACTATCCATAATAATAATAACGATAACAACAAAATAAGATCGACCGATAATGGGTATAGATTTGGAAGAACATCCTATACTCCTGCTTCAATTGGTCGATAGAAGTTAATACAAGTATTCCAGAAATGCCACCTCAATATTAATAATACTTTATATTATACGCACAACAAATATTTGTAGAAAACATTTGTATATCCTACAATAAATATAAAATAATGTATATACTTAAAATACGTCTACATGGACATCTTTGGATGCACTACATCATTACATGGGCTTGTGCTTGGTTTGGGTTCAGTCCGGACTAGTTGGGTACAACCGGGTCTTCTACAAGTCAATAAATCTTAATGATAAGTAATTAAACTATTTATAATGGTCATATCACAACTTGGCCTGGTTTTCCTAGTTAGGACATACTTATGGTTGGGTCTTCCTTGGCATGACTAATACACTAATCAAGGTACGCCACTGCACTATCCGTGCCCAGATTTCTAGTCATCTCGTACTCCAAAACTCAACCATGACTTAAAGCATTCTACCGTAATAATTAACGAATTAATTATTTATAAAATTCTAAAAATCACCATTTAAATTAAATAAATAATAAAAAAATTTAAAATTTCTGGGAAGAGGAGTTACACACTTCTTTGCATAGTCAACTACATCAGCCATCATGGTGGGCCAGTAGTACCTCATGCAACACAGTCAATCCTGTAACTTAGGAACAGGCTGGTGAGCCCTGCAGGTGCCAATATGTGCCTTCTGAAGTGGTTCTTGCACTTCTGTCATGGATAGACATCGCAGGAGGAGTCCGTCGTATGAACGACAATATAATATTTTGGTAGCTGTGTCATAGAAGAATAGTATGAAATGTAACGCCCCAGTCCCAAAATACGTAGGACTAGGAACGTAGGCATGCCAGCTGTATTCATACGAAGTATACTCCAATATATGGAAGCCTCGTATAAATACATAAGCTGTAAATGCAGTAAAACCATAACTAATCTCATCCACACAGAATAAATGAATAAAAGATCATATAATGAGAATAAATTTGTCTTGATACAATATGTTGGGCGGAGACAAATCCACTACCAACAAAATAAGGAAAAGTACATAGAAAATAAAATGAGTGGCGAGCGAAACGAAGACGATCCAAGTGCAATCATCCTCGAGATATAGCAATGAACACGGCTAGAGCTAAAGCACCTGCGAAAGACAATAGCACACACCTGGCAAGACAACCAGGTCCTCAGAGGGACGTAACAAGACACATAATAGCATGCCATATAAACTGAATAAATATTGCTCAATAATTAAGTCAATCGAATTTATAACATGGTCCAATACGCACCTACTGAACGAGCGTACCATCCCCCCAACCAAACAAGGACAGGAGATGGTAAACTAATTCACGGCGACGTATCTTTCCATGCTAAGAATCCGATATGGTATCCGGACCCCAACAAGGTTCAATACCTTCTCATCGAAGTAGAAAGTCACACCTACAACCAAACAAGGACAAGATGTGACAAACTAATCCGCGACAAGTTATTGTTCCAAGCCACGGTCAGATACAAGTACCCAAACCAAAAGTACTCGTACCTAACGGATAAGGTACCTAACCATTCTATGTGAAATGTAGTTAAGAACAATCCTTCCTACGTATGGGCCCTGGCTGAATAGGATCGGCATAGTCCCCCTTGGGCACCAGAGGCCCCAGCAGGAAGAGCATGACGTTCCACAGAATCGTCAGTGGCCGTCAGTAATCATGGCTCATCAACCCCGTATATCCAGCGGAGAGTCCGGGTCACAAGAAAAGTGCATCGAAGCCCATACGCTAAGGAATTGTCCTCCCCGCCCAATGCCTACTGTGTTGTATCCACAACACAAACCACTATAACTGCTAAGTCAAACTAGTATGCAACCTCTATTAGCGGTTATTCCTATCGCACGGCTTGTACGTACTAGTGGCCAGCCAATCATGCACTTCCGTGTTCTACATGCGACACACAATTTCGTGTTTACAACGTGTCAAGGCCAATGAATGCAACACACGAGGTGGTCCCTTAAATCTAGGTTTAATTTATAAGAAAAATAATACACAGCAGGAAATATAAATGAACAGTTATGCCATGTATCACAGTTTATTTTGCATAAAGAAAATAAGTATTGCATGAACTATGAGCTAAAATAATTAAACAGCTAATGGCAAGGTGTCTTGCCTGGTAGAGCGCCTGGTGTGCTGCGATAATCAATGTGGCACGATCTGCAACTTCGATACAACAACTATATCTGGTGACCTCGGATGGTGACACGGACAGTTCCATTGGGTCCAGAAGGGTCGAATTCAGTTAGGAATGACATAAGGTAGTCTAGAGTTGGTGAGGGAATAGGAGTAATGGGCTTAGTCATGGACTTGAGGATAATTCAAAAGAAAATAATAATAATATATATATTCTATTTTTAGAAAACTATTTATAATACTTGATAAAATATTTTATAGTAAACTATCTTTGAGATAATATATATTTGAAGAAATCTAGCAAATTAAGTGCCTTAAGGCTACAATAAATTTTGTCAAATCATATTTATGTCCAAACTATAAAATATTAATATATTCTCACAATTAATATATTCTTACAATATAATATTATTATCGTAAAATAATAAAGATAATAAATCATAAACTTAATATGAATTATGAATAAGCCAAGAAAACGTGAGTACAGACTCAACTGTACTCTTTCCGCCTTCCTTAGAGTGAAGAGCATCCCAAACTAAATAAAATAATAATACTAATATTAGTAACTATGATAAAAATAATGAGAATAATAATTATATTGAATCAGAAAAAATACAGCTTCTTCCCCATTATATATAGAAACAGGATAATAGTAATAATAAAAATAAAATAAAAACTTTTTGTAGTTGATCTTCCTAAAAATACCGATTAACAACAAAAAATACTGTAACAACATTAGTAATTATAATAATAGAAATAATAATCAAAATAATAATAATACTTTAGAACCTACAGTAATAAAAACCTGTACTGAAAATAATAATAATAGTAAATAATTAAATGATAATAATAATAATAATGAAAACAGTAACTGGAGAAGACACAAAAAAACAAAACAAAGAAAACAACAACAACAAAAAATTAAAACTCATCAAATTAAACCACTGCTGTGGTTTCCTCTTCCACTGGGGTCCTAAGCCGAAGAGGAGAGAGAGAGGATGAGTCAGAGAAAAGAGAGAGAGAAGTGAGGGGAAGAGAGAGGAAGATGGGTTCGAAAGAGGCGGAGAAGCGGCGACTGCTCCTGTGCGCTTGCGGCGGCGGGGAGTAGATGAGGCGGAGCTTCGGAAAGAAGGTTAGCCGGAGAGGTCGGGGAACGCCGGAGGATTTTGGGGCTCGACGTGGAGAGAGGAAGGGGCCGAGTTTGCAGAAGCTCGTCGGCGGCGGTGATGGAGAGGCGGACATGGGGAAGGTCGCGGAGGAGGGTCCGGCGGTGCGGGATCTCCGGTGGTTGGAGGCGGAGGGAGAACAGCGAAGCGGAGGGAGAAGTTCGGGAAGAAGGTCGGCGGGTTCTGGGTCGTGGCGAGCGAGGAAGAGGGAAGAGGCGGACGGCTATGAGCGGCTAGGGCACGCCGCCGGCCGGCCACCCGGAAGAAGACAGCGGCGGGGGTGGCACGGAGGTCAGGGCGGCGGCACTTGCAGATGCTACCGTCGGAGAAGGAGGAGCGGCGATGCTCAGATCTGGCAGAGATGGGAGTTTGGGGCAGCGCCGCGCGGAGCTGCATGCGGGCGGAGATTCGGAGACGGGTCCGGCTTGGTGGGCGGCACCGGGTGGGGTGCGGCGTACTCCGGCACGAGGGTTAGGGCGCGGAAAGGGCAGAGCTCGGCCGACGCAGAGGTGACAGCAGGCGGCGGCCGGCGGAGGCTTACCGGCAGAGGGGTTCGTCGGCGCGACGGTCCCGTCGGCTGCGGGTCAGGTCGGCGGAGCGGGTCGAGGCAGGTAAGGGTTTTCTCTTCTTCTTCCAATTCCTGGTTGGTTTTTGGGCGGTAGTCCGGTGGTGGTTCGGGTCAGCGGAGCGGGGGTAGCCGCGGGGATAGGGCGCCGGCGTGGTGGTTATGATGATGGCCGCGGTGGTGGCGAGTCCGTGGTGACGGCGTTGCTGGGTTGGGGTGGCGCAGGCTGAGGGTGGTCTGGTCCACGCTGGTGGTTGGTCGAGCACGGTATCGAGGCGCGAGGGAGCGGGTGGCTAGGGCTGACACTGGCTGGGGGCGAGCGCGCTGCTCCGGCGCAGTGGGGCCGGACACGGCGGAGCGCGGCTCATCGGCGAGGTATGGGTTCAAATTGGGTTTCCTTTCCTTTTTCTATTCTTGCTGGTGGTGGCGATGGTTACGCCGGGTTTGGGTTGCGACGGTGGATCGGTTGTGGTGTGGACAGTGGCTGGTCGGGTTGGTGATGGTGTCGAGGGTTTTGTGATTGTTGGCGGGGCACGACGTCGTGGTGGGCGAGACATGGCACGGCGGAGGGCAGAGCAATAAGCTAGGTTTTAGGGTTAGAGTTTGGGATTTTTGGGTTGTGTCGGGGTTAGGAATCGTGTCGGGATTGTCGACATAGAGAGAAAATGTAATTGTAGATAATGGAATAAGAATCTGGCCATGGACACGGACACGAGGCACTGCACTTGTGGTGGAATATTTATGGAAAATTTGGTTTGTTGAGAACAATGGAGGAGTACCTGCCTATTTATAGGATGTGGGAATTCCCATTGGGATAGGAATAGGAATATTTAAAACCCAATTTAGATATATCCTAATTTAGTTTAAAAGTAATTCAATCCAAATCCAAATCCAATTCCAAATCTAATCAAATTAAATCCTCTTAGTTTAAAATCAAATCAATAATTCAAATTTTAATTTGGATATCTATTTAAATAATTCCAAAAATCAAATCACGATTTAAATAGCCAAAAATAACTTCCAAATATATTTTTCAAAATACCAATAATAATAATTTCAAAAATAATAAATATTTTTAAATATCGTTTTGAACAATAAAATATTACTATTAATAAATTCCGAAAATTATACTTTTATTTAAAATAGACCAATAAATAAATAACGAAATATTTGTATGCAACAAATAGCCTTTACCTAATTAGGCTTTTCTAGTATACAAGATATTATTTATTATTAATAACTTTTTGGAAACGAAAGGCTTTTTATAGCAAGGATAATAATTTTATAATTTTGAAAGTGTATATTAAAATAGAAAAGAAAATGTTTTTATAAAATATGTACGCTCGCACATATTCGTACTCGTCGAGCAAACGAAAATTTCGCATACGACGTACAATACGACTACGTAACATACAGTACCAAAAATTTTAAATCCATGCAAATTAATAAATAAAAAAATAGTAGAAATTTAGGGGTTTTACATCCTACCCAACTTAAAAGAAATTTCGTCCTCAAAATTAAGAATTAGTAGGGGGTGAGAGGACACAAGGGGGTATCGATGGGAAACAATCGATAACAATTGATACCGTAAGAATTTACGGTCTAGATCGTAGAAAAATAATACCTTATGAATGAGGGTCACGATTAAGAGAACGAAATAGATTCGCTTTAATTAAGCGATTAGAGGGTCTTGATAGGGTCGAGTAGTTTAGGATGAAGATATAGCAACATCGAGTAAGAATGGTCATGGCCGATAGGAATGCTAGAGAAAGTTCTAGTATATCGCATTCGTCCTCCTAAAATAGGTGAAGGCGAAAGCAATATAGAGTTCGAAGGAGGCGTTATCGAATACGAATACGTGATTCAAAGACGATCGAATAATTTCAAAAGAATTGTCAAGGCAGTCGTGGATGGGATTGTCAGGGCAAAGTTTAATTATGTCCCCATCCGCGTAGAATAATAGACAAAAGCGAACCAAAGTGCACTCGGTTGATCAGACCATTATGCACCGGTTCTGATTAGACAATCTGTTAGTGGAGGCCTCCAATAACATGCGTCATGAACAAGCTTGATAAAGAATTGAGCTTGCAAAAACTAGGCTACTTTAGCATCATTAGTCTAGGTAGTAAAAATATACGCACGAGATTAAGATTGAAATAAGGAACAAATATGAATAGTCTAAGAGTCATAGGAACCTAAGTCTTGTTTATTCCTATACCATCATTCTACGGTTTTATTGACCAAGGCTTGGTTGACCAAATGGGTTAGATTTCCTCTAGTCTCTATGGTCTTAATAGTCAAGGGCGTGTCGGGTCGTGGGGTGTTCTACCCAACTTAAAAGAATTAAGCTAAGGGTGTTTGGGACATCTAACTAGTAGGGTCAATCTCTAGCAAGCACGAAGGGAAGATAAGAATAGGGATGGAAGGAAGCAAGCAAGATACAATTGATGAGTCAAATGGTAGATAAAATCAAGGAAAGAGGTCAAGTATGTGGATGAGATCCTAAACTTCTAATCCTATACGCATGCTTGCTTGGTACGGTAAAGTAACCAAACAATTTATGTTGACCTGCATGGGCCACCACAAAAACATGTAATGCCCCAGTCCCAAAATACGTAGGACTAGGAACGTAGGCATGCCAGCTGTATTCATACGAAGTATACTCCAATATATGGAAGCCTCGTATAAATACATAAGCTGTAAATGCAGTAAAACCACAACTAATCTCATCCACACAGAATAAATGAATAAAAGATCATATAATGAGAATAAATTTGTCTTGATACAATATGTTGGGCGGAGACAAATCCACTACCAACAAAATAATGAAAAGTACATAGAAAATGAAATGAGTGGCGAGCAAAGCGAAGACGATCCAAGTGCAATCATCCTCGAGATATAGCAATGAACACGGCTAGAGCTAAAGCACCTGCGAAAGTCAATAGCACACACCTGGCAAGACAACCAGGTCCTCAGAGGGATGTAACAAGACACATAATAGCATGCCATATAAACTGAATAAATATTGCTCAATAATTAAGTCAATCGAATTTATAACATGGTCCAATACGCACCTACTGAACGAGCGTACCATCCCCCCAATCAAACAAGGACAGGAGATGGTAAACTAATTCACGGTGACGTATCTTTCCATGCTAAGAATCCGATATGGTATCCGGACCCCAACAAGGTTCAATACCTTCTAATCGAAGTAGTAAGTCACACCTACAACCAAACAAGGACAAGATGTGACGAGCTAATTCGCGACAAGTTATTGTTCCAAGCCACGGTCAGATACAAATACCCAAACCAAAAGTACTCGTACCTAACGGATAAGGTACCTAACTATTCTATGTGAAATGTAGTTAAGAACAATCCTTTCTACGCATGGGCCCTAGCTGAATAGGATCGGCATAGTCCCCCTTGGGCACCAGAGGCCCCAGCAGGAAGAGCATGACGTTCCGCAGAATCGTCAGTGGCCGTCAGTAATCATGGGTCATCAACCCCGTATCTCCAGCGGAGAGTCCGGGTCACAAGAGAAGTGCATCGAAGCCCATACGCTAAGGAATTGTCCTCCCCGTCCAATGCCTACTGTGTTGTATCCATAACACAAACCACTATAACCGCTAAGTCAAACTAGCATGCAACCTCTATTAGCGGTTATTCCTATCGCACGGCTTGTACGTACTGGTGGCCAGCCAATCACGCACTTTCGTGTTCTACATGCGACACACAACTTCGTGTTTATAACGTGTCAAGGCCAATGAATGCAACACACGAGGTGGTCCCTTAAATCTTGGTTTAATTTGTAAGAAAAATAATACACAGCAGGAAATATAAATGAACAGTTATGCCATGTATCACAGTTTATTTTGCATAATAAAAATAAGTAATGCATGAACTATGAGCTAAAATAATTAAACAGCTAATGGCAAGGTCTCTTGCCTGGTAGAGCGCCTGGTGTGCTGCGATAATCAATGTGGCACGATCTACAACTTCGGTACAACAACTATATCTGGTGACCTCGGATGGTGACACGGATAGTTCTATTGGGTCCAGAAGGGTCGAATTCAGTTAGGAATGACATAAGGTAGTCTAGAATTGGTGAGGGTATAGGAGTAATAGGCTTAGTCATGGACTTGAGGATAATTCAAAAGAAAATAATAATAATATATATATTCTATTTTTAGAAAACTATTTATAATACTTGATAAAATATTTTATAGTAAACTATCTTTGAGAAAATATATATTTGAAGAAATCTAGCAAATTAAGTGCCTTAAGGCTACAACAAATTTTGTCAAATCATATTTATGTCCAAACTATGAAATATTAATATATTCTCACAATTAATATATTCTTACAATATAATATTATTATCGTAAAATAATAAAGATAATAAATTATAAACTTAATATGAATTATGAATAAGCCAAGAAAACGTGAGTACAGACTCAACTGTACTCTTCCCTCCTTCTTTAGAGTGAAGACACTACCAAAATAAGTGGTTTTAGCGACGCCCAAAAACGTCGCTAAAACAATAAAATCCGTCGCTAATATGAAGCACCGACCCAATTACCGACGTTTAAGTTTTGTCGCCGTTTCCTTAGTCGCTGATTACAAAAACGTCGCTGAACGTCGCAATTACCGACATCCAGCGACGTAACTGTACGTCGGTGAGTTCTCGACGTCTACCGTCGTGTCGTCGGTATATTAGCGACGTATATGTAGTCGCTACACGTCGGTAAAGTCCTGGAATAATTCCCGACGTCTACCGTCGTTTCGTCGGTAATATAGCGACGTGAATGTAGTCGCTAGACGTCGGTAAAGGTCCTGGATAATACCGACACTCACCGACGTTTAAACGTCGGAAAAACGTCGGAGACCTGTACATTTTTTTGCAGCTAGTCGTCGGTAAACGTCGGAAAAGCGTCGGAGACCTGTACTTTTTTTGCAGTTAGTCGTCGGTAAATGTCGGAAAAATGTATTTTTTGCAGCTTGTGGTCGGTAAACGTCGGAAAATGACGTCGATAAACGTCAGTAAGCGTCGCTAAACGCCGCTAAAATTGTAAAAAAAATAAAAAAAATAAAACACAGATTCTATATTACCACTCACAATTCAAGATGCTACACATATAGGTACACATTCAAATCCCCACTCACAATTCCAAATCACAGCGCATTCAAACCCCCACTCACAATTCAAGATGCTACACATATAGCTTTAATCTAAGTTAATTAACATCCAATCCAAACACAATTAACATTTATCGACGAAGGAATTAACATCCAATCCAAACATCCAATCCAAACAAGTCACAAGTCAAATCGATACAAACACAATTAACATCCAAATCCAAACATCCAATCATAAGTCACAAACATATGATGATACAAACACAAACAAAAGTCCTAACTAGGACTACTAGTGATCTGGTGCAGGAGGGGCACCGCCGCGACGAAGGGATAACAACTCCTCATACTCCGCAAGTGAAATCGATACAGATGGAGCGCCAGGCTGTGACGTCGGTGGAGTCGGTGTCGAAGAAGAAGGCGGTGGAGGCGGCGGAGTCGACGACGATGAAGACGCACCCAGAGTACCAGCATGCTCCAACGCTGTAAGTCACTGGTTGTATGAATCCATGATAGATAATATTCTACCACTGCTCTGGACCATCGAATCCTGCGCCAATCTCACCGTCTCGGCCATGGTCACCTGTCCTGTCTGCAACTCCATCACCGTGCGCTCTAACCCTCCAACGGTGCGCTCTGTCCTCTCAGTCGTCTCCACGAGCCCCATAATGCTGCGGTCGAGCGCATCCAATCGTGCCATCAGCACAGGATCGTCCGTAGGGTGATGAGACTGCTGTTCGATCCGTCGTAGCAGGTCGTCACGGAGAGACTCCATTCAAAGCTTTTCCGATGGATTGCATTTATCTTTTCATCCATTCATTCATGCATTGCATTTATCTTTTCAGTTTTGCATATCATTACCTACTATTATACATGCATTTATCTTTTCATCCATTCATTCATGCATTGCATTTATCTTTTCGATCAACAATCTAGTAAAACAAGGCTAAACTAGGTCAATAAGACAACATCTTGGGTTACATTGGTCAACTGGATTACATTGGATGTGAAAATCTGTATCGTAAGACAAACTAAACATAATTAGTATATAATCATGTAACTGGTAGATCCGCTAGCTAGTAAGCCGGATGTACTTAATATCAGAGAGTATCAGATTAGTATCAGTATATAGGTTAGGTAGACCGTATCAAACGCATATCGGAATAGTAGGCCGAATAGGAGGCCGAGATAGTCGAATGAGAAGAAGGGAAGAAGGGAGGAGCAGATGGGTCCAGAGCCATGGTGGAGGAGGAGAAGTAACATGAGAGCAGTTTCCGCCGTAACATCTCCTGGCTATGCTGGCAACTGAAGTCCAGATGCTACAAAGGACGATCCTTCGCTGAAATCGACTACAACACCCATCAGTTCAAGTTCATTCCTAGATGAGTATATTCCAATGCCATAGAGGAAGGTCAACAAACTGATGGCTTCTATGGCATTGGAATCTACTCATATAGGAATGAACTTGAACTGATGGGTGTTGTAGTCGATTTCAGCGAAGGATCGTCCTTTGTAGCATCTGGACTTCAGTTGCCAGCAGAGCCACAGGAGATGTTACGGCGGAAACTGCTCTCATGTTACTTCTCCTCCTCCACCATGGCTCTGGACCCATCTGCTCCTCCCTTCTTCCCTTCTTCTCATTCGACTATCTCGGTCTCCTATTCGGCCTACTATTCCGATACCGATACTTTGAACCTTGATCTTAACACAAACCTATATACTGATCGATACTAATCCGCTATGCCCGATACTAAGTATATACGGTCGATACTGATAGCGATAGTCCGATACCGATAGCGATAGTCCGATACCGATAGTTCGATCGATACCGATAGTTCGATACCGATAGCGATAGTCCGATACCGATAGCGATAGTTCGATACCGATAGCGATAGTCCGATACAGATACACATGGACCTACATATCTATATCACTAGTAGCCATACTCCTCTATATACTACTCTACACTAGGATCTAGTAACCATATACTAAGTCAAAATCTAGGGTTTGACTGAATATGGGTTAACTTTCTGGTCAAACTAAGTCAAAATCTAGGGTTTGGTCAAACCTAGACTAGTCAACAAGGTCACTTAGACTATTAAGTCACTTCTATGATATACTAACTCATAACTAACTATAGGCCAATATAACTAGGATATCCTAGGATACCATAATACTATATCATATATACATATCAAGGTATATATGCCCAATGTCTATAGTCTAAACATATATCCCTTACAAGGACTCTCAAACACATTACATAGTGTAGCATCTTATTAGCCATATACCTATACTCTAATCCATTACCTACTCTATAACTAACTGTTACCCACCATACTCTAAGAGCATCTCCAACCCTATTGTCTTGTTATATGTTGTGAATCATATGTGGCATTAGGCACAAGACAATGTCTTGTCTAGGTGGCAAGATTATATTGACAAATGACAATGAAGTAAGAAAATCTTCTCCAATGCAAAATGTTTACTTTTTTCAACTTGGAAGATAAAGTATTAAGATATTTACTTCTTTCCCAACTTTCAAGACAACTACTCATATTCTTTCTTTTTCCTAATATTTTTTATTCATAATTGATGACATGGAGAACAAGACATTGTCAAGTGCATTGTCTAGAACTAGACAACCAACTTCACAATGTCATGTTTAATTTTTGCCACATAAGCTTCACAATTGACTTGACAATTGCATTGGAGAAGAACTTTTGAATAAAATTTTGTCATTCCTATGTGGCAACAACTTTTTTCCAAAGTCACAATAGGGTTGGAGATGCTCTAACTATCTACTTGCATTCACACACATTTATAGCAATATGTATAATATACTCACTAACATCTAACCCTCTCTTCCATTTGTTCCTTTAAATCAACACATATCTATATATAGATAGCCCAAATCTGTAAGGTATACAACCGGTTAGGGTTAGGGTTTACCTGACCGTCACGGCGAGGGGGAGCGACGACGGCGAGGGGGAGCGGCGGTGGAGGTGGCTGCCGGGAAGGAGTAGGAGGAGGAGCGGCGGTGGAGGTGCTCTGGCGAATGGCGGCGGTAGGGGGTCGGGTTCGGCGGGGGCTGCCGGAAAGGAGGAGGAGGAGGAGGTGCTCTGGCGAACGGCGACGGTAGGGGGTCGGGTTCGGCGGGGGCTGCCGGGAAGGAGGAGGAGGAGGAGGAGGAGGAGGAGGTCGGAGAGGCGGTGGAGGAGGAGGCTGGGCGGTGGAGGAGGAGGCTGGACGGGGTCGGTGCTCGCGGCGGTCGGTGGGGGTCGCCGAGGGCGCGGTCGGACGGGGGTCGAGGGGACAGGGGTGCTCGGGGTCGGGAAATAATAGGGGGGAAGGAAAATATTGGGGGGGGGGGGGAAATGGGGGGAAGTGAAATCGAAACTGACCTATATTCGCACATTAGCGACGTAACATAAGCGCGTCGGTAATCGTCACAACTTTATTGATATTAACGACGCCATAGTAAAAACGTCGCCAAACGTCGCTAATATCAATGATATTAGCGACGTTCACCGACATATCCGCGACGTGAGTTTTTCAATACGCAAACGTAGTTACTATACGACGCTGAACGTCGCTAGTAGTGACGTCTTGCGACGTCATAAGAAAACGTCGGTAAATTGTTTTTTATCTGCGACGTTTTCGGAAAACGTCGCAAATTACGTCGGTAATATGACTTATTTTGGTAGTGAGAGCATGCCAAACTAAATAAAATAATAATACTAATATTAGTAACTATGATAAAAATAATGAGATTAATAATTATATTGAATCAGTAAAAATACAGCTTCTTCCCCATTATACATAGAAACAGGATAATAGTAATAATAAAAATAAAAATAAAAACTTTTTGTAGTTGATCTTCCTAAAAATACCGATTAACAACAAAAATACTGTAACAACCTTAGTAATTATAATAATAGAAATAATAATCAAAATAATAATAATACTTTAGAACCTACAGTAATAAAAATCTGTACTGAAAATAATAATAATAGTAAATAATTAAATGATAATAATAATAATAATAAAAACAGTAACTGGAGAAGACACAAAAAAACAAAACAAAGAAAACAAAAAAAAAATTAAAACTCATCAAATTAAACCACTGCTGTGGTTTCCTCTTCCACTGAGGTCCTAAGCCGAAGAGGAGAGAGAGAGAGGATGAGTCAGAGAAAAGAGAGAGAGAAGTGAGGGGAAGAGCGAGGAAGATGGGTTCGAAAGAGGCGGAGAAGCGGCGACTGCTCCTGTGTGCTTGCGGCGACGGGGAGTAGATGAGGCGGAGCTGCGGAAAGAAGGTTAGCCGGAGAGGTCGGGGAACGCCGGAGGGTTTTGGGGCTCGACGTAGAGAGAGGAAGGGGCCGAGTTCGCAGAAGCTCGTCGGCGGCGGTGATGGAGAGGCGGACATGGGGAAGGTCGCGGAGGAGGGTCCGACGGTACGGGATCTCCGGTGGTTGGAGGCGGAGGGAGAATGGCGAGGCGGAGGAAGAAGTTCGGGAAGAAGGTCGGCGGGTTCCTGGTCGTGGCGAGCGAGGAAGAGGGAAGAGGCGGACGGCTGTGAGCGGCTAAGGCACGCCGCCGGCCGGCCACCTGGAAGAAGACAGCGGCGGGGGTGGCGCGGAGGTCAGGGCGGCGGAACTGGGAGATCAGTCGTCGGAGAAGGAGAAGCAGCGAAGCTCAGATCTGGCGGAGATGAGAGTTTGGGGCGGCGCCGCGCGGAGCTGCATGCGGGCGAAGATTCAGAGGCGGGTCCGGCTTGGTGGGCGGCGCCGGGTGGGGTGCGGCGTACTCCGGCGCGAGGGTTAGGGCACGGAAAGGGCGGACCTCGGCCGACGCAGAGGCGACAGCAGGCGACGGCCGGCGGAGGCTTACCGGCAGAGGGGTTCGTCGGCGCGACTGTCCCGTCGGCTGCGGGTCAGGTCGACAGAACGGGTCGAGGCAGGTAAGGGTTTTTTCTTCTTCTTCCAATTCCTGGTTGGTTTTTGGGCGGTGGTCCGGTGGTGGTTTGGGTCAGCGGAGCTGGGGTAGCCGCGGGGATAGGGCGCCGGCGTGGTGGTTATGATGATGGCCGCGGTGGTGGCGAGTCAGTGGTGACGGCGTTGCTGGGTTGGGGTGGCGCAGGCTGAGGGCGGTGTGGTCCACGCCGGTGGTTGGTCGAGCACGGTGTCGAGGCGCGAGGGAGCGGGTGGCTAGGGCTGACAATGGCTGGGGGCGAGTGCGCTGCTCCGACGCAGTGGGGTCGGACACGGCGGAGCGCGGCTCATCGGCGAGGTATGGGTTCAAATTGGGTTTCCTTTCTTTTTTCTATTCTTGCTGGTGGTGGCGATGGTTACGCCGGGTTTGGGTTGCGACGGTGGATCGGTTGTGGTGTGGACAGTGGCTGGTCGGGTTGGTGATGGTGTCGGGGGTTTTGTGATTGTTGGCGGGGCACGATGTCGTGGTGGGCGAGACATGGCACGGCGAAGGGCAGAGCAATAAGCTAGGTTTTAGGGTTAGAGTTTGGGATTTTTAGGTTGTGTTGGGGTTAGGAATCGTGTCGGAATTGTCGACATAGAGAGAAAATGTAATTGTAGATAATGGAATAAGAATCTGGCCATGGACACGGACACGAGGCACTGCACTTGTGGTGGGATATTTGTGGAAAATTTGGTTTGTGGAGAACAATGGAGGAGTACCTGCCTATTTATAGGATGTGGGAATTTCCATTGGGCTAGGAATAGGAATATTTAAAACCCAATTTAGATATATCCTAATTTAGTTTAAAAGTAATTCAATCCAAATCCAAATCCAAATCCAAATCTAATCAAATTAAATCCTCTTAGTTTAAAATCAAATCAATAATTCAAATTTTAATTTGGATATCTATTTAAATAATTCCAAAAATCAAATCACGATTTAAATAGCCAAAAATAACTTCTAAATATATTTTTCAAAATACCAATAATAATAATTTCGGAAATAATAAATATTTTTAAATATCTTTTTGAACAATAAAATATTACTATTAATAAATTCCGAAAATTATACTTTTATTTAAAATAGACCAATAAATAAATAACAAAATATTTGTATGCAACAAATAGCCTTTACCTAATTAGGCTTTTCTAGTATACAAGATATTATTTATTATTAATAACTTTTTGGAAACAAAAGGCTTTTTATAGCAAGGATAATAATTTTATAATTTTGAAAGTGTATATTAAAATAGAAAAGAAAATGTTTTTATAAAATATGTACGCTCGCACATATTCGTACTCGTCGAGCAAACGAAAATTTTGCATACGACGTACAATACGACTACGTGACATACAGTACCAAAAATTTTAAATCCATACAAATTAATAAATAAAAAAATAGTAGAAATTTAGGGGTTTTACATGAAAGATGATACAAACTTGGCATACAGGACCAAAATTTCGAAACGGTCCTGTTGGCGCAAGTTTCGTCTCGATACGACGAACGTACACGAAGTTAGGGCTAAGTTTGCAAAAGGTCGTTACGGGATATCTCGACGGATACGCACTGATTTTGTCGCACACACGCAACAAAATCGAGTTCCATTAGTTCCCACATGTCGACAACATCCATATGCGCCTTTCGATACATATAGTGCATGACCACGTTGCCCGATTTGTCGGAGCGCACGTCGTATCGAAAATTTTCTAAAGATTTTAGGTTTTCCAAACGATGTTTTTCTTAAACTTTGATGTCAAAACTCTTTACACATAATGAATGAGAATTTAAACTAGAAGAAAGGTTTTGAATTGTTATATGTGGTCTACAATTATGTTCAGAAAATATCCAAAAATTCTTACAAAATTGATCAGTATTAGTCTTCAAACATGGGTGGTTGGGCTGTAATCAAACTATCAAGAAGATAGTTTTTGGTCGAGATTCAACTCAATTTATCGAGTGATTTAGTTGGTAATTCTATAATCCAATCGATGAGGGACCGAGAGGGTTATGTAGGGTAGAAATTTATGGAACCAAATTTTATGGAGTAATGAAAAAGATCGAGAAGCAGGAAGAGGAGTACCGAGGAATTGATGAAAATAGGGGAGTGCCCTGTTCTCTGTTGCGTGTGGCGTGCCCTTGGTCAGCCGACGGTCAGCGACTCACGACGACGGCCGCTGGGAGGTCGGGGAGCTGCACGAGATCTGCAGGAGGGTTAGGTCGAAGGATCGGATGGGTGTTTTAGGGTTTAGGCGATTTGATGAGTTCGTGGTGTTTTATATCAATGGTGGTAGCGGTTTCCTCAATGGCTTGGGTTGGGCTGTATTTGGGAGGTCGCGGTTTGAGGGAAGTCTGGTCTTCGCGAGAAATAGCCTTGGCAATTTCTCATGAGCCATGGTCTGCTCAATTTTTTTCTCATTCTAATAACACATTCCTATGAAATCTAATACTAATACAATCTTAATCCTAATAAAAAATTTAAGAAATTCTAAAATAGTTTATAAAATATTTCCTAAAATATTACTAATGTATCTTGCACAATCTCTTAACAATATAAGTCATCTACTATTAAATGACTAGGAAAAATTGTAATAATATAAATAATAATTTTAAGGTAATAGTAATAATAACAATAATGATAATAACAATAGTAGTAAAATAATAATTTCGACACCAATTAATATTAAGAAATATGTTCCACAAATTTGTACGGGATCCTAGATGGAGGGGTGAGTACATATTATTACCAGTATATTTTTATAAGATATATTGATTTTTAAATTCCAAAATAGTAATTAAATAAATATTAAAATAGATAAAGATTGCCATAATACGATTAATTAAATTTAACAAATAAATATTTTAATGAAATAAATATATTGGCACCTACAGCTAACATACTAGTCAAGGCACCTGGCTGTAGTGGCCGTGCCAAATTGCCTAGTCGGTGTGCATAACAAAATTAAGCGTGACTAAGACTATCTTTATAAGTAAATAATAATTAAATTAAAAAAATTTATTTAAGCAATTAAAAATAATAATAACCATCTTTCAAAATTTTGGGGGATTACATCCTACCCAACTTATAAAAATTTAGTCCTCTAAATTAAAATAAACTTATATAAAACAATATTGAGGCTGAATACGAAGGGAGAGTGAGTACATCAATCATAACATCATTTTTTTTGTAAAGATGGGGAGATGGTCATAAATAACACCAAACTAACACCATATTCTACAAGGTAGGGTGTTCTTAGTCTTACATGGATCATGGGCATTCAGTTCGTTTGAGGTAATGACTCGATATGGTCAAAGATCAAATGGGATGAAAAATGGGCATCCGTGGTTTATTCTATGGGGGAATGTGTCGTACATGTTGTGTAATTAAAATGGAGCACATGATGGTGTATTTGCGTGGGACGGGTATATCATGTGCGTAGAATGGCTCGTCTAGTTCTTGAGGATAAAATTTGTTAGAAGGAAATGACTGGTGTTGTGCTCCAAATATCAAAGTCACGGTAGAGGTATCAAGATGATACGGATGGAAATGGACGTTATAAACCAATGATTTATTAGTTCCGTTGGATCCAATCTTTGATTTGGATTACAATCTACATTAGCTGGACAAGATACCTAAAATCAACCTGAATCATTCCTACTCAGTGAAGGTAGCCTAGAATAACTTTCAACTCGAGTGGTGATCTAATTGTTAGTCGAATGGGTTACTAGGTTCCTTAAGCTAAAAATGCACCTTTCGTGACTTTTGTGTATAAGTAGCATACGGGAAATCAATTGAGTGGCACACTAGTGTCATATGTGTAGTGGGCTTCTAGTAGATCACAATCATATATTGGTTCAAAAGATTTGAGTCGAGATTGAATCTCTAATTGAGGTCGGAAAGTACATCGGTATTACGGTAAGGGTTATAACTAGCCTTCTTGACCTGAAAGTCGTATCACAAAAATAGGGTAGAAGGGAACGTGTTTGAGTGGCACATGATATGCCTAGATGAAGGTCGGCTCGTCTAGGTCTCGTATATAAAATTTGTTAGAAGAAAAAGACTAATGTTGTGCTCCAAATTTCAAAGTCACGGTTGGAGTACCCACAGTGTTAAGGATAGGAGTGGACGTTGTGAACCACTGAGTTATTAGCCCGATTAGAGGAAATATGTCAAGTTCGATATAGTACTTTAATTTTGAACAATGGTGAAACGATTACCCATGTCATCTTTATGCTTCCTCGTTAGTGAGGGATGCCAGGATGGCACACGTACCGAGGGAGTTGAATAGTTCACTCTTTTCTAGCACAAGATGATTATAAAGAGTAACAGATTATAAGGTACATCATGAAAGACCTCTAACTAGTAATTCATAAATCACAATTCGTAATAAGTCTGCTAGACTATGGTTAATAGATTTCTAATGGGGTCGAAGGTAGTTCATATGCCGGCTTACTGATATCTAGTAATTCATGCTAAGACCAGTATTATGCTATACATGTTGACCAAGCTAATGATTGTGTTGTTGTAATGCTAAGCCATGTCTAAAATAAATAACTGGTGTGACTAGAATGATACCTTCTAAATCCCTAAACTCAGGATGGGTGTCCATCACAGCCATGCTAAATGCTTGCTCATGCCCTTGTCCATTTGTCTCATGTCTGGCCTGACTAACTTGTGTCAATTGGTCAACTAAGTGTGTTCCTCTAGGATAACCTCCATGTAATATTTGATTGGGCCCTGATACTGGTCCTGGTGCTACGGGTTCTTACATCCGCTGTTGTGCTGCCTTTAGCTGCTCTGTACAGTCCCGAGCCATGTGATAATTGGAGCCACAAATCATGCATTGCCCTAATCTACGGCGACAATCCTTCATTACATAACCCTTCTGACAGAAATGACATGTAAGGAGCTCGTCACTTGGATAGGGTAATGCCCTCGGACGTTGTGGTGTCATAGAATGTCTAATTGGTCTACCCTGGATAAGGTTACTTGGCCCAGTTATTGGAATATGGTGTCTCTGAGTCTGTTGTACCTCCTTGTAAAAGAGTTCCTAGATTCTAGCATCTTCTAATACAGTAGCATGAGAAACTCTAGACTGTACCGTAGTATTTTTCTTAAGCTCTGGTGTCAATCCTTGGTGAAACCTCTAGGCCCTTTCCTGCTCAGTAGGAATCATGTCACACCAAATCTGCTCAGTCGACTGAATTTTGCATCGTACTCATCTACGGTCAAGTTTTCTTGCTTGAGATGAAGGAACTGATCATAGAGGACATCACGTACATGGGTAGGTAAAAACCTTTCATTGAAGAGTTAGTAAAACTCTTCCCAAGTCTGATTGGCTTCTGAACGTCTTTCTTCGGCTTTCCACCAGTGATGGGCATTATCTTCTAAGAGCAAATCTACTGCTATCATCCAGTCATTTGTTGGCAACTGGGAAGCCCTCAGTAGCTTCTCCGTGCTGATAAGCCATACGATGACCTTTAGCGGTTCCTCGCTACCTCTGAAGGGCTTGGGGTTCATGTCCATGAAGTCTTTGATATAGCCCTCATGTGGACGTAGTGCTGGTGCTGGTACCAATACCGAAGGTGGAGGTAAGGGCCTAGTCAGTGCTTTCGTCATGCTCTGCCTCATCAGCTCAGCATGTTGCCACTGAGCATGTATCATGGCGTACATGAACTGCGTAGTAGGGTTTCCATCCTCTCGTGGTGGAGGCATTTGTGGTTTGGACTGAGGTGGATACTGCTGAGTGAATGGTGGTGGAGGTGGTAATACATTCCCTTCATGGTAGTCTGTGACTGTCCTAGCTTATACAGAATCACCGGTCATTGGAGGATTCTGCTCCTCCAGGATAGCCGTATCATCAGATATGAAGGCCAAGGTAGAGGCGTGTCCGCTTCGAAGATTCATCCTTACTGGTATGTAAATAGAATAATATTAGAATAGATTCAAACAAGATACAGGTAAGGCAACTACAAGAGAGTTGTCAACGTAGTTGCGATAAGATCTTGGGGAACAAGTTAATTATATCTCATTCTATATTGAATTATTTTATGAAGAGCGAACCAAGTACACTACGTTGATCAGACCATCATGCACGGGTTCTGATAGACAATATGTTAGCGGGGTACCTCCAATAGCATATATGTCATGAACAAGCTTGATAACAGGATAAGCTTGCAAAACTAGGCTATACTAGCGGCATTGGTCAAGTTTGTAAAACATAAGCGAGATAATGATGACAGAAAATATAACAAAAGTTTCAAGTTCTTAAAAAAAATTGAAGTTTTGTTCGGGGTTCGTGCCTACAACGTCGTCCTGCCATTTCCTTGTCTAAGGACTTGGTTGACCATTTGGGTTATGGACCCCTACAACTCTATAGTCTAGGTAGTCCTCCTAATATCCTTTTTAATAGTTTACGATGGCAATTAGGGTGATAGGTTATGAGGCATACTACCCAACTTATAAGAGTTAAACTAGTAATGATGGAATGAAGGAACATGTCTACCTAGTACGAGTCATTATCCTAACCTCTATCAAGCATGAATTAGAATGATATTAGGAAGGATTAGATATAAGACAATTCGGTAATCAAAGAGAATTAGAAAAGTTTGGAAGTCAAAGAAGGTAATGATTGTGGATGAGATACTATTCCTATTCCTTTTTGTAGGCTTATTGTGCACAATCATGTAACCCAACAATATATTCTGACATGCATGGGCCACCATAAAAATATGTAACGCCCAGTTCCAAAATACTTAGGACTAAGTACGTTGACATGCCAGCTGCATGTATACGAAGAATACTCCAATATATGGAATCCTCGTATATATACATAAGCTGTAATAATATAAATCGTAGGCCAAAACAACATAAACTATATCTCATCTACAGCACACACAATAGATACAAGAAGTCCAGTAGAATAAATAAATGAGTCAAGAGATAACCGGGTGGACATACCCACACCAAACAGCTATGAAAGTAATCTCAAATAAAATAGATGTCCACTATGAGTCTCAAAGAATAACATAAATCTAGATATCAGCAGGAGACGTCTCGTCATCAAGGTATGAAGGATCTAGTGCCGAACCATACTCCTGCAGGAAATTGCCTATACCTGGAGAGATCACCAGGTCCTCAGAGTGAAGTAACAAGATACAGGAAGAACATGTCATATAAACTGGATATAAAATATACCATAAATTAAAAGTAAAAGTAAAAGTAAGGTGTCCAAACCATAATACGGCTCAATATCCCATCATCAAAACAGTGGACAACTCCTACAACCAAACAAGGACCAGGAGTAGTACAATATTCCGTGATATAACATTGTCTCGTGCCATGACTAAAACATGACATTGACTAAGGTCTCCTATCCTTTCTAGTATATAATTTAGAAGACATCACAATATATGGACAGGTAAAGGCTGACTCCGCCAGGATAAGGTAACAACTCACAACATGCACACATAAAGTACTAATACTATCAGCCGGCATAACTCGAGGATAGCGGCCCACGTGATCGATCATTCCACATAGCTCGAGGCTAGTGATCCTCGCGACACGACTACCGTAGTGCACAGATACTGTGACTTTTGGTTTTGGGTAGCCCATACATCTAACTGTCTTCACCCACCCAAGGGTCACTAACAAAAGGTAGTCCGCTAATACTAGGACCACGTGCATATTTAAAGACAAGTAGGAAAATAATTGAAAGCAAAATAAAGTAAACTATAAACAGCAACTCATGGATCCAAATAAATAGATAATAAATATGAAGTAATCAAATAAACAAACATGCAATTAATTATAAGCAGTAATAAGGCAAGGTATCTTGCTTGATGGTGCAGAAATGACAAATCCAACAATCAAAAGCGTCAGCAAGAAACGCAAAATTCACGAACGACTCCGGATGCTGAAACAAACATCAAGAATATTCCCAGTGTAAAAAATATATCTAGGAAATGCCTGTCCAAAAGTCCAATTCTGGAACAGGGACAAAATTATAATTTTGGGTCAAAACGATGTTCGTTGTTCGACCCATTTTATATCGAAATACGTGCCAATATATGGTCTCTAAAGTCGTCAAACTATATGTCTATGGGTCCGGTTTGAGGAGACGAATCCAGCCGTATATTCAAAGTTGGATTCCGATGGGTTGTATACAATTTCGCCCGTTGGAGCGGGTCGTAGGCCCGCCATATAGGCGTTCCGATCGACCTTCTCAGAATCAGACCAAACTTCGCATACAGGACTAAAATTTTGATATGGTCCTGTTGGCACAAGTTTTGTTTCGATACAACGAACGTACACAAAGTTAGGGCCAAGTTTGTAAAAGGTCGATAGGGGGGTATCTCGACGGATACGTACTGATTTCGTTGCGCATATGCAACAAAATCGAATTTTGTTAGTTCCAACACGTCGACAACATCCATACATGCCTTTCGATGCATATATTACATGACCATGTCGCTTGGTTTGTCGGAGCGCACGCCGTATTGGGAAGTTTTCTAAAGATTTTAGGTTTTTCGAACGTTGTTTTTCTTAAACTTTGAAGTCAAAACTCTTTACACATAATGAATGAGAATTTAAACTAGAAGAAAGGCTTTGAAGTGTTGTATGTGGTCAATAATTTTGTTCAGAACATTTCCAAAAATCCTTACAGAATTGATCAGAACTAGTCTTCAAACATGGGTGGTTGTGCTGTAATCAAACCATCAAGAAGACAGTTTTTGGTCGAGATTCAACTCGATTTTTTGAGTGATGTATTGGTAATTCTCTAATTCAATCGATGAGGGTCCGAGAGGGTTATGTAGGGTCTCAATAGAAATTTATGGAACCAAATTTTGTAGAGTAATGAAGAAGATCGAGAAACAGGAAGAGGAGTACCGAGGAATTAATGGAAACAGGGGAGTGCCCTGTTCTCTGTCGCATGCGACGTGCCCTTGGTCGGCTGACGGTCAGCGACTCACGGTGGCGACCGCTGGGAGTTCGGGGAGCTGTACGAGATCTATAGGAGGGTTAGGTCGAAGGATTGGATGGGTGTTTTAGGGTTTAGGCGATTTGATGTGTTCGTGGTGTTTTATATCAATGGTGGTAGTGGTTTCCTCAATGGCTCGGGTTGGGCTGTAATTGGGAGGTCACGGTTTGAGGGAAGTCTGGGCTTCGCGAGAAATAGCCTTGGCAATTTCTTGCAAGCCATGGTCTTCTCATTTTCTTTCTCCTCCTAATAACACATTCTTATGAAATCTAATACTAATACAATCCTAATCCTACTAAAAGTTTAAATAAATTCTAAAATATTTCCTAAAATTTTACGAATATATCTTGCACAATCTCTTAACAATATAAGTCATCTACTATTAAATGACTAGGGAAAATTATAATGATATAAATAATAATTTTAAGGTAATAGTAATAATAACAATAATAGTAAAATAATAAAATAATAACTTTGACACCAATTATTATTAAGAAATATGTTCCCCAAATTTGTAAGGGATCCTAGATGGAGGTGTGAGTACATATTATTACCAGTATATTTTTACAGGTGATATTAATTTTTAAATTCTAAAAATAGTAATTAAATAAATATTAAAATAGACAAAGAATGCCATAATAAGATTAATTAAAATTAACAAATAAATATTTTAATAAAATAAATATATTGGGACCTACAGCTAACCTACTAGTCAAGGCACCTGGCTGTAGTCGCCTTGCCAAATTGCCTAGTCGGTGTGCATAACAAAATTAAGCGTGACTAAGACTATCTTTACAAGTAAATAATAATTAAATTAAAAAAATTATTTAAGCAGTTGAAAATAATAATAATCATCATTCAAAATTTTGGGGGATTACATTCGGGCCCCTGGCTTGGTCATGAGGACTCTGAGGGGATTGACTCGGGAGATGACGTGGATTGTTTGTCCATTCACAAAATGGCACATCTTTTGAATGGCGAATAGTAGAGCGGGACACTCCTTCTCCACAGGATAATACTGATATTCGACACCAATCATGGTCCTGCTAAGATAGTAGATTGTCTGTTCGTGACCTTGGTTGCTTCTCTAGGCTAGCAAAGCACCGAGGGAATGGTCCATAGCTCGGACGTATAGCAGAAAGGGCCTCCCAACGGCAGGTGCCACCAGTACTGGGGGACTAATGAGGTACTTTTTGATGTCGTCGAATGCACATTGACAGTTTTTGGTCTAGACATAAGAAACTCCTTTCTTCATCAGTTTGGTGAAGGGTTGACATCGTCCAGAGAGATTTGCTATGAATCTTCTGATGTATGTCAAGCATCCTTGTAGGCCTCGAAGTTCACGAAGATTCTTTGGGGGAGCTATGTCCGAGGTCGCCTTAATCTTCTCAAGGGCAATGTCAATATCCTTGGCCATGACGATAAAGCCAAAAAACATCCCACTGAAAACCCCTAGGAAAGACTTAGTCGAGTTCATTTTTAGTCGATGTGTCCGCATTAAGTCAAAAACCGTCCTCAAGTCATCCAAATGACTGGATTTTCTCTTGCTTTTGACGGCAATGTCATCAACATAACATTATACCATTTTTTGGAAGTTTTTACGGAATATGGAGCTCGTAGCCTGCTGGTACGTTGCTCGCGCATTCTTTAACCTGAAGGGCATTACTGTGTAATAGTATATCCCTTTTGGAGTCCGAAATAAAGTATATTTTTCGTCTTCAGGGAACATCTTGATCTGGTTGTAGCATGAGATCCCTGAAGTCTATGCAGACCTGAATCTTCCCGTTCTTCTAAGTGACCGGGACAATGTTGGCCACCTAATCCAGATGTTGCTCTTCGCAAATGAAGCCACGCTCTATGAGCTTGTCGAATTTTTTTCTCGATAGCATCCATGATATTGGGGCTGAAATGACGCTGTTGCTGTTTGACAGGTTTAGCATCGGACAAGATGTTGAGACGGTGCATGGCAACTTGCGGGTCTAAACCCAGCATTTCCACATAGCACTAAGCAAAGACATCGATGTACTCTCAGATAAGCTGTATCAGGGACTCTCTGTCTTCTTCGGTCACGCTTTTGCTGATGAAAATAGGTTTAAGGAAAGCCTCATCTCCTAGTTCGACTTGGACGACCTAATCTTCTGTGGAAGGTTCTCGCTGTTCAAAGCACCATTTCCATTAGGATCCTAGGTATTGAGCCCATGGTTCATCTTTAAAGAATTTGAGCATCTGGTCTTCGAGTAGGCGAATTACAGAGACCATATTGACAGACATTATCTGTTTGAAGGCTTGGCCGGTACTGGTATCAGAGTCCCAGGTTGAGGAATCAGAGGAGTGTGAATGCATCATGGCCTCCGGCTCTGAGCTCTCTGAAGTTGTTGTGGGTGTAACATAACCCAACCCTCGGCGGATGCATTGATAGTAAGTTTGGGACTTTCTTTTTAGAGCACTAAGTCATAAAGGAAGGCGTCGACCTTTACCATAGTTCAGTCCTCTGTCACTATTCAAATCGTAACCCATCTTCTGAATAAGGTGTTTGGCTTGAGCAGTGTAATGGTAGAGTTACATCTTGCCGTTATCGGGTTCTGGCTCTGCCGGAGCCAGCCACTGATGGTGCTCCAATCGACCAAAGATGATGGATTCCTCTTCCTCCCTTCTTGTAGGAACCAGGAAGTAGGCACCTCGGGAAGAGACAACTTGGCTTGCAATTTTAGCGGTTGTCACTTGCATTTGTAACATATACAGATTGTTGTCTAAACCATACATAGTGTTCCAGTGTGCACAAGAGTAATTCAAAGACAACTTTCTATTAATAAAATACAAAATTTATCTCGAGGGATTAATCATCTAAAGAATGTGCCTCGATATTTGCACATATGTAGTTGTTTTACTTAACAAAATGCCTAAATATCAGATTTTGAAAATAAAACGAGAAAAAGTACAAGAAGTACAAATTTGATTCTGGAAAGTATTGCTATGGAAGTTTGATCTGTAAATGATCACTTTGTTTCTTGGACCATACGATGATGATGAAGATCACTGCTAGAAGATGAACAATTGGAAGAACTAAGTCACCAGAAAGGTATCGACGCACTTGGGCACTGATGGCGAGGCCGAATGCTTTCCTGCATTGCTTCACTCTGTTCTGGAAGAAAAGTTGAAGAAGAATGCTCCGAAAAATCAAAGTCTCTGGGCTCTGATCTCTATGTATTCTCTCCTTTCTCTCTGTGTGTATCTGATAAAAATAAGTCTATTTATAGAATTGGGCTTTTGTGCGTAAAAACTCAGCAAAAGTTCCGTCTTTACGCTAACAACTGCCACCCATGACCCAAGTCATCCTCTGTATACGTTGACACGTGTCCCATCATTTCATTAAGAATAGGATGCATGTACACACGTTCTTCGAGATGTGTGGTATGAAAGCCATGTAGGCAAACCACGTTCTGAATTGGAATAGGGCGTAAAAACAACCCAAATATACCCTGAGCGTAAAGTAGTAGACTAGGCGTACAATAGCCCTGACATGGACTTCCCGCGTAAAGTGGTTGTTAAATAACCTTGAGCGTAAAAGTAGCCCAAATAAACCTTACGCACACATCAATATTTGAGCGTAAAAACTCATATAGTCTCCGTGCGTAAAAGAAGCCATATTATGAGCGTAAAAATAGCTCAGTCCACGTACTAAACGACAAATTGGTCTCTGTGTAAAACAAATCCCTTTGATTTCTGCGATATATTCTATCATTAAATCTTTATGTCAGACTTTGCATTAAATGCAAGACTTGACAGCTTTGTCCAGCGTAAAAGTGGCTAGCATGTCTTAGGCGTAAAACCATTAGCTTTGACCCGGGCGTAAAATGATTAGCCTGCTTTAGGCGTAAAGTGATTAGCCTCTCTTTGGAATAAAGTGGATCAATTTGAATGGAATGATCCATCTCTTTGACTCATTCTTATGAAGCACTTTTTACGCTCCTACAAGACCCCCTTCAAAGTTTTCAAATATCCTTAAAATTTGAAATACTTTGAACAGAAGCATAAAAGTCGAGATTTGACCAGTCAGCGTAAAATTCGGGATACTCAACAGTCATCCGCATAAAAGTGGGGATATCCAACAATCGGCGTAAAATCTGGAATTTGAACCGATTTGAAAATTCCCTATAAATAGGGTTTTTCGGGGAGAGAAAGAACTTTACTTTGTTTCCTTGCTCCCGTAATCCCGATTCTTCTTGAACTCTCTTCTTCCTCTTGCATTCCATTCGATGGCCCCCAAGAAGTCCGCCGCCGGCAGTAGTAAAGGGAAGAAAGCCATTGATTCGTCATCGACAGAACATGTGAAAACCCCCGTTCGATCATCAATACTACACCGACAACCCAACCCAGCAGTAGCTCCGCCTATGAGGGGTAAAGCACTCCCTTATGGCCGTAGAACTTTATCGGAGAAGAAAAAGGTCTTTTGTTTCATGCCCACGTTATACATGTTAGCGTAAAGCTCAAAAATATGCCCACTTTTATACGTGACAGCGTAAAACTGAAATACGCCCACATCTAATGTGCCAGCGTAAAAACTAAAATACGCCCACATCTAATGTGCCAGCGTAAATCTCCAAAAATGAAAAAAGACTTTGTGTAAAAACAAAAGACTTTTTTAGAAAAGTTTTTACTTTTCAGATCCATTTATCTGCATAAATGACATCAAATTAGATTTTCTCTAACTTGATTTCTTTTTATTTTTGCAGTGGACTTGCAAATTCACCCTCTTGTAGAAGTCTTTGGCTCGTCAGTTGGTATGGTGGGTTCGAATTATCTGGAGAATCTGTCTCACGTAGCATTTCCTCAGTCAAACCTCGATTACCCTAAAGAGAGAGCATAATTGATAGTAGCCCAAGGGGATAAGATGTTGCTATCCATGATGAATGGAGATTTGTTGACTCCACTAGATGCACAACAATTTGTAAAATCGGCCTTCTTGTTTGGCGACGCAATTGACTGTAAGTCCCAAACACACCCCAAGAAGGAGTCTTGGGTATTCAAATTTGGGGATAGAGCCATGTATCTCTCGGATATGGACAGAGATTATCCTTTGTCAACATTTTTCCATGCTACCCACCATCGACAAATACTGTGGAATTTGACTCCTAACAGTTATGGATGACCAGGTAGAATTGTTTTCAAGAGGGAGCATGCTAATGATATGGGGTATTTTGCTAGTATTCCCAATGGTGGTGTCACTTCTATTTTTGGCCTCATGCCAGGAGCTAATCCTAGTGAAGACTCGGGTTTAATTCAACCAGTACACACCCAAATGTTTGTCAACAAATTTATGAGGGTTGCTGTATTATATCCCCAAACAAACCCTAGGCTGCCGGGGTGGTTGACTCCATTTAACCAAAAATGGATCCAGATAAGTATTTGGATGATGAAGAACTTTGAGACAGAGCTAAAATAGATTGGCTTATTTGAAGAGATAGCTTCCACCAGTCAGGGTATTCCTCTGAACGGAAACCTATTAATGGCTTTAATAGATATATATATATAAGTTCAACTGGAACTTTTGCAACCCCGAAAGGCGAAATAGGCCTTGCTCTTCATGAGATGCAGTTTATCTCGAATATGCCAATGGAGGAAGCCCCATATGTGGAATACGTTCCCTCCAACAGAGAGCTGGATGAAATCAGAGAGACTAACCCTAAGTTGATTGAGGTATATAAAGAATTGATGTGTCACTATCTGATTTGTACTATAATGCATGAAAGTACATCTCATTTAGCGTACAACAACAAGTGGATGACTTATCTCTTCTTCCATAAGGATAAGATATCCAAAGACGACAAAGAAATGTTTCAGGAAAATAAGGACCCGTAATCAATATAGGTTCGACAATTCCTTCTAACAAAATTCACGATATGATGATTGCCTATAAATTCCCGAATATCTGTCTACAAAAACTGGAGAATTCCCTGCCGGAACTGAAGCCTTGAGCTTCCTTAGATACGTCAATCAGAAAATCTCTAGGAGAGCTTTGTTGGCCGGCTTCCTTTTTTTATGGCTGAGAAGATGGGTCATGCCAGGTACTGGGACTGTTGACAGAATCCACCGCAGCATACTATGGCCAGCAGTACGTTTGGTTTTTAAAGTAAGGATCAATCTGCTATCGGCCATGGTATGCCGTATAAATACAGGTTTAAGGACTTTCGGTGAAGAGTTAATTAACAATACTCCTCATCGAAATGTTTTCCACATGGTAGAAATGCCCTATACTTATTTAATGGGCTGGTTGTTGCACCATAATTGCAATCTGTTACCACCAGGCCCGAGGGATAATGAGGAAGTCTTCCTCCAAAAATTTAGCAAGGCTACATGGACAGCTACGACTATAGCGGATACCCGGGCAGTTCTGAACTATTCTTATGGTTGGAACTTCTTCTGTACTCGGCCACAAGTTCCAGCAGATTGCTTTGGCATTCAGTTTGAAGATGAAATCGAAGGAAGAGCTGTATTGCCACTATTAGTCTTCAGATGGCTTCAATGCATCAGACCTTCTCACCTGATATATAGAAATGAAGATAATTGTGCGTTTGAACCATATCTACCCAGTAGGTTCGCTCGCCAATTTGGATACGACCAACTTCATGTTGGTAACCCCTCTACTAAGTTCTGTCACTATGGAAAATTTCTCGACGGTGTTAGGGATTGGAGATATTTCAATACTGCTCGTACTGGTGCCAAGTTTAGAGTCTCAACCGCCACCAGTACTATAGAGCTACATATACTTCATACGTATGCTCACTTTTATGCTTCAATTCGTTCTTTTGCCCACGGCTACAATATGAAAGGTAGTCTAAGGTGGCCTAAAGAAGGAAATATTGAGGAACCGATCAGGGTGCCAGCAGACATCCCTGACGATACTGGCATTCCAGATCCATATCTGGAAGTTATTCCTACAGGAGTTGGGGAACCAATTGCAGAACCTATCATCATTAGCAAAGGCCGAAAGAGAAAACAAATTGCAGTCGTCACATTTCCAGAGAAAACTCCGAAAAAGAAGAAGAAGTCTACTACTAAAGGGCCTTCCCAGCCAAGAGCCCTCACTCCAGAAGATGACACCTTAGTTGAAGAGGATCATCTTGTTGGTTCTTCTACAGTCCATCCAGGAGAAGGATCTTCAGCCCCTCCACCAGTAGTAGCACCGAAAGCTGTAACACTTTTGTCTCTTGGACGTCTTAGCCCCTAGCTCCATTTATCTTTGCCACCCAAGGCACAAGTTACGGAGGATGCTACCGCTGTATCTACTGTTGATCGAGACCGTATTCCATCAGATGAGACGGCTCTTGACTTTGATGATGATGATTGGGATGGCGATTATGATTCATATCTTGAACATAACGCACATATTCCAGGTATCATACAAAACCTATATGGAATTATGTACCATGATTTTGTATATTAACTTATTTTGTTCATTTTGTAGATGTCATCATTGCATCAAAGCCTGTGGCTCCTCCTCCTCAAAAAAGGATATCTATGAAGAAAATGAGGAATCTGAGGATGAAACTTCTTCTTCAAAAGAATAAGACGCTGATGAGGAGGGAGTTAAACAACCCGAGATGGAGCTTTAAGAAGAATATCCTCCATCATTAGAGGTACAACAAGCACAACCTGAAATGTCCTCTCCTGCTGAAGATGAGCACAAAGAAGAGACTACAATAGGCCTCACTGTAGGTGATGATAGAGCTGCTGGAGAAGAACCAGATTTGAATAAAGAAGCAGCTGTAGAAAATTTCACTGCAATTGAAACGATGGAAAATCCTGTGGAGCAAACAATTGAAGAAAATGCTGAAAGCATTCTTGAATAACCAACTGAAACTAGGGAAGCTATAATGACATCTTGTATTGTTGCTACTGATTCAGTACCAGTTTCTGATGAGCCAATGCCAGAACCTGAACCGGCTCCCGTAATTGTCACCACATCCACCGATATTACCGCCACCAGAACTCCAGAAACGGCTGGAGTAACAAATATTGAAGACATTGCTCCCGAAGCTCTTAGGAATCAATTGGCTATGGCAGCAGTAACAATAATAATTCCATCTCAGCCTGTTGTTACACCAATGGTATCTGTTGGTGTTGGAAATATAATCCCTGAAGCTCCTAGGGATCAATTGGCTATGACAGCAGTAACAGCAACGACTTCATCTCATCCTACTGTCATACCAACGACATCTGTTTCTGGTCTCCGAAGAAGAGGTCTATTAGATATTGCTGCCACACCAAGCTCCAGCGTAGAGATGAATCTCCTAGTTGAGATTCATACTGAGACCTTTTACAAAACTCTAGCAACCCTAATAAAAATGGTCCTGAATAAGGGCCTCAGTTACCTAATTTTGAAGGCAGCAATGGCTCTGACCATTAGGAATGTTGTTATGTTCAATGATGCTGGGAGAGCTGCAGAATTGGAGAAAATTGTAGAGAGCCTTGAACAGCCGATCAACGAATACCTCAAGCTATTAAGTGAGACTGTTGAAAGTCTCATCCAGGAGGAATATAACGCCTTAATGGCTGATTATCTTGCTCGAGAGACCACCTATAATGAAGCTCTTCATGAACATAGTCTTAAAGTTGCCAAAGAGAAAGATTTTTTGGCAGGAATAAAGCCCGTACTGCATGGTCACAGAGTAGGTTACGATGCTTTGAACATAGATATTCAGAATAAAAATGATAAAATCTGCGAAGTCGAGGCTGAGTTAGCTCGCTTGATGGCTGAAAGGGAAAAGATGATCGATGCTCGAAATCTGCACCTCACTCAGAGTTCCATTTTAGAAGAACAAGCCTTCGAGGCTGAATCAACTATCAGAACCCTTGATGAAGCCAAGGACAATCTGATAATCAGCTTCGCTGGACTTTCTCGTATTTGTACTCCTGAAGCTCGATGTGCTGAAGCTACTAAAAAGGTTATGAGTTCTTGTGACAAGCGAGTAGAAGAACTACAGAAGTTGCTTCAAGATGTTTCTACTCCACCATAGAAGAGCTCCTTTGTCATCCTTTATCTTATTCATTTTTGTAATATTTTCACAAGAAATGAATAAAATATTTATTTTGTGATCCAATCATTTATTTAGAATAAATAATAGGTATGTGGCAGAAAATACTTATCAGCGGTTATATGAACATGACAAGTCTTTTAAACTCAATAGTTTGTATCTGTCCAGAGGTAATATGGACATGATAGATAATCAAATCTTATTTTCTGTTTTTAGAGTATGCAATACTATCAGAGATAATATGGACATGATAGTATGTAAGGACTCAAAGAAAAGTAGATTAATATCTATGCAGAGGTCAAAGGAACATGATAGATAGGAAAAGCAAGTAGACTTAACATTTATCCAGAGGTCTTGAGAACATGATAAATAATAAATCCAATTTTTTAATCAACTGGTAAGATAGAAGATCAAAATTTCTCTCCGAAGAGACGAGTAATCAGCTTAACCAAACCTTGGTAGCTGGAGATTAAGAGGACAGACGTTATTGAGGATATATATCAATATTGATGAAAGAATGAATGAACCAACATGGCCCAAGTATCATTCTCAAATTGCTCGGATTTACCATCAATTTGAACCATGTAAGCTAAAAATATTTGCTCAGATTCATCATAATAGTCTCCTTTATCACACGAAGAGTGAGAAATATCGGATTCGATGAATTGGACTTCTTCTGAATCTGATGATTGTGAAGAGCTAGAAGAGAATTCTTTTTGAATATCGTTATTAAACATATGGGACGGATCATATCCCAATCCATGATGAGTTTTCTGGTAAAACGGATCACCACATAATGGTAGTCGTCTACCTTTGCCTTGATTGAGACCTTATATAGTCTTTAAATCATATCCCATTTTCTGGATCATCTTGAGAGATTGTTGACTATATCTGTCAATTCGGATTCTTCCTTTATCTTTATCTCTCAAATCATCTGTCTGAGCAACAGAGATATTTCTAGCCAAGCCAAACACAATTTGGCATTTGTTTTTCTTATCAGACGGAACCACGAAATAAGATTCTTTGTGACGTCTATAAGTTACACAAGCTTGCGATGAAGCAGCTACAGGAAGAAGATAGGGAAAAGATGTTAGAAACCTTTGAGCATAAGGTCCAACATCGACATGAGGAGGAAAAGAATTTTCCTTATTATCAATGTATAAGGTTTCCTCTGTGTCTATGTCGTATTTATATTGATGACTTTGATTATCAGAAGATAAAGTCATTCTTTCAATAAACTTGACAGCCATATACTCGAAAAGGAAATCTTCATTGATATCAAAAAGTACAGAATGATCAATATTTACATCATTTAGAATTTGACTGCTACGCTTCGGATTAATCACTAGTAGACTGTCATCCATCTTCTGCGTAGATTTGCCAAGATTGACAATCAAAGGAGGTTCTGGATCATTCGTACGAAATATACGCCCTTTGACTTTGATCACAAGAGGTTGAACTTGGCTTTTAGCAGGAACATTCACTGATTCCTCAGATGAAGCTTGAGTTCTTCCTTTAACCTTGATCATCAAAGGTTGATTGTTGACAGGTTGGGGTTGGATTCGCCCTTTGACTTTGATATTCAAAGGTTACTCTTCTGGCGGATCTTCGTTAATAGACTGATCTTTAGCCGATGATTGATCTTCAGCCATATCTGATATCTCTTTCATATGCTCTTATTTGTAAAGCCTTGAGTCAGAAAAATAGGCTTTGACACCCTTGAAAGGATTGATATCAGCAAACTCAGTCTTCACAACTCCTTGGAGATCCACATATTTCAAGCATTGGTGGAGAGTCGAAGGCACGATGTTATGCTCATATAACCGTGGTCTTCCAAGAAGAATATTGTAGGATACGTCTGAGTTAATAACATAAAATATTGCCATAGTTCGAAGATCACAAATCTGAATCTTCAGACGAATCTTCCCCAGTGGTTTGCTCTTTCCAGAGTTGAAACCACCTATTATGGTACTAGTGTAAGTCAGATCACTAGTAGGAATCCTCAATGGTCTTAGCATACTTTGAAGAATTATGCTAATGGAAGACCCAGGATCAATGTAAATTCTGTCAACTTCAATGGATTCAATATACCCGGTGTAGTACAAAGGCCTGTCATGCTTGTTATGCTTCGACAGCATATCTTCTTGTGTAAAGGTGATGTTGGGAATTGCTTTCATCACACTATGACATTGTGGGCATGATACTGGTATATTGTCAGGAGTCTTGAGTTGAGCTAAGCAGGAATCAGCTTGCAGCAGAGCTTCACTCAAAGTTTCGCGACTTTTTTTAGAAAGGCTCAGCAACTCGAAGATGATAATCTAGCCGTAGTATTAGCTAACTGGGCTAGAATATCAAATTTATATGGTTTCATCACCACCCCCTGACTGGAAGTAGACTTCAACGGGACGTCAAAGCGTACCGCTTTTTGCTTCCCCTTTTCAATCACAGCAGGAGCAAGAGACGGTTGAGTTGATGGTGTTTCAACATTCTCAGCTTCTTTGGAGGATCCCTCATAATCTTTGTGGTACTCTTTTCCAGATCTTATACCAGCAAAAGTTTCTTTTTTCAGACTCAGAAGAAGGAAGTACCATGTTGCAGGATTTAATCTTCCTTTCCTTCGCCTTCTTCTTGTGAGGATTGTTATGAGGAACCTTAGAACCCAATCCAATAGTAGATTTTTGACTTTG
This sequence comes from Iris pallida, assembly GCA_029216955.1. NCBI lineage: Eukaryota > Viridiplantae > Streptophyta > Magnoliopsida > Asparagales > Iridaceae > Iris > Iris pallida. The sequence goes on from JANAVB010039017.1 coordinate 11,969,513, forward strand.
AATTTACAAAAGAAGTCGTATCCCTTTATCATAATTCAAACCTTCTGCCTTTTGAAAGTCATAACCCATTTTCTTCATGAGAAGGATAGATTGCTGACTGTACAAGTGAGCAGGTAGTGGACTTTCAACAGATGGTTCCATAGAGGAAGAAGAAGAGATCTGTGTGACTACAGGAGAATGAGGAATAACTGTCTCTGCAGCTACGGGAGTAAAAGGTTTCGGGATACGAGAAAAAATCTCTGTAGGAGCCTTTTTATAAGCAGCGAAGACTTGTTGTGCCCTGTATAAGGGAATACTATTCATGGCTAGCCACTGCTGATGAGTAAGCTTGAGCTTGGCAGGAGTAGCCAGACTTGGAGGACATATGTTCAATCCTCTCAGTCTATCTTCCAAAGGAATGCCATCCCATAGATGATCCAAATCATCAGGATCTGGAATAACATGAGAAATCATGTTGCAGGTTTTGACTTTCTTACCTTTCTTGGATTTTGAAGTTTTACCTTCATCTTCCATTTCAGGTACTAAGTCAGGATGTACCCACATAATTTTACCATTATTTAATGTAAGAGGCAACAATCCTTCATTTTCATCCCTGGCAAGCGGGATATTCAAAATCTTCATCGTCGCCTTCGGAATTGGGACAATTCCATCTGGTACTTGTTGTGGAGAAAAATCTCCAAATTGAAGAGAAAACATATTGGTTGTAACCGTATGGTCATCATTGGTTAAATCAATAGCACCACCATTTATCAGCTCTTGGATTTTTTTCTTCAAAACATAGCAAGCACTGGTAGGATGATTAATGTATCTATGATAGATAAAATATTTAGGATTGTTAGTCAGATTTACCTCATTAGGCCTCTTTGGCTCCGGAATCTGGAGTTTGCCACTCTTCACCAGACATTAGAATATCCCTGAGATATCACTTTCGTCAAAAGAATATTCTTCTTTTGGCCTGGAAGATTCATGATTATTCGGCGTCATTTTATTCTTGGAAAGATTGACCATAAGAGTGTCTTTTCCTTTCATATTACGATTGCCGGAATTATTACCAGGATTACTTTTCTTTTCTTTATCCTCAGAGGCGAAAATCATCCCATGTTCACGAGCCAACCTACCATTGGTCTCTGCAGAAACTGTTGCTATGATAAATAAAGCCCAATTTATGAATTGGGAACCCGTAAAGACAGCGATGGAAGGTCGCAGATTCATCTTACATGTATCAATCAGCGCTGAATCTGGCATACCAGGGGGCATCTTTAAAGTCGCCTGTTGAAAACGTTCAATGAACGTCCGAGTATCTTCTTTCTCCTCTTGCTTGATTTCTATTAAGGAGGACATGTTCATGTCCATACCTCCTTCACAGAAATAGGAGAGAAACATTGCCTTAAATTCGTCAAAAGACGAAATACAATTGTCGGGTAAACTACGATACCAATCGTAAGCTGAACCCGTCAAGCATCCAATGAATACTCTAGTGAGAAGAGCATCATTTTTTTTTGCAAATATATGTCACCCTCATTTTCCGTATTTCGTATTTATACTCGTATCTTCATTTTTGGGCATATTTTTATTTTTCTCAACTTGTGGAATTTCGGTATTCTCGTATTTTAGGTTTTGACATGGCTCGATTTTAATTGGTTTGGGTTAGTTTGGTTTGGTTTAATGTGTATTGGAACACCTTAGCCTATGCTCCACCCTCAACACACCACATCCCACCCTCATTAAAAACTCTACCAACACTCTCTCTCTTCATTACTTCCTCCATTAATTTCTTCTTCTTCTTCCTCCACCCAACTCTCCACACCCATAGGCAAGTGCAACTTGCTTCCAAAAGAGAGCCCATTTTATTGTTCCATTAGCTTCTCCTCATATTTCTAAGACACATTAGAACTTGTCATTTTCTATTTTGAGGCTTTAAATCTTGTAGATCTAGAAATTAGTTATTTTTTGGATTTGGTGGTTTTGATCTATCAAACTTCTTTGTTTTCAAGTTTTGATGGTTCCATGTGGTGGGAAATTTTCTTCTACCCAATTTTGACCTTTGAAAAGTTGGATTTGGACTTGTTTTGACCAAGTTATGAACTTTTGAAGCTTTGGGTTTAACCATGAAGTTCTTGCTGGTTTGGAGAAGACAGTGAGCAGTATGCCGAGCTTTTTAGCTTACGCCACTGAGCTGTACGCGCTCTTTAGTGCAGCGTACGCAGACTTGGGTACACTTCCTGTTGGAAGCGTGTCTTTTGCGTACGCAGACTTGGGTACGCTTCCTGTTGGAAGCGTGTCTCTTGCGTACGCAGACTTGGATACGCTTCCTGTTGGAAGCGTATGTCTTGCGTACGCAGACTTGGGTACACTTCCTGTTGGAAGCGTGTCTCTTGCGTACGCAGACTTGAGCGTGCCGTGGCCTGAGCGTACGCAGACTTGAGCGTGCCCTTGCCTGAACGTACGCAGACTTGAGCGTGCCCTGGCCTGAGCGTACACAGACTTGAGCGTGTCCTGGCCTGAGCGTACGCAGACTTGAGCGTGCCCTGGCCTGAGCGTACGCAGACTTGAGCGTGCCCTGGCCTGAGCATACGCAGACTTGAGCGTGCCCTTGCCTGAGCGTACGCTGTCTTGAGCGTACGCATGACCCTTGCGTACGTTGTCCTGAGCGTACGCATGACCCTTGCGTACGCTGTCCTGAGCGTACGCTACCTCTTGCTCCCCCCTTGGATGCCTTATGTCCCCATATTCCCCCTTTTATGAATTTGCAGCCATTTTATATCCTTACGCCTTTGATGTAAACTTGACATGAACCCGATATAATCATGACCGTATTTAGGAATGTTAATCGGAACAAGGCTTACTGATGGAATTGCATGATTAGTGACCCGCCGTGGTGCACTCTTGACAAGTAATTAGACATAATAATTCTTGATGGTGGTCCGTCGTGACGCACCCTTGCCTTGATAAGTAATCTTGATAAGTAACATGATATGATGGCGACCCGCCGTGGTGCACCCTTGACAAGTAATCTTGACATGATAACCTTGATACGCTGTTGCGACGGCTAACCTGACATGCTAAGTGAATTCTTGACACCGTGGGTGATTGTATTGAATATGCCTGTATAAGCAACCAGTCTTGTCTCGCATCATGTCTAGGACATGTATCCCTGGTTACCATGGTCAGGGATTTATACCAAATCTGACTAGGTTAATGACTAGATTGATCAAGTAGAGCATATAGAGAGGTATTCCAGCTACAAGCAATCCCGTTATCTGGGCGCCTTCCTTGATGGACTTGTAGCCTGCCGACGAGTAGGGCACATTTCAAGCTCACTGTTATATGGGGCACTACATAAAACAATTACTATGCACACTGTCATGTGTTGCATCCAAGTCACCTTACAAGGCATGATAACTCTAAGCTTGAACCTTGCGTCTGGATAACCTGGATAGTCTGCAGGGCTTGTGGCCGTAGTCGTACCTCATTGCATCTTGCTAGAAACTAAGCTTGTGATAACCCTAGTTAGTTAAGTATCAAGCCGTACTCTTTGCTTGGCCGTGAATGATGGATGGAGTCCTATCTTGTCTAGTCTTGCTCAGATCCGGTACATGGATGTCTCCGGACATGCTTGTTTATGCTTTACCTTATCGATAATTGGTTCGAGGCTAAGTTCTGTTCAGGTGAAGGGTTACAACCCCGGTCCTTGTTTGGTTTACGGGTTGTAACTTGGTTACCGGAATAGTCCTTTAGTTATCTTATCGTTTATTATCATGTTTTCTTTAACTCATGTCTTATGTTATTTCATCTATGATTTATGTGCTGACATGCTGGTTTTAGTTCTTAAGTGAAGCCTCTTTTGTGGCACTTGCTCTTTCTGGGGTCTGACCCAGCTGGTTTTGTATGGCCAGATTTCGGAGCAGCTACCGAGGATCTTCCAACCTTCCTGCCAGATGGTGAACACTAGAAAGAATTCCGACAACGAGTGGGTTTTATTTTGCTCTCCCACTCCCTTGTAAAAATATTCTTTTGAGGCGTTTAGTCGCCGAGCAAGTGTTAGCACGTTTGCAACCTTAATTACTGTCTACCTACGGGCTGTAGCATGATTGACAAATCCTAGGGTTGATCATGTATGACTTAAACTCTTGCTAGTCTTCGTATTTTGTATGACTAGCTTCATGATCATCTGAATATGTAAATGTATGGGACGCCTTACTTTGTATGTCTGATGATCTACCATCTTGTTATATCTACTTGTTGCTTGAGATTGAGATACTAGGCCTGTTATTGACCTTAAGAGACTGATGGCTTGTAGTAAACCCTCATGCATCTAGACAGCCGTGACCGTATTGCGATGTGAGATTCACTTCAATGTACGTAGCTGGCTGTGTCTGTCCCCCGCTCTCCAGTATTCTGGTTCTGGGGCGTGACACGGTTTAAGTGGTGGCCCATGCAGGTCTTGTAGATCAAGATGTGTGAGGGTTTTACCGGATAGATGTCTCAATCAGCACTCGCCTTTGATCTCTACTCGTGCCTTCTGATCTTTCAGAATCCTTGACCTGATCACATCTTTATATCTTCGATCTATCATGGTCCTTTCTTATTGTTTTCTATGCCGTTTCCTTCAGCGGCATTGTTCCTGGTCCTACCGATCAGCAAGGCGGAGCACCTCCAGTGGACCAGCAGCAACCTGGAGACCAATCCCAGCACTCTGGAGTGGCCTCCCGAGTCATGCATTCCGGGGACCCCGAGCCCCAGTTCAGCCAGTCTAGCCTGCAGAGCCTGACGATGGCACCTTGGTGGGTCTCATCAGGACATTGCTTGCATCTCAAGATCGTCGAGGCGATGCCCTACACCAGGCAGTACAGGATGCCATGGGCCGTGTTGGTTATCAAGGGAACAGTGCGGCTAGCAGTTTCAAGCGCCTCAACCCTCCCTTCTTTGATGGGAGTGAAGATGCTATTGCAGCCGATGCGTGGCTCCAGGACATTGAGATTATCTTAGATGCAGCCAAGACTCCAGAAGGAGGGAATGTAGCTGTTGTACATCTACAGTTATTGGACCTAGCCCGTACCTGGTGGGCGATGATAGCAGTTAGTTTGGCAACGCCTGTTCCGTGGACGGTATTCAGTGACAAGTTTCAGATCAAGTACTTCGATGCTGTGGCTCGGCATGACCTACAGACGAAGTTCACCAATCTCAGGCAGATCAGCAGGACGGTCGATAGATACGCGATCGAGTTTTCAAGACTGAGTCGGTTTGCTCCCACTTTAGTGGCAACCGAGTTTGATCGAGCGCAGCGGTTCCAGCAGGGACTCCACCTAGAGATTATTCTAGCAGTGGAGCAGTTTGAGCATCAGACCTTTGATGCTGTTTTACGGGCAGCTAAGAGGCATGAGTATACCTCGCAGAGAATTGTAGACAAAACTGGAGGATGGAAGCGGTCCCATGGTCAGATGATCCAGTCTTCAGCCCCAGCCCCGGCAGCTAGGACCTTGACCATTGGGGCTCCGAGGAGGGCAGCATCAGTTATGTCGGTTCAGCATTCGACTTCGACGTATCCTCAGCAGCAGAAGCGGAGGCAGTCTTCCACAATGGGCTGCACTCATTGTGGGAAGCCAGGGCATGTAGTGTCAGAATGTCGCCGAGCACAAGGATTGTGTTTGGCTTGTGGGGCACCGGATCACATGATAGGGTCCTTCCCACAAAGAGCCGGTTCATCCTCATCGGCCCAGACTAGTCCCTCAGTGAGGGGACCAGCACCAGTACAGCAGTAGCAGTATCAGCCTCCGAGACCATTGCTGCCTCAGGCTCTGGCATTCCAGCAGCAGCGACCACAGCAGTATGCCCAGGTCCAAGCTCAGGTTCAGAACCGCTAGAGAGGTTTCCAGCAGAGGGGACCAACACCTAGAGGGCACGGTTAAGCGATGGCTTTGACCGTAGATGAGGAGTTGGCATCAGGTGAGGTGGTGGCAGGTAACATTCTCGTCAACTCTTTTCCTGCATCAGTATTATTTGATTCAGGTGCATCGTATTCATTTATGTCTGCACGATTCGCGACACGGATAGGACTGGAGCCCGAGTCATTATTAGTAAGGCTTAATATACTAACTGGTAACGGACTTGTGGGTGTAGATAGGGTGTTTTCCTCGTGTCAAATCGTAGTCAGTGGTAGTGAGTTTTTCGCTAGGTTGATAGAGTTTTCGATGGCCGATTATGATGTGGTCCTAGGAATGGATTGGTTGAGGGACCAGTATGCTAGTATAGATTGCCATGTCTGCAAGATTATTTTTAGTGCTTCCGGTGAGCCAGAGTTTTTATTTTCTCGAGACGGAGTAGAACCTTCTTCTCCAGTATTGTGGATGGCCGTAGCAGCAACAGTTCAGTTTCCCATAGTTGTAGAAGAGTTTCCTGACGTATTTCTCGAGGAGCTTCTAGGCATGCCTCCAGAGAGAGAGATAGAATTCACTATCGATTTGATTCTAGGGACTGCACCAGTGTCAGAGAGAGTCTATAGGATGGCACCATCAGAGTTGGAGATCCTGTACAAGATGATTGAAGAACTTAGAACCAAGGGATTCATTCGTGCTAGCGGATCACCTTGGGGAGCTCCGATGCTCCTTGTGAAGAAGAAGGATGTTACGTCAAGATTACGTGTTGATTATCGTACCTTGAACTCTGTAACCATTAAGAACAGGTATCCTTTACCAAGGATAGATGACTTATTTGATCAGCTCAGGAGATCGACAGTATTCTCGATGATTGACTTACGGTCAGGGTACCATCAGATCAGAGTCAGAGAGCAGGACATCCCGAAGACAGCATTCAGATCTAGGTATGGATATTGGGAGTTCCTTGTTATGCCATTTGGAGCGACCAATGCGCCGACTGTATTCATGGACCTCATGAATCGTATCTTCATGCCCTATTTGGACCAGTTCGTGATAGTGTTCATAGACGACATCTTAGTCTATAGCAAGAATGAGGCAGAGCATGAACAGCATCTTCGTGTAGTTCTTCAGATTCTCAGGGAGCACCAGTTGTACGCGAAGTTCAGTAAGTACGAGTTTTGGTTGGATCGTATCTCGTACTTGGGTCATATCATCACCAGAGGTGGAGTGGAAGTTGATCCCCAGAAGATAGTGGCTATAGAGACATGGCTAGTACCTAGCACCGTTGCAGAAGTTCGGAGTTTCCTCGGATTGTCCGGCTATTACCGACGCTTTGTGTCAGACTTTGCTCGGATTTTAGCACCACTGACGCAGTTGACCCGTAAGGATGTGCAGTTTGCTTGGACAGCAGAGTGTCAGAGTTCATTTGAGAAGTTGAAACAGAGATTGATGACGGCCCCCATTCTTACTCTTTCCGACGGGACGGGAGGATTTTTAGTTTATTACGACGCATCCGGCAAGGGACTAGGATGTGTCTTGATGCAGCATGGTAAGGTAGTCGCTTATGCGTCACGTCAACTTCGTGACCATAAGAGAAATTACCCTACCCATGACCTGGAGTTAGCAGCCGTAGTTTTTGCATTAAAACTTTGGAGACATTATTTGTATGGAGATCGGGTGGAGATTTTCACCGACCATAAGAGTCTGAAGTATGTGTTTACCAAGAAGGATCTTAATATGCGTCAGAGGAGATGGCTAGAGCTACTTGTGGATTATGACATCAGCTTGCAGTATCATCTTGGGAAGGCCAACGTGGTAGCAGATGCATTGAGCAGGAGAGCCGGAGTTTATTTTCTAACGGCGCAGCCAGAGTTATTAGCAGATCTTCAGAAGATGGGTATTTAAGTTGTTCTTCCTTCTAGTATGGCATTGATGGCCAGTATGCAAGTTCAGTCTAGCATAGTTGAGAGGATCAAGTTAGCTCAGTCCATGGACTCTAAGCTTCAGCGGCTTAGGATAGAATGTGTGGCAGGACAGAGACCAGAGTTATGCATTCATAAAGATGGTACATACCGATATGGGAGACGTCTTTGTGTACCCAGTGGTGATATCAGACAAGAGATCATGGCAGAAGCCCACAGTTCTTAGTATTCCATTCACCCCGGCGGTACGAAGATGTATCGTGATATTCGTCAGCATTTTTGGTGGAATGGCATAAAGAGGGAGATAGCCCGATTTGTCTCTCGTTGTTTAGTTTTTCAACAAGTTAAGGCCGAACATCAGAGACCAGCGAGACTTCTTCAACCTTTACCGATCCCGGAATGGAAATGGGAGCACATTACCATGGATTTTGTAACTAGATTACCTAGATCCCCAGCTGGGAGGGATGCCATCTGGGTTATAGTTGATCGTCTCATGAAGGTAGCTCATTTTCTTCCTTTCAGAATCGGTCAGTCGACGGATCAGCTTGTAGAGATGTACCTCAGGCAGATAGTCAGATCACATAGAGTGCCAGTCAGTATTGTGTCTGACAGAGATTCCAGATTCACCTCGCACTTTTGGCGGAGTCTTCAAGAGAGTTTGGGGACTCGTCTCAAGTTCAGTTCAGCCTACCATCCGCAGACAGATGGTCAGTCAGAACGTACGATCCAGACTCTTGAAGACATGCTGCGGTCATATACACTCGACTTCGGTGGTTCGTGGAAAGATCACCTGCATCTCGTAGAGTTCTCGTACAATAACAGTTTTTAGGCTAGTATCCAGATGGCACCTTTCGAAGCCTTGTACGACAGGAAGTGTAGATCACCTTTAGCTTGGGACGATATCGGTGAGAGGCAAATACTTGGACCAGAGATGGTGATGCGAACTATTGAGGTGGTCAGACGAGTCAGAGATCATCTTCGAGTTGCCCAAGATCGTCAGCGTCATTGGGCCGATTCTCAACGGCGTTCCCTTGAATTTTTTGTCGGCAACCACGTATTCCTTAGGATCTCGCCTACCCGTGGCGTCATTCGATTCGGCGTACGGGGAAAGCTCAGTCCTAGGTATATAGGGCCGTTTGATATTCTAGAGCGAGTAGGTGATGTTTCCTATCGTCTCGCTCTTTCGCCGTCGTTACGTGAGGTACATGATGTCTTTCATATATTCCAATTATGACGGTATATCCCGGATCTGAGTCATGTCCTTGATCATTCGGAATTGGTTGTTGGTACGAACCTTTCGTATGAGGAGAGACCCGTATCCATATTAGACCGGAGGAAGAAGATACTCAAGAACAAGACTATCAAGTTAGTCCGTGTTGCTTGGGGTCATCACTCTTTGGGTGAGTCAACATGGGAGCGTGAGGATGATATCCGATCGCGATATCCCGACCTGTTTGACTCGTAAGGTATAATGTCTTCTTATGCCTTATGCTTAAGTTCCTTGCTTGCATGAATGATTGCTTGATTGACTACTAGTTCTGTATTGTCTGCAATTGATATAGCTTGCTCGACATCTCTAGCCTCTTGATTAAATTTCGAGGACAAAATTCTTTTAAGGTAGGTAGATTTGTCACCCTCATTTTCCGTATTTCCTGTATTTTGTATTTATACTCGTATCTGGATTTTTGGGCATGTTTTTATTTTTCTCAACTTGTGGAATTTCGGTATTCTCGTATTTTGGGTTTTGACATGGCTCGGTTTTAATTGGTTTGGTTTGGTTTGGTTTGGTTTAATGTGTATTGGAACACCTTAGCCTATGCTCCACCCTCAACACACCACATCCCACCCTCATTAAAAACTCTACCAATACTCTCTCTCTTTATTACTTCCTCCATTAATTTTTTCTTCTTCCTCCACCCAACTCTCCACACCCATAGGCAAGTGCAACTTGCTTCCATAAGAGAGCCCATTTTATTGTTCCATTAGCTTCTCCTCATGTTTCTAAGACACATCAGAACTTGTCATTTTCCATTTTGAGGCTTTAAATCTTATAGATCTAGAAATTAGTTATTTTTTGGATTTGGTGGTTTTGATCTATCAAACTTCTTTGTTTTCAAGTTTTGATGGTTCCATGTGGTGGGAAATTTTCTTCTACCCAATTTTGACCTTTGAAAAGTTGGATTTGGACTTGTTTTGACCAAGTTATGAACTTTTGAAGCTTTGGGTTTAACCATGAAGTTCTTGCTGGTTTGGAGAAGACAGTGAGCAGTGTGCAGAGCTTTTTAGCTTACGCCACTGAGCTGCACGCGCTCTTTAGCGCAGCATACGCAGACTTGGGTACACTTCCTGTTGGAAGCGTGTCTCTTGCGTACGCAGACTTGGGTACGCTTCTTGTTGGAAGCGTGTCTCTTGCGTACGTAGACTTGGGTACGCTTCCTGTTGGAAGCGTATGTCTTGCGTACGCAGACTTGGGTACACTTCCTGTTGGAAGTGTGTCTCTTGCGTACGCAGACTTGAGCGTGCCCTGGCCTGAGCGTACGCAGACTTGAGCGTGCCCTGGCCTGAGCGTACGCAGACTTGAGCGTGCCCTGGCCTGAGCGTACGCAGACTTGAGCGTGCCCTGGCCTGAGCGTACGCTATCTTGAGCGTACGCATGACCCTTGCGTACGCTATCCTGAGCGTACGCTACCCCTTGCTCTCCCCCTTGGATGCCTTATGTCCCCATATTCTCCCTTTTATGAATTTGCAGCCATTTTATATCCTTACGCCTTTGATGTAAACTTGACATGAACCCGATATGATCATGACAGTATTTAGGAATGTTAATCGGAACAAGGCTTACTGATGGAATTGCATGATTAGTGACCCGTCGTGGTGCACTCTTGACAAGTAATTTGACATGATAATTCTTGATGGTGGTCCGTCGTGACGCACCCTTGCCTTGATAAGTCATCTTGATAAGTAACATGACATGATGGCGACCCGCCGTGGTGCACCCTTGACAAGTAATCTTGACATGATAACCTTGATACGCTGTTGCGACGGCTAACCTGACATGCTAAGTGAATTCTTGACACCGTGGATGATTGTATTGAATATGCCTGTATAAACAACCAGTCTTGTCTCGCATCATGTCTAGGACATGCATCCCTGGTTACCACAGTCAGGGATTCATACCAAATCTGACTAGGTTAATGACTAGATTGATCAAGTAGAGCATATAGAGAGGTATTCCGGCTACAAGCAATCCCGTTATCTGGGCGCCTTCCTTGATGGACTTGTAGCCTGCCGACGAGTAGGGCACATTTCCAGCTCACTGTTATGTGGGGCACTACATGAAACAATTACTATGCATACTATCACGTGTTGCATCCAAGTCACCTTACAAGGCATGATAACTCTAAGCTTGAACCTTGCGTCTGGATAACCTGGATAGTCTGCAGGGCTTGTGGCCGTAGGCGTACCTCATTGCATCTTGCTAGTAACTAAGCTTGTGATAACCCTAGTTAGTTAAGTATCAAGCCGTACTCTTTGCTTGGCCGTGAATGATGGATGGAGTCCTATCTTGTCTAGTCTTACCCAGATCCGGTACATGGATATCTCCGGACATGCTTGTTTATGCTTTACCTTATCGATAATTGGTTCGAGGCTAAGTTCTGTTCAGGTGAAGGGTTACAACCCCGGTCCTTGTTTGGTTTACGGGTTGTAACTTGGTTACCGGAATAGTCCTTTAGTTATCTTATCGTTTATCATCATGTTTTCTTTAACTCATGTCTTATGTTATTTCATCTATGATTTATGTGCTGACATGCTGGTTTTAGTTCTTAAGTGAAGCCTCATTTGTGGTACTTGCTCTTTTTGGGGTCTGACCCAGCTGGTTTTGTATGTCCAGATTTTTGAGCAGCTACCGAGGATCTCCCAACCTTCCTGCCAGAGGGTGAACACTAGAAGGAATCCCGGCAATGAGTAGATTTTATTTTGCTCTTCCACTCCCTTGTAAAAATATTCTTTTGAGGCGTTTAGCCGCCGAGCAAGTGTTAGCTCGTTTGTAACTTTAATTATTGTCTGCCTACGGGCTGTAGCATGATTGACAAATCCTAGGGTTGATCATGTATGACTTAAACTCTTGCTAGTCTTCGTATTTTGTATGACTAGCTTCATGATCATCTAAATATGTAAATGTATGGGACGTCTTACTTTGTATGTCTGATGATCTACCATCTTGTTATATCTACTTGTTGCTTTAGATTGAGACACTAGGCCTGTTATTGACCTTAAGAGACTGATGGCTTGTAGTAAACCCTCGTGCATCTAGATAGCCGTGACCATATTGCGATGTGAGATTCACTTCAATGTACGTAGCTGGCTGTGTCTGTCCCCCGCTCTCCTGTATTCTGGTTCTGGGGCGTGACAATATACAATCATAATATCAAAGTAATTGATATACTGACTAGGAGAAGCCTTTCCATCAAACAGTACCATTGACTGTGGCTTGAATTTCGGTGGAAAGGCACATCATTCCAATGAGGAGGATAAGGTTGCTTAATCCCTAACCTCTGGAGTTGATCATTTTGCTTCAAAACTTTAAACTGTGCTTCGAGCTCACGCACTGCTTGAATGGCTTCACTGGTTTGTGGAAGCACATTTGATTAAAAAGTTGTTGGTTGTACCGTAATCCACAACGGAGATGGTACATCTTCTGGAATGATGGGATCTGGAGATACAGAATTTTGGTTAACAGCAGGTTCTTAGATATTCAAAGGTATATCAACCCCTTGGCTATCTTGAGTTGGTGCTGCTGCCTGAACCGGTGTTACAATTGCTGGTTGAGCAGTTTGCTGAGCCGTTATTATCTGGTGCATGCTTTGCATCATGTTAAGCATGTCTTTCAATGATTGCTCAACGGCAGTGAGACGTTGTTCTGTATTAACAGATAACGTCTCTGGTTCGTCTCCAATAACGTAGGATTCAACCTCTCTTGAAGATACAGAAGGATTAGTATAGAAGTATGAATCAACACTATCAGTTTCGGACTCAAGAGATTGAGTACCCCCAGCTTCAGAATCAGAAGTCTGTAATTGTCTTTGTCTTCTTGATCGAGTTTTCTGATATATTTCTTCAAAAGAATCAAGAAGTCTGTTGAATTGTTGTTGACCCGGGATTTGGGATGTGTTTCGTCTAGGACATCGTCCTCTGTTGGTGTGAGATGCCATATTGACTGATGCATATGACAACTCATCAGCTTGTTGTTGGGGTGCATTAAAATTCAATCGATCAAAAATTGACCGTCTGGAAGCCGAGCAACAACATTTGATCACAATCTGGTGACACTCACAGTGATGATTTTCTTGGGGGAGTGTCACGGAAGATTGTCTATTTTTACGCTTTTGCATTAGCAATTCACGTAAATCAGAAGGAGTAGTCTTCTTTATTACATTTGGGGTATCAAAACGTTTAGTCTCTTGTGTATAAAGAAGATTACTGGCTGCATTTGCAGAACCAAACTGTACATTTCTACGCGTTTGGAGTTGTGTGAGCAAATCTTAAGATTTTTGAGCACGAAGGACTCCATTTTCATTGTGTGTGATTTGTAGGTTTGGTACTTTGCGTAGAGCAGTATAAGAAGGTTGTTGGTGTAGAACTGAAGCTTTGCCAACAACATTTTTACGCTGTATACATTTAGGTACATTCACATTAGATGTAAAAACATCGTTGCGAATTTTATCTACACTGTCACAGACAGGAGACTTACCTTTACGCGTAGAGCATAAAAATTGATTATCTACCTCGTCACAGACGGAAGATTTTTCTTTACGCGAAGAGCATAATTTTTGTGTGCCTACCACGTCACAGGCGGGAGACTTATTTTTACACTTAGAAGCACAAGCATTAGAGTCTGCCGCATTACAAATGGGAGACTTGTTCTTATACACTGAGCGTAAAATTTGGTTTTTACCCACTGGACGTAAAACCTGATTATCTTCACCGTCACAGACGGGAGATAACTTGCCACACTTAGAGTGCAACGCTGAAGTAAGGACTGCCTCGTTACGAACGGGAGCCCTACGACAGGAGTGGGAAGAATTCCCTTGCCCTCATAAGCAACAGAGAGATCAAAAGCTATTTTGGATTTAGGAATCCAAACTTTTCGTGCTTTGCGAGATTTTTGAACATTGGAGCAGCGAGAACCACCCCCAGTTCGGAGCATCTCTTCATAAGCAGTCTGGTCGAAGTGTACAACCAGAGTCTTCTTTGTCGATACAATCAACACATTATCGTATTGAGCAATTGCCTCCTCGTCAGAGGAGAAGGTCGTCCCCAGCAGAGTCGCCATTTTTGTTTCACTTAACAAAATGCCTGGAAATCGAATTTTGAAAATAAAACGAGAAAAAGCACAAGAAGTACAAATTGTTGGAGTTTTGGCCTTTCCTTTAGAAAGTTTAGTCCCACATCGGATAGGCCAAAGAGTTTGTATCTCTATATATTAGCTTTGCTATTATTTGGGATGCACATGTGGTGTGGAGGTGCACATGGGTTTTCTATGTGGGGTTATTTTTCTAATGGGAAAAAAAGCTAAAATTAACAATTAAAGCATTCATGCTTTTTGCTCTGGGGAAATTTATTTCCATAGGAGCTAAGCCCCGTAGGGGCTTAGCGACTCGGACTCAGACTCGGACTCGAACTCGAACTCGGGCTCGGACACGGGCTCGGACTCGGGCTCAAGGGCTCATGAGGCGTAATGTGGCGTTTTGTTGGCGCACTTTGCACTTAGCACGTCAGCATCGTCGCTAGGCACATAGTGCGCTTAAGTTGTGCTCGTTGCGCGAGCGACTTGCGCGACCACGTTGTGCGGCCCGTTACGCTGGCCCAGTTACGCAGTCCAGTACGCAGCCCAGTGTGCGCAGTGTGCGCAGCGTGCGTAGAGTGCACAGTGTGCGCAGCGTGCATAGAATGCGCAGTGTGTGCAGCGTACGCAGCGTACGCAGTGTGCGTAGAGTGCGTAGTGTGCGTAAAGGGGCTGTGTGCGTAAAGTACAAATTATGCTGGTTAGGTGAGTGGCACAACTTGCAGCAGAACGTGTCTTCACATGTTCTGAGCGGTTGCTCCATGTTCGGGGTGGTTACTACCACGTCCCTAACATTGTGCTAACCGGGCAGTTGTTGCTGGGGCTTATATAAGGCCTCCTCCTTCTCTCTCACAGGTTAGAACTAATACACAAGCAGTAGACAGAAAGTTTACAAGTGCTTAGAGGCTGTGAGAGAGAAGAGAGGTATTGTACCAGCGTTACATTTTGCACAGGAGTTCGAGTTCATCCGAGGAGTCAGAAGAGCAGAGTGTTCCAAGTTCTCCGACGAACTTGCTGGTTCCTGGAAGCTATTCGTGTGGGGCGAATAAAGCTTTGAGCAACGGTGATCATTCACCCCAGCAGGAGTTTTTCCACCTTTCGCCTGTCACCTTCTTTGTTGGTTTTATCAGTATTCTACTAGCGCACCTTCTGTGAAGTGTAGCACTAACTGAATTTCTCTTACGTACCGTCTGTGAAGCGTTACGTTCTGTGCACCTTTTGTGAAGTGTAGCACTAGTGGAATTTCTCTTACGTACCTTCTGTGAAGTGTTACGTTCTGTGCACCTTCTGTGAAGTGTAGCACGAATTGAAATTTCTCTTACGTACCTTTTGTGAAGTGTTACGTAATAACGATTGTTTGTACAATTGTTACAAAATTTCATTTTTCCATCAAAAAATTGTGCCCCGGCAATAACAATCTCAAAGCTTTAACGCTACGATGGAAAACGTTAATGTTTCACTCTTAAATTCTGACTTTTGCAAGTTAGAAAAGTTTGATGGAGAACATTACCAAGTCCGGAAAAGGAAGGTATATCTAACCCTTCAACTCAAAGACGTAGATCACGTGCTTCTGGAGGAAGAACCTACTATTCCAGATGTTGGTTCTGCTGCCGCAATTACCGCGGCTACTAAACTTCAAGCAAAATGGAGAAGGAAAAATAGTATTTGTAGGCTGCTTATCCTGAATGCTATGGAAGATTCTCTTGCAGAATCATATTCTAAAAAGAATATTGCTAGAGACATATGGGAGTCTCTAGAAAAACTCTACGAAGAAGACAAGAACCGCAGTAAAATATTTGTGGTTGAAAAATATCACAAGTGGTTCTTTGAGGACGAAAAGTCTATGCTGTCGCAGGTGAAGGAGTTCCTGAAACTGCGACAGAAGTTGGAAGACGAGGCAATGCCCCTCCCTGACAAGTTTGTTGTTGGAGGGATTGTCTCAAAGCTCCCCGCTGGGTGGAGCAAGTTCTATGCAAACATGCATAGGAAGAAGCTGGAGATCACCCTTTAAGATCTCCTGCAGGAAATCTATGTTGAGGACCAGATGCGGGCTCAACTGAAGGTGGACACACTGTCCAAGCAATTGGCTAACGCCAATATGGTTCATACCAAGGAACCAAGGGGAAAGCAGGCGGCTTCCTACAGCAAGAAGAAGGACCCTGACAATCTAAAAGTCAAGGGAACTTCTATCAAGAAAAAGAAGCCAAAGTCTCAAATGCCTTGCTTCAAGTATGGCAAGAAGGGCCACTTTAAGAATGAGTGCAAAGCAAAAATCAAGCAATCGGAGCAAGAAGAACCTAGTAAGGTATCTATGATAACTGATGTTGTTGCTATGATTGCGCAGGTTGATGCGGTAGGAACAGATGCTGACTGGTGGGTAGACACTGGAGCCACCTGCCATGTTTGCTCCAGCAAGGAGTGGTTCACCACCTACACTCCTACTTCTGATGTGGCTATGGTGGCAAACCAGACACAAGCTAAAGTGCTCGGGATCGGGACGGTGCTGTTGAAGCTGACTTCGAGGAAGTCTCTGACGCTTCAAGGCGTGAAGCACGTACCTGCTTACGCCAAGAACCTGATCTCAGGAGGCCTACTCTGCAACGTAGGCCTCAGGATGGACATCAATGCTGGCCAGGTGGTGATGTCTATCAAGGGAACATATTTCGGGAAAGTTTTTCATACCGAAGGAATGTTCAAGATTCAGCTTGTAAATCAGTTCAATATTGTTAATACAATCACTCATTCTGCTTATACTTATGAGTTTTGGCATAATAGGCTAGGACATGTTCATTCTAAACGAATTAATAGAATGTCTAGTCTAGGGCTTATCTCCAAGTGTGGGGGTAAGGTAGAAAAATGTGAAGTTTGTGCTCAAACTAAGATCACAAGGAAACCCTTCCTCGGGTTAATCGAAGTACAGATCTTCTGGAGTTAGTACACTCAGATATCTGTGACTTCAAACAGTTCTCTACAAAG
Source organism: Iris pallida (assembly GCA_029216955.1). Lineage (NCBI taxonomy): Eukaryota > Viridiplantae > Streptophyta > Magnoliopsida > Asparagales > Iridaceae > Iris > Iris pallida. Next base: position 11,986,633 of record JANAVB010039017.1, read on the forward strand.
GCCGGGATGAAATATTTTATATCCTTCATCGATGACTTCTCAAAGTATGCATTCGTTTATTTGCTAAAGGCTAAAGACGAAGCATTCGAGAAGTTCAAGGAGTTCAGAGTCGAAGCTGAGCGGCAGACTGGACAACAACTCAAAAGAATAAGAAGTGATCGAGATGGGGAGTACAGGTCTCATGAATTCGCATCGTTCTGCAAAGAACATGGAATTGTCAATGAGACTACGGCTCCGTACTCTCCTCAATCAAACGGAGTAGTAAAGAGGAATAACAGAACATTAACAGAAATGATTAATTCAATATTGTTGAGTGCTGGCCTTCCTAAGTGCTACTGGGGTGAAGCTGCATTGATGGCTACTTTTATTCTAAATAGAGTGCCTCATGCAACTTCAGACGTTACTCCTCATGAACTCTGGTTCAAGGTCAAACCTAACTTGAATGTCATTCGAGTGTGGGGGTGTCTGGCATATGTCAAGCTTCCAGATCTGAAGATTCAGAAGCTTGGGACAAGGACTACAAAGACGATCTTCTTGGGGTATGCCGAGAAGAGTGATGCTCGGAGATTTCTTGATATTGAGTCAAATCATATCATTGAATCTTGCGACGCAGAATATTTTGAAGACAAATTTGTAAGGCACAAGAATATACTTCTTGCGGATGTACCGGAGAACAATGAGGGTGCGCAACAAACTGAAGTCTTCAATGAAGATGTGGTCCAAGAAGATGTTGTTGAAACAACATTTGAACCAGAACAATCTGAGCCGTCAGCTAAGCGTGTGAGGAGGCCGAAGGACTTCGGAAGTGACTTTGTCACCTATCATGTGGAAGCAGATCCGCTTACCTATGATGAGGCGATGAATACCAGAGACGCAGTTTTCTGGAAGGAGGCGATTGACAATAAAATTGATTCCATCACCTCAAATAACACTTGGGTGTTGGTTGATCTTCCTGAAGGAGCAAAATCCATCGGATGCAAATGGATCTTCAAGAAAAAAATGAAAGCAGACGGAATTATTGACAAGTTCAAGGCTAGGTTGGTAGCCAAGGGGTTTTCTCAGAAGTAGAGGATTGACTATTTTGACACGTATGCTCCAGTTGACCGGATGACCACCATCAGAATGTTGATTGCTCTCGCAGCAATACATAAGATGGTGATACATCAGATGGATGTGAATACGGCTTTCCTAAATAGCGAGCTGACCGAAGAGATTTACATGCAACAACCAGAGGGATTTGTCATCAGGGGTCTTGAAGACAAAGTCTGCAAGTTGGTAAAATCCTTGTACGGTATAAACAGGCTCCCAAGATGTGGCATGAGAAATTTGACAAAGTTATAAGGTCAAATGACTACATGGTCAGCGATACGGACAAGTGTGTTTACACGAAGTTCGCTGATGGAAGAGGTGTGATCGTTTGTCTGTACGTGGATGACATGCTTATCCTAGGTACGGATGTTAGATGTGTCGCGGAGACAAAAAAATTCATCTCAAGCAAGTTCAGTATGAAGGACTTGGAGGAAGCTGATGTGATCTTAGGGATCAAGATCATCCGGACAGACACTGGAATAGCACTGTCACAGTCTCATTATATTGAGAAAATGATCACTCGTTATGGGTATCAGGATCTTCTAGGGATCGCTACGCCGTACAAGTGTGATCTGAAGCTGAAGCCTAATTCAATGAAAGCGTCAGGCAGCTGGAGTATGCAAGAGTAATTGGAAGTTTGATGTATGTTACTACTGCCACAAGGCATGACATAGCTTTTGCCGTGGGAATGCTGAGTCGTTTCACAAGCAACCCAGGTGTTGAACACTGGAAAGCTGTGAAATGGGTTATGGGATATCTCAAGAAGACTCAGACGTATGTACTGTACTAAGCGAAGATCCACAGGTAGTGGAAGGCTTCAGTGATGTCAGTTGGTGTTCAGAGGTGGAGAGCGAGAGGTCCACAGGCGGATTCATTTTCACAATAGATGGAGCTGCTAAATCGTGGAAGTCGAAGAAGCAGACTATGCTCTCGCGGTCATCCATGGAATCTGAGTTCTTTGTACTTGATATCGCAGCCGAGGAAGTAGAATGGCTTCGGGAGCTCATGTATGATCTTCCAATGGTTGGGGCGCAAATATCGATGATACCTTTATACTGCGATAACCAGGCGACTGCGGCGGTGGCATCAAATGACCTTTTCAATGGAAAGAAAAGGACTGTGCGGTTAAAGCACAAGGAAGTACACGATCTTATTAAGAGAGGTGTAATTACAGTAATTGATGTTCGGAGTCATGATAACCTGGCAGATCCGTTCACCAAGGGCCTCAAGCGCCAGCTGATCGATGACACAGCTTATAAAATAGGCTTGAAGGCATTATGATATTGTATTATTCTATTCCTACCATAAAGTTTTATGTTATTAGTTCCAAGATTTATCTACTAGGCATCTACCTTTTGGTTTAAGGGAGGACCACTAATCGGAAGAATATCAGGAACGGTGGGTGCATGTTCTATTGGGCATGGAGAGGTTACGCACCTATAACCACTGTTGTCTACTGTTGTTTTCTGCGGAAAATGGTTCCTGTGGGAAGGTTGGCTTAATTGCCTTAATGAGTTCTCAGGCAGAGTAAATGCCTGGTGTGCTTTACAGGAAGCACGGTAGTACAACACTACAAGGAGTGAAACTCCATGCTACAGTGGGGTGACTCCACAATGAGGTTCCTATATGTGGGGTGCTGCCCAGGAATAGGATAAAGCCTCGGCTTAGCAGGCCAAGTCACAGCGGCGTAGCACCGTAAATAGGCAGTTAACCTAATATTGTATGTTAAAATAAAGAGGGGTGTAGTCAGCACTACAAAGAGGAGGAGTTCCTCAGGTTACAGTGGCACGACACCACGATGAGGTACCCGGTTAGGGATAAATCCTTGGCCTTGCAAGCCATGTCGTTGCGGCATAACACCACAAGGGAGGCTAAGGCTTCATACTGGGTAGTTTGGCACTACAAAGAGGCGGTTGCCTCATGCTACTGTAGTATGACACTACGATGAGGTTTCCGGTACGGGGTAAGGCCTCGGCTTTAAGCCATGTCATAGCGGCGTAGCACCGCAAAGGAAGCGCAAAGCGCTTCATGCCATGTCTCTTTATAATGAACTCACCTATAGTGTATGGACAAAGAGATATCAGGCCGTCTCTTGAGGGTAAACTTGTAGACGCCCAAAATTATACACTGAAATCAGGCTGGCACAGGGCCTTTAATGTGTAGCCAGAAGCACATGTAACGACATTATGTGAGTGGAAAGAATTTCAACTATGATACAGAATTCAAGGCTTAGTCCATTCTTGTATTATAGTCTAATTTTTGACCCATGTGGGAAGATTCAAGTCGTCAGCGACATCACTCCTAATGCATGATGGACAGTTACTGCGGGGAACACTTATACCCATATATAGAGATATGTGGGGGATTGTTAGAGTTTTGGCCTTTCCTTTAGAAAGTTTAGTCCCAAGTCGGATAGGCCAAAGAGTTTGTATCTCTATATATTAGTTTTGCTATTATTTGGGATGCACATGTGGTGTGGAGGTGCACATGGGTTTGCCATGTGGGGTTATTTTTCTAATGGAAAAAAAGGCTAAAATTAACAATTAAAGCATTCATGCTTTTTGGTCTTGGGAAATTTATTTCCATAGGTGCTAAGTCCCGTAGAGGCTTAGCGACTCAGACTCGGACTCGTACTCGGGCTCGGACACGGGCTCGGACTCGGGCTCAAGGGCTCATGAGGCGTAATGTGGCATTTTGTTGGCACACTTTGCACTTAGCACGTCAGCATCGTCGCTAAGCGCATAGTGCGCTTAAGTTGCGCGAGCCACTTATGCGACCATGTTGTGCGGCCCATTACGCTGGCCCAGTTACACAGCCCTGTATGCAGCCCAGTGCGTGCAGTATGAGCAGCGTGCGTAGAGTGCGCAGTGTGTGCAGCGTACACAGTGTACGTAGAGTGCGTAGTGTGCGTAATGGGGCTGTGTGCGTAAAGTACAAATTATGCTGGTTACGTAAGTGGCACAACTTGCAGAAAAACGTGTCTTCACATGTTCTGAGCGGTTGCTCCATATTCGGGGTGGTTACTACCACGTCCCTAACATTGTGCTAACCGGTCAGTTGTTGCTGGGGCTTATATAAGGCTTCCTCCTTCTCGCTCACAGGTTCGAACTAATACACAAGTAGTAGACAGAAAGTTTACAAGTGCTTAGAGGCTGTGAGAGAGAAGAGCGGTATTATACCAGCGTTGTGTTTTGCACAGGAGTTCGAGTTCATCCGAGGAGTCAGAAGAGCAGAGTGTTCCAAGTTCTCCGACGAACTTGCTGGTTCCTGGAAGCTATTCGTGTGGGGCAAAAAAAGCTTTGAGCAACGGTAATCATTCACCCCAGCAGGAGTTTTTCCACCTTTCGCCTGTCACCTTCTTTGTTGGTTTTATCAGTATTCTATTAGTGCACCTTCTGTGAAGTGTAGCACTAATTGAATTTCTCTTATGTACCTTCTGTGAAGCATTACGTTCTGTGCACCTTTTGTGAAGTGTAGCACTAGTGGAATTTCTCTTATGTACCTTCTTTGAAGTGTTACATTCTGTGCACCTTCTGTGAAGTGTAGCACGAATTAAAATTTCTCTTACGTACCTTTTGTGAAGTGTTACGTTATAACGATTGTTTGTACAATTGTTACAAAATTTCAATTTTCTATCGAAAAATTGTGCCCCGACAATAACACAAATTTGACTCTGGGAAGTATTGCTATGGAAGTCTGATCTGTAAATGATCACTTTGTTCCTTGGACCATACGATGATGATGAAGATCACTGCTAGAAGATGAACAATTGGAAGAACTAAGTCACCAGAAAGGTATCGACGCACTAGGGCACTGATGGCGAGGCCGAATGCTTTCCTGCTTTGCTTCATTGTGTTCTGGAAGAAAAGTTGAAGAAGAATGCTCCGAAAAATCAAAGTCTTTGGGCTCTGATCTCTATGTATGCTCTCCTTTCTCTCTGTGTGTATCTGACAAAAATAAGTCTATTTATAGACTTGGGCTCTTGTGCGTAAAAACTCAGCAAAAGTTTCGTCTTTACGCTAACAACTGCCACCCATGACCGAAGTCATCCTCTGCATACGTTGACACGTGTCCCATCATTTTAATAAGAATAGGATGCACGTACACACGTTCTTCGAGATGTGTGGCATGAAAGCCATGTAGACAAACCATGTTCTAAATTGGAATAGGGCGTAAAAATAACCCAAATATACCCTGAGCGTAAAGTAGTAGACTAGGCGTACAATAGCCCTGACATGGACTTCCCGCGTAAAGTGGTTGTTAAATAACCTTGAGCGTAAAAGTAGCCCAAATAAACCTTACGCACATATCAACATTTGAGCGTAAAAACTCGTATAGTCTCCGTGCGTAAAAGAAGCCATATTATGAGCGTAAAAATAGCTCAGTCCACATACTAAACGACAAATTGGTCTCTGTGTAAAACAAATCCCTTTGATTTCTGTGATATATGCCATCATTAAATCTTCATGTCAGACTTTGCATTAAATACAAGACTTGACAGCTTTTTCCAGCATAAATGTGGCTAGCCTGTCTTAGGCGTAAAACCATTATCTTTGACCCGGGCGTAAAATGATTAGCCTGCTTTAGGCGTAAAGTGATTAGGCTCTCTTTGGCGTAAAGTGGATCAATTTGAATGGAATGATCCATCTCTTTGACTCATTCTTATGAAGCACTTTTTACGCTCCTATAGTAGTCTCCTAATTCCTTATTCGTGAGAACTAGAGCTGCAGGTGGAGAAGGTGGAGGAAGCTTCCGCTTCAACTTGACTAACAAGGGGGTCGGAGGTTCCTGCGACCTCGATGCTGCCTTTGAAGGCCTTCGAAAGAGCCTTATTTGCATAGGCTCCTGGCTAGCGGTTGATACCGTCGGGGGCGAATAGGCAGGTGCCTTTTCTCGAAGTTTGATGACAAGAGGAGCTGGTATTTGGGGAGGCTTCCCCTTCAATCGAACCTGTCACGACCCGCACCCACTGTAAGGGTACACGTACGTAACAGCGCCCAGCCTACGCCGCAGTGTCGGCGGTAGAACGATGTCCTAGGTCAAACATCTAACAATATAAAGGTACCTGTACAGTATATACACTCTGAATGGAGGTGACATAGCAAATACAGTCTCAATCACATCTAAGGTAGAGCATGATAAAAGATAGATAAAATATGAAATCCACAAAGAGATACCGTAGATAGAAGTCTAAGTGTCTAAGATACACAAACCCAGAAAACATCTCAAATCTTAAATACAGTAATCCATAAAGTAAATACAACTCAAGACAACTAAAATAACTATCTATACGACCTCTACTGTGTCTCCTCTCGGCTAGCAGACAACCTCCAAGCTATCTGTAAAATTTATCAACAGGTCCAGTCAGGACAGGAGCGAGCACAATACATTTCACGCAGTTCATATCAAGTTAGAAAAAATAAAGCATACAATAGAGTAAGATACATGAAACGCTGAAAGAGAATATATGAAGTAAAGAAGATAACTGTAACGAAATATATACTATAAATAAAGAACTAGCAGTGACTAGTGAGTCAGAGTAAAATATAAACATATGAATGGCATAGAAGATTCATGACTACAGCTAAGAGTGATTCATGACTACAGCTACTTGGATAATAGTCACATGCCTATTTCTACTCCCCCATCCCCAATCAATACACAAGGATCTGTTCAAGTTATGTTAAGATTCGTGAAACTTCACATGGCTCATAAAATGAGTGATACGTGAAGGTGATTCATGATGGCTCTGTGAACATGAGAGTACATGTGTCACAAGCGATTCGTGAATCAATGGAAGCTTAGAGATACGTGATGATTCATGAAACGCACAAAACATGCAGTATCCGATGCTCCCAAGGGGGATAACATCTCATGAAAAGATCCATATAGTACCAATCCGTGCTACCAACGTGTCAGCATCAAGTAAAGTAATCTAGAGCAAGAATATAAATCCTGGCAAGTATAAAACGGTCAGAGAATGTACTCGCCTGATAACTGAATATTCGAAGAGGGTGTACTATCTGAGGAGAGGTATCTGTCTCCTAATCAGAGCAACACAAGTTACAACATGTCTAAAATAAGGAAATATACTGCTACAATGCATCTACATGCTGTCTAGGTCAAACTAGGCTAAAGTCAACACTTGGTCAACTCTAGTCAACTATCTAGTCAAAGCTAGGTCAACTGGGTCAACCTAGACTCAATGAAGTCTCACTAGGCCTAACCAGTCTACCCTAGCTAGTACACACCATACAAATCTAAGGCTATACAAACCAACACAAGTCACATATCAAGATACATCACATTCATGCATATTCAACATTATATATATATATATATATATATATAAGAAAAAAAAAATATATATATATATATATATAAGAAAAGAACTAACATGTAAAGCTATGTGTGTGTGTGTGAACATGGAGGTGTACATGAAAAGAGAAATTAACACTAGTTATGAGTTTACACTACACATGGCACAATGCTAACCCATCTACATTACACATGTATTATACTTAACATGCATGGCTATAAGTATACATATATATACATTAGAGTAGAGACTATTTAAGTTATAACTAACATGCATCTATACTCTACATAAATCTATATACATTATAGCAATCATTTAGAGAAGGGTTACATGGCATGGTGGTTGACATAGAGTGGGATGTCCTTGTGCAGAGGGTGAAGTTCATTCTCAGTTTAGTTCCACATTTGCATATAAACTAAAGTGAGCTATCCCATAAACTGGTGTAACTAACCACATAAAATGAACTATGTTATCTGAAATCTGCCATTAAGCCAACATCTCATATGCATACAGCTCATGCATTGTCTAATACTGAAATTAACTAACATTTCGAATTAAGGGGTTGAAGGTTAACATTACATTCATATACATTCCACTATATTGAAAACTAAAATTAGCTTAGCAATAGGAAAAGGAAGGTATATATGCTTACATGGACAGTTCAGTGTTCGAACAACCTAAAATGAACTAACATTCAATCTAAATATCTGCTATGCATTGGTTCTATGTCTACATATGAAATCTGATATTGCATTCAATATTTATATATTATGCATTTATATCTATCATTACATATATATCTTGCATTTATATCTAGCATTCATTATATACTTTCATGCATACATTGTATATCATTCTTTCATTCATGCATTTTTGCATTCCTTACATACATTATATTAATTGCATTCCTACATGCTTGCATTCAACCATATATATATATACATTAATGTAAAGAGGATATATATTATATATGTTATTTCATTCATCTAACATATCATGTATTACATACTCTATATTCATTTAATATCCATACTACATAGGCTCATAGGTTACACAAACTGCATATATCGTATTGTCACTCTTCTACTTAAAACCTATACTGTACCAATTGGGCCTCTACTAAATTCTAGGACTAAAGTATGTTGTAGCCCTTCTTGTTAGCTTTTCGAAACTTTAAACGGATCGTATTTTCGTGTCCGGAAGCTCCCGAAATATCGAAAATACCGAAACATGTTCGTCTTTCGTATAGCTGACACTCAAATAATTCTACAGAAATTTATAGAAAGAATTTGACTTATTAAAATATTTACTTGGAAGCTAACTTCGATACGGTTCTTTTAAAAAAAATGGGAGATAAATCGGAGTTCTAATCTAAAAGTTATGACATTTCTAAGTTGCTTTGGTTAATAAAAATGTGGATGAATATTATGACGAATTTGAGTTGTTTTGGACAACAGAACACATATCGGCCAAGACACTTGGATACAAACATAGGTATCCAAATGAAACTCATTCTAACCATCCTAACTAAGATCAATCCACTCTCTAACCATTCTAAAACTGAATTTAAATATCTATTAAAACTATTATCATACATACATACACATGAGGTGTCCTAATTTGGGATCTATCAAGTAGGACACAAGACACATATCTAAAATCCTCAAGAGAGCTCCAAATGGCCTCAAATTTGAATCTAAATGGGACACATGCATGAGGATGAATCCTACGATTTCAAAACTAATTTATATGCAAAGGAAATCGATTTAGTGGATGGGTTTTACCTATTGGGAGTGGAATCCCAATAAAATCCTTTAGGACACGGCTCCGATACGAAGATCCCTCAAAGTGGACACTCCTCCTTGTACTCCTCTTCTAATCTTTGGTAGCACCCTTCTCTTGGAGAATGGAAATGATTGAGGGAAGGTTTGGTGAAGGAATGATTTGATTTGGAGATCAAATCAAAGGGAAGGCTCTCTAAAATTAGAGAAGAACAAAAGAAAAATAAAAGAGGCAAGATTGTAATGAATGAAATGAATCATTCTCCTCTAAAGGTGGCTGCCATAAAGAGTCTATTAGGGCTAATGGAAAATGTCCTAATTGCCCCTCTCTAGTCTCATATGGTTAAGTCTAGACTAGGTTCAAGTTTGGGGTCAAAAGAATCTAGTTTTGAGTGTCTAACTTAACCATTCTAACATGATAAAAATTAGTCTAACTAACTAACTTAAATGTTGGGTTTTGTGAGCCATGCTTAACTTAATATTGGGTCTCATATAGAGTTTAAGCTACCCGGGTCACAATACAAGTCGGAACGAGACGGAACTCAAACCCGACTAAACAAATCCAATAAAAACAATATTTAAAATATAAAATTTTCCTAAAATCTAAAATATAAAACATGACCAAAATCATAGTACATCAATTTAAATATTATTAAAATAATTTAAAATTCACCAATTAATCAAAATCCTAAATAATTCGAAAGTCACAAAATGACCAAAATATCCTTAGCCTAAAAAGTTGTAAATAGTCATTCTAATCACATGGTTAGGTCCCCATGGTCATGGTTAGTCTCTAGGCTCAACAGTTCTAGAGTTTACTAGCTAACACATCAAAATTATAATTCACAAATTTTAATATTATTAAATTAATTAAAAATTCCCATAAATCATAAATCCTATTATTAAATAATAAACTTTTACAAAAGTTTAAAATTATCCTCATTTTAGAAAAGTGGGTGTTACAAGTCTACCCTCCTTAGAAAATTTCATTCTCGAAATTAAAATGTTCCTACCCCTTCTAGGTCAAACCCCCACAATCAAAGTCTTAAAACTTAATCAATCATACAATTTAAAAGGATGACATACAGGGTCATGACATATGGTGCTAATGAAAGTCTCATCTAGGTATACTAGTCACACTAGACCAAAACAAACATAGTGTATCAAAACATACAAGCAATCAAGGGTGTTGAACTAGAAAAGTTACAAAAACAACAATCATCAAGGCTGTAAGGCAGTCTACCATCCTATATGAAAACTGGTAATTATCAAAAATAAAATAAGATAACTACTAATAATCTATAAAGGGGTACTATTTAAGAAAAATCAAAACCAAAAGTTTAAGGAACGAAAGTCAATAGCATTGAATCCAATCACAATATAATATATATAGAAAGAGAGAGTGTTAGAGAGGGAAAAGCTAACATTATATAAAGGTTATGTGGTTAGTGTGTGTATGGGTGTATGTGGACATGTTCATATGGTTAGATAATAGGCTTGTGTGTGTGAAATATACAAGTGTATAGGAGGATTTGGGTCTCAAAACAATAGCTATCAAGTTACACATATTGGTTAAACAGTCTACAAGGCACAAGCTATTTACTCATAACATGCATGGCTAACCATATATATATGTGTATATCTATATGTATAGAGAGGTAGAGATTTAATTATGTATCTATATCCATTATAACAGTATACATAAACTATATATATATATATATATATATATATAGATTTATGAACATAACATGGAGATGAAGGGTTAGGTTTACATGGCAGTTGTGAATATTAGTGTAGAGTGTCAAGTGTACATGGGTTAAAACTTGAAATGAAGGGTTCAATCATTCAGTTTAGTTCAACATTATGTATTAATCCGAAATTGAACTACGCATTTGAAAGCAATGTAAAAATGTTAACATGTACTCAGTTTTCAGGATTTTGGAGAAATTTGAACATCAAAACCCACCCAACGTTTGCCACAACCACAACCTAACATGTAAGAGTATGAAACCTAACATTATATCCCTACATACAACAATGTATACGGCTCAAAATATTACATTTAAAAAAAACTGCAAATTGACTAATCACTTAGAATTCAGGCTTAAAGGGTTAATATGCACACAGTCTCAGATTTAACAAATTCAAACACAAAACTCAACTAATTTCTTTAAAACTTCAAACCCTGTATATAACATATATGTGCAATGATGTAAACAACAACTAATAACATAAAATTTATATTTAATTTATGAATTTAATCTGAAAAATAGAGAACTAGTCACCGATACTGTACTATATTAGAAATATTGGGATTTTGAGAAATTAACATCAAACATATTAATATGCATTTAGATAGGTTGGTAATCAAGTGTAGCATGCATACGTATCAGGCAAGTATCTATGCCCACTATATATATATAGATATATATAAAATATATATATATATATTTTAAGGTAATACAAGAAATAATGGCAAAAAGGAAATAATGATAAAATCTGTTCTGCTTATCTGTTTAAAAAAAGTAACCATTTTGAAACCAGAGCTATAATATCAAATCCAAGATAAGGTCTAGCAAAATCATCGATTCATTGTATTAAGAAGATATTCATAGTAAGAAGTTACACAAGGTTTATAATACAGCTAAAGCTACTCCTAAGTTAAATAATGAGAAGCAAAACAAACAAAACAAACAATAATTCTTTTTTTTTTAGAATGACTGAAACAAAAGTAGAGAAAACATGTTCAAGAACATTTAAGGTACAATCTGATATTCATATGCGTCTATCCAAAATTATGGAACTCTAAATCTTCGTCATACTAGTATGCAAGGCTACGATAATCATAAAGTCCTCGACTTAGGCACATACCTCTAGAATCATGGTATTTTAAATTTTCACGATGCCGCTAGATTGGCTGCGAAAACCTTAAATTCCCACACCTGAAAAATATATCCAAAGTCAGACTATATGTCCTCACCATGCTGGCTAATGTGACTGTAGAAGACTAGATTCCATAACTTAGATGACCTAGCCCATATAATTTCATCTTGACAAAAATTAAATTAAATCAACAATGGATATCCAAAAATCAAATTCATTAACTAACCAAGAAAGATAAATATAAACTATTAGAATCAAATTTTGAGATATTTTATAATGAGATTCTCAAGGGTCATCCCAGATATCTCTCAAGGGAACCTAACTGTGATTGAGTACCTTCAAAAATATATCATAATCCTACTGCAGGCTGTAGTGGTACTCTAGTTCGAATACCACTACACAAACTCGACCTGCATGGGCCACCACTAAAAATGTGTCACGACCCGCACCCACTGTGAGGGTACAAGTACGTAACAGCGTCCAGCCTATGCCGTAGTGTCGGCGGTAGAACACTGTCAAAGGTCAAACATCTAACAATATAAAGGTACCTGTACAGTATATACACTCCGAATGGAGGTGACATAGCAAATACAGTCTCAATCACATCTAAGGTAGAGCATGATAAAATATTAAATCCACAAAGAGATACCGCAGATAGAAGTCTAAGTGTCTAAGATACACAAATCCAGAAAACATCTCAAATCTCAAATACAATAATCCATAAAGTAAATACAACTCAAGACAACTAAAATAACTATCTATACAACCTCTACTGTGTCTCCTCTAGGCTAGCAGGTAACCTCCAAGCTATCTGTAAAATTTATCAATAGGTCCAGTCAGGACAGGAGCGAGCACAATATATCTCACGCAGTTCATATCAATTAGGAAAAATAAAGCATGCAATAGAGTAAGATACATGAAACGCTGAAAGAGAATATATGAAGTAAAGGAGATAACTGTAAGGAAATATATACTATAAATAGAGAACTAGAAGTGACTAATGAGTCAGAGTAAAATATATACATGTGAATGGCATAGGAGATTCATGACTACAGCTAAGAGTAATTCATGACTACAGCTACTTAGATAATATTCACATGCCTATTTCTACTCCCCCATCCCCAATCAATACACAAGGATCTGTTCAAGTTATGTTAAGATTCGTGAAACTTTACATGGCTCATAAAATGAGTGATACGTGAAGGTGATTCATGATGGCTCTGTGAACATGAGAGTACATGTGTCATAAGCGATTCGTGAATCAATGGAAGCATAGAGATACGTGATGATTCGTAAAACGCACAAAACATGTAGTATTCGATGCTCCCGAGGGGGATAACATCTCATAAAAAGATCCATATAGTACTAATCCGTGCTACCAACGTGTCAGCATCAAGTAAAGTAATCTAGAACAAGAATATAAATCCTGGCAAGTATGAAACGGTCAGAGAATGTACTCGTCTGATAACTGAATGTCCGAAGAGGGTGTACTGCCTGAGGAGAGGTGTCTGTCTCCTAAGCAGAGCAACACAAGTTACAACATGTCTAAAATAAGGAAATAAACTGCTACAATACATCTACAAGCTGTCTAGGTCAAACTAGGCTAAAGTCAACACTTGGTCAACTCTAGTCAACTATCTAGTCAAAGCTAGGTCAACTGGGTCACCTAGACTCAATGAAGTTGTAAACCCCCTAAATTTCTTCTACGATTTTTTATTTATTTATTTATTTACTTTTGTATTTCGTATCTGCACGAATTCGTATTTTGTATTTACGCAGCGTGCGAGAATTTTGCGTTTCGTAATTGCTCAACGAGTGCGAATATGTGTCGAGGTACATACTTTAGAAAAATATTCTATTTATTTTATTGTTTTTATATAGGAAAGTACATGTTCAAATAAATGTGATAAATATTTTATTTTGAGTTATTTTGTTCCCGTTTAAAAATAAGTAGTTGTGGTTTATAGTTCCAATATTTTCGAAATTTAAAATTGTTTATTAATATAATTTTGTTAACTTTAAAGGCTACTTTATGATTTAATATTCTTGATTTTCAAAATTAATTAATGCTATATTTTAATAATTATGAAAAAGAGATTTAAAATTTTGTTTTATTTAATATTTAAATTAGTTTGATAATTTAAACTTGGAAAAGATTTTTAAATGTAGCTATCTAGCTTGATTCGATATAGATTGCTTAATTTCTAAATCGATTTAAATAAAAATATGGAATTATCCATTGGGGTTTACATCATTGCAAGTCCTTATCCTACTGGAAATTCTCGCCTCCTATAAAAGGAGAGGTTCTCCTCCATCCACAACCAAGTCTTGTGCATCGTGTCTATGCCCCGTCCCATCCATTACCACTTCTCCTTTACAAATACATTTTTCTGTATCCGACAATCCCGGATACCCCGTCCGTGTCTCGCAGGACACGACAGTTCTGCAATCACCACCACCAGTTCAACACTCTGCACCCTACCCGGCTACAACCGACCCTAACCCAGAATTTCCTAGCTGCCTCGTCATCATCCCGATCACCACCCAGGCCACTCCGACCACCCCCAATACACCGCCACCGCCAACCACAGCCATCAAACTCCATCTCGGCCAATAACCCAACCACACCACCACTGAACCCCTCGTCGCCGGTGACCACATCAACCGGCGACCCCCATCAGGAAACCCACGACACTCCACCACCATCACCCAAAAGAAGTAGAACGGGGAAGACACCCTCACCTGACCGCCGCCCGGCCATCTGATCCGAGCCGAGCACCAGAACTCGGCGCTGTCTCCAGCTTTACAACCGCCGCAGCCCTTTTCACCGTCGAAGAGTGAACCCCGCGCCGCGCGCAGGTCACCTCCCGCCGACGCCGGCACTTCACGTCGGAGTAGAAGGCCGCACCGCCTCGAAACTCGACCGCCGCCTCCGCGAGTCAGCCTCCGCAGTCCCCGCGTGGCTCTCCCACCTGCTTCACCTTCTCCGTCGAACTCAGAGCTCCCACCGCCAGTTCTGGCTTCCTCCGTCGACGAGAGCCGTCCCCCTGCCTCGGCTTCGCCTGAGCAAGTGATCTCCGTCGACCTTTCCCCCTAACGCCTCCCACGCGCAACCGCGCCCGGCCATGATCCGGCACTGACCGCCGCCTTCCGCAGATCCGTCGCCCGATCGCTCCGTTCCTTGCTCTG
This sequence comes from Iris pallida, assembly GCA_029216955.1. Taxonomy (NCBI): domain Eukaryota; kingdom Viridiplantae; phylum Streptophyta; class Magnoliopsida; order Asparagales; family Iridaceae; genus Iris; species Iris pallida. The sequence continues at coordinate 12,001,897 of JANAVB010039017.1, forward strand.
CCCGTCGATGATGAGCGCGCCACCACCGGCGCCGCTCCTCTCCGCCCGCGTAAGTGCCCCCGGCGCAGTCGCCGCTCCTTTCCCCGACGCCGACGCGTCCCTCCGCCGGTGAGTCGCCACCGACCCTTCCCCTCTCTCTCGATTTCTCTGTCTCTCTCTCTCCCTCACTGTGACTCAATTGGGGAAAGGGATTGAAGAATGGGTTTTTTTAAAGAATTTTATTATTTATTATCATTATCATTATCATTATTATTATTATTATATATTACTGTTAATATTTATTATTATTAAATATTATTAAGTTTATATCATTATTATTATTATTGTCATTATTATTATTATTATATATTACTGATAATATTTATTATTATTAAATATTATTAAGTTTATATCATTATTTTTATTATTGTTATTATTATTATTATTATTTAAAAGAAAGAGTAGCAGTATACTGTTATTAAGCATTTATTTTTATACTACTGTTATTATTATTTTTATTATTATTGTCATTATTTCTAAAATTGGCTTAGAGTAATTAGTATTTTCACAAGTAATACCATTAGAATTAGTAAATATATTTCGTATGACTCTTAACAAAAGTTAGGTTTTTGCCTTACCAAATTTTCTAGGATTGTTTTGCATTTACCTCAAAGTATTTATTTTTATGAAATATAGATTTCCAACCTAAAATGTTATTTTACATAAACTTAGTCTTGTGCCTTAAATGAATTTTGATATGTACAAGTATTTATACGAAACAATTTTCGAAGACTATGAATATTTTTAAAATAGTATCTATCAAAATTCTTCTCAAACAATCACCCATGATCGTAACTAATCGTGACTAGTTCCTACTCCAAATTCCTCGCAACTTCAGGCCTCTACCTATCGACCATGGCTATCGGACAACTCGGAACTTGTCGCAACATCGCACCACACCAGGCCCGCTACGAGGCAAGATACCTTGCCATTAATTACTGGTTATAGTTTGTCTGTATTTTATTTACATATCACTGTTTATTTATTTTCTGTTCTTACAGTTCTAGATTTACTACATGTTCAGTGATATTAGCTAAATTGTTATTATCCTTTGATTGCATATGGACCTAGAGTTAAGGGACTATTGTCTGTAGTGTATTACATACCTTGACACAGTTGTACCACGAGTATGTGTGAGATGAGTATCATGTAGAGGTTCTTGCGTATGGGCTGATCCCCCATGTGCATGCATTAGGACTAACTGCTAATAGAGGCAAGTTAGGAGACTTAGCAGCTAGTAAAGAAACATGGTCGTGGATGCAACTTGGTAGGGACATTTGGGTGGGGAGGACAATACCTGACGTATGGGCTTCGATTGTACTTCCCTTGTAACCCGGAAGCTCCGCTGGAGATACGGGTATGAGCCTCTCAGGTTGGCCACTGTCGTTTTTGAACGTCATGCGCTTAGGTCACTGGTGCCCAAGAGGGGACTATACCAGATCCCATTTACAACCAGGGCTCATGCGTCGAAGGATTGTTTCTCAAACTGTATGTTCACTTTAGTTGGTTAGTTTACCTTATTCGTGTCTTGTCACTTTCTTTGATTATGGCACATTTTTATATTCAGTATTTATATGGCATATTTATTGTATCTTGTTACGTCCCTCTGAGGACCTGGTTATCTCGGTGTTCTAGCCGTGTCTATGATTGTCACTATTTCTTCGAGGATGATTGCGCTTTGATCGTCTTGGCTTCGCCCGCCAAACTTATTGTATTTTCCATGTATTTTTCCTTACTTGTTGGTAGTGGATTTGTCTCCGTCCAACGATTGTATACATGATAAATTCAAAGTTGCTTTTATATCATATTTATCTTTGTGGATGAGATTTAGTACCTTGGTTACTATATTTTATAGCTTATGTATATATACGAGGGTCTATAAACTTCGTATGTATACAGCTGGTATAATTACGTTCTAGTCTTACGTATTTTGGGACTGGGGCGTTACATGTTTTTGTGGTGGCCCATGCAGGTCTAGTTTGCCATTTCGGTTACATGATTGAACCAAACGGACCTGCAATATAGGATTAGAGTTTAGAATCTCATCTACCTACTTGACTTCAAATTCCAAACTCTCGTTCGACCTCCTTGATTTGCATCTTGCTTGACTCCTTCTACCGTAAATTCTTAGTTTTGTGTTTAGTAAGATGACTACACTAGTATATGCCATAGGTTAAACACATGGCTAGATGGATTGCATTGGCAATTAATATGCATGGAGATTTTATTTGAGCTATAAAGGCATTTATTTTCCTAGAAATATGATTTTTAGGATTAGTTAATTTCAAGTTGGGTAGTAGCGTATTACCGCCTCCAAAGGATAGTTGGAATTTTATTTTGCTATTACATGGTGGTATACACAAGAGAATAGCTCAATCGAGAAAACAAATTTATGATTTATGATTTTTTGAAATTGTGAAATAGTTTATGATTTATTAGGATATGCAACCGATTTAGAAAATATCTTTAAACTGTGACACTTGATTTGCGATTAAGTTCAAGTTTGGATTGAATATGTTAAAGTTTATCTCGAATTTATTAAAGTGTTTTAAATTATAAGTTATGATTTTGTAACGACTAGAGAATATGAAGGGTTTATGATTTACAGTTTATTAGAGGGCTTGAGAATTTAAATTGATTCTACGATTTACGAATTATAGGTATTTAATTTTGAGCTTGAAGAGATAATGGTAAAAATTTTGTTTGAAATATTTTTGGAAAATATGAAATCGACTTTGAAGGAAAAGTTTAAATATTAAAATTTGCTCATATGATCTATGATATATAAAGTTATTTAGATTTCGAGTTTAAAGCCTTGATTATGGATATTTAAATTTTGGAAAAAAATCACTTTTGTAGAGTAGTTGTGACTTATTGGAAGCTAGATATACACATTTGAAGGATATAGAATTAAAATTTGGGAGTTATTTAAATGTTCCATTTTGTAGTATGAATTTTGACGGATAAACTTATTAAATGTTGAGTTTAAGATTTGGAAAAAAAGGGGGTTATTATTCAAGTTGCGATATACAAGGGTTGTTTCGAGATTTACTAGAGATTTAAAATTGTGATTAAAGTTGACAGTCTAAGATAATTGAAATTTTGGCGAAGTATCTTGGAAATTTTATTGAGAAAATTTTGAGGAACTTGAAATTTTTTAGATCATATATTGGTAGAAGACCAAGAAGCAAGTAATGTTACCCTAGTGAGATAGAAGTATTCCACATTAGATTGCCCTGCTACCTATGACTATGATATTGCATATACACAAGTATAGTTAGTCATCGACCAAACCGATGAACATATCCTTGACTTACTCGACCTTCCCTCAAATCTAGATCTTTATTTGTGACATATAATTATTTGAAACTTAGAAATGATTAGAATCATTCCCTTGACCATACCCTTATCTATGAGACCATTTTCTAGAAACAGTGTCTTTAACTTATCTTAACTTCGTGCTTTAACCTTCTATTTTGTGCATTAATTAGTACCTTATGAAAACCCACTTTCAATTTTTGATCATTTGGTGTTCCCTATCGTGACTTTGATATTTGGAGCACAACACTAGACTTTTTCTTCCAACAAATTTTACATGCAAGACCTAGACGAGCTCACCTTCATGTAGGTATATCATGTTCCACTAAAACACGTCTTCTTGTACTCTATTTTTATGGTACGACTTTAGGGCCATAAAGACTCAACTATAACCTATACCATGGTACCGATATACTTTTGACTATATATTTGGACTCAATCTTGACTCAAATCTTCGGCCCGATTGCGGTCTACTAGATCCGTTAAATGCTTAACCTTGTGTTTTATCTTGACTGTTTAACCCTTATCATTTTATTTTCTTGTATTATCTTGATTTACTTAGACCCATGACACCTTTTTACTCTTCATGCAATATTAGCAACACTTACTTTCTCCCTTCCAATTAAATTACTTTCTCATATTTTACTATAATTCCTCCATAGTTTATGCAACCTTGTTCCTTGTATGATTCCATTACGCGAAATAAAATTTGATCATGACAATCTTGGGTTAGAAGAGGTTAGATTGGAGAACCCCACAACATGGATAAATACTGTAGTGGTTAAGATAATTACGAGATTATGAGGTATAGATGGGAAGTGAATAGAAATGTGCGATAATTCTGAATAGATGAGGTAAGGAATGATATAATATGTGTTGACGAAACACTCAAGGATAAATAGACTTTGCGAATTTCAAACTTTGTTTTAAGGTAACTATATATTGAGCGAAGAAATTCTTAAAGTGTGGTGGTTTAAGAACCAAATTTATATACTAAGTTGATGGATGGAAATTTTCGATAAAGACAAATTTTTGACGGTGCCTTTGATTAGTGCTATGATGATATTACTTTTCAAGTATAACCAATTGTTGAAGAAAGAAACCTTTACATTTCTTATTAAGATGATTATGCATAAACAGTTAAGATGAGTTTCACTCCTACCATCAGAAAGAGGAGATTGTTGGAGTCAAATTTTCGAGATAGACTAATGAATATTTTAGAAAATTTCCAATTATGATGATAAAAATTTAGTTATGAAGGTATACTGCTAGTTTTCGAGATTTATCGAACATTGAAGACGCACTTTTATTTTGGTACTTAGGGATGCATTGTGCATTGACCAATAAATACAAATTTGTGATAAGAAGATTCTAACTTTTACTTGAGCCAAATTGGTTGGATTTTTTTAATTTTAATTTTAATTAGAAATTTTAACTTGGGAAGATATATATAAATGAGCTATGAAGATTATGGAAGTCAAAATTTGAGACTATCGAAAATTCTATGATGAAATAGAGGAAATTAAAGTACATTATAATCGAAATTGTTTTGTTAAATTTTTAAGGGAACGTGGTAGGAAGTAAATTTTTTTTGGAAAGAACGAGTTATGATTACGTGAATATTGATGATATTAAAGGATTAAGGAGTTTATTACCTACATATGGGGTTGTCCCTTTTTAAGGTTAATGTTAAGGTTGATTGAGCTTAGTCATCGATTGATTGTCATGTACATGATCGCAATCTAAAACCATCAAAATTTTGTTCTAGTCGATCGAATGACTCATTGCCATTGAAATGTCACTCGTCTCCTCGACGAATACTTCGTTTGCATTCTCATAATCTCGTACATCTATTCGAATAAACCAGTTCCATCCCCTTCGTCCTACCTACCCTAATTTTTTTCCTAAATTTCGAGGACAAAATTCTTTTAAGTTGGGTAGGATGTAAACCCCTAAATTTCTCCTACAATTTTTTATTTATTTATTTATTAATTTTGTATTTCGTATCTGCACGAATTCGTATTTTGTATTTACGTAGCGTGCAAAAATTTTGCGTTTCGTAATTGCTCAACGAGTGCGAATATGTGTCGAGGTACATACTTTAGAAAAATATTCTATTTATTTTATTATTTTTATATAGAAAAGTATATGTTCAAATAAATGTGATAAATATTTTATTTTGAGTTATTTTGTTCCCATTTAAAAATAAGTAGTTGTGGTTTATATTCCTAATATTTTCGAAATTTAAAATTGTTTATTAATATAATTTTGTTAATTTTAAATGCTACTTTATGATTTAATATTCTTGATTTTCGAAATTAATTAATGCTATATTTTAATAATTATGAAAAAGAGATTTAAAATTTTGTTTTGTTTAATATTTAAATTAGTTTGATAGTTTAAACTTGGAAAAGATTTTTAAATGTAGCAATCTAGCTTGATTCGATATAGATTGCTTAAATTCTAAATCGATTTAAATAAAAAGATGGAATTATCCATCAGGATTTAAATCATTGCAAGTCCTTATCCTACTGAGAATTCCCACCTCCTATAAAAGGAGAGATACTCCTCCATCCACAACCAAGTCTTGTGCATCGTGTATGTGCCCCGTCCCATCCACTACCACTTCTCCTTTATAAATATATTTTTCCGTATCCGACAATCCCGGATACCCCGTCCGTGTCTCGCAGGACACGACAGTTCTGCAATCACCACCACCAGTTTAACACTCTGCACCCGACCCGGCTCCAACCGACCCTAACCCAGAATTTCCTAGCTGCCTCATCATCATCCCGATCACAACCAGGCCACTCCGGCCACCCCAATACACCGCCACCGCCAACCACAACTATCAAACTCCACCTCGGCCAATAACCCAACCACACCACCACTGAACCCCTCGTCGTCGGCGACCACATCAACCGATGACCCCCATCAGAAAACACACGACACTGCACCACCATCATCCAAAAGAAGTAGAAGGGGGAAGACACCCTCACCTGACCGCCGCCCGGCCATCTGATCCGAGCCGAGCACCAGAACTCGGCACCGTCTCCAGCTTTACGACCACCACAGCCCTCTTCACCGTCGGCGAGTGAACCCCGCGCCGCGCGTAGGTCACCACCCGCCGACACCGGCACTTCACGTCGGAGTAGAAGGCCGTACGGCCTCGAAACCCGGCCGTCGTGCCCTCACGGCCGCCGCCTCCGCGAGTCAGCCTCCGTAGTCGCCGTCTGGCTCTCCCACCCGCTTCACCTTCTCCGCCGAACTCAGAGCTCCCACCGCCAGATCTGGCTTCCTCCGCCGACGAGAGCCGTCCCCCTGCCTCGGCTTCGCCTGAGCAAGCGATCTCTGTCGACCTTTCCCCCTTCCGCCTCCTTCGGACAACCGCGCCCGGCCATGATTCGGCGCTGACCGTCGCCTTCCGCGGATCTGCCGCCCGATCGCTCCGCTCCTTCCTCTGTCCGCCGATGATGAGCGCGCCACCACTGGCGCCGCTCCGCCCCGCCCGCACAAGTGCCCCCGGCGCAGTCGCCGCTCCTTTCCCCGGCGCCGACGCGTCCCTCCGCCGGTGAGTCGCCACCGACCCTTTCCCTCTCTCTCGATTTCTCTGTCTCTCTCTCTCTCTCCCTCACTGTGACTCAATTGGGGGAAGGAATTGAAGAATGGGTTTTTTTAAAGAATTTTATTATTTATTATCATTATTATTATCATTATTATTATTATTATTATTATTATTATTATATATTACTGTTAATATTTATTATTATTAAATATTATTAAGTTTATATTATTATTATTATTATTGTTATTATTATTATTATTATTATTATTATTATTATTATATATATTACTATTAATATTTATTTTTATTAAATATTATTAAGTTTATATCAATATTATTATTATTGTTATTATTATTATTATTATTATTATTATTATTATTTAAAAGAAAGAGTAGCAGTATACTGTTATTAAGCATTATTATTTTTATACTATTATTATTATTTTTTTTATTATTATCATTATTTCTAAAACTGGCTTAGAGTAATTAGTCTTTTCACAAGTAATACCATTAGAATTAGTAAATATATTTCGTATGACTCTTAACAAAAGTTAGGTTTTTGCCTTACCAAATTTTCTAGGATTGTTTTGCATTTACCTAAAAGTATTTATTTTTATGAAATATTGATTTCCAACCTAAAATGTTATTTTACATAAACTTAGTCTTGAGCCTAAAATGAATTTTGATATGTACAAGTATTTATACGAAACTATTTTCGAAGACTATAAATATTTTCAAAATAGTATCTGTCAAAATTCTCCTCAAACAATCACCCATGATCATGACTAATCGTGACTAGTTCCTACTCCTAATTTCTCGCAACTTCAGGCCTCTACCTATCGACCATGGCTATCGGATAACTCGAAACTTGTCGCAACATCGCACCACACCAGGCCCGCTACCAGGCAAGATACCTTGTCGTTATTTACTGTTTATAGTTTGTCTGCATTTTATTTACATATCACTGTTCATTTATTTTCTGTTCTTACAGTTCTAGATTTACTACATATTCAGTGATATTAGCTAAATTGTTATTATCCTTTGATTGCATATGGACCTAGAGTTAAGGGACTACCGTATGTAGTGTATTGCATACCTTGACACAGTTATACCACGAGGATGTGTGAGATGAGTATCATGTAGAGGTTCTTGCGTGTGGACTGATCCCCCATGTGCATGCGTTAGGACTAACTGCTAATAGAGGCAAGTTAGGAGGCTTAACAGTTAGTAGAGAAACATGGTCGTGGATGCGACTTGGTAGGGACATTTGGGTGGGGAGGACAATACCTGACGTATGTGCTTCGATTGAACTTCCCTTGTAACCCGAAAGCTCCGATGGAGATACGGGTATGAGCCTCTCAGGTTGGCCACTGTCATTTTTGAACGTCCTGCGCTTAGGTCACTGGTGCCCAAGAGGGGACTATACCAGATCCCATTTACAGCCAGGGCTCATACGTCGAAAGATTGTTTCTCAAACTGCATGTTCACTTTAGTTGGTTAGTTTACCTTATTCGTGTTTTGTCACTTTCTTTGATTGTGGCATATTTTTATATTCAGTATTTATATGGCATGTTTATTGTATCTTGTTACGTCTCTCTGAGGATCTGGTTATCTCGTCTGGTGTGTGTTCTTGTCTTTCACAAGTGTTCTAGCCGTGGCCATGATTGTCACTATTTCTTCGAGGATGATTACGCTTTGATCGTCTTCGCTTCGCCCGCCAAACTCATTGTATTTTTTATAATACCCAGTTTTCCAGATGAGGGTATTTTAGAAATTTTGTAATTATAATTATTATTTAATGATATTTATTTTTTATTATAATTTTTGGTAATTTTTAATAATTTCTAAACTATTTAAAAACTGTTTAAGTCGTGACTTGTGATTTTGGTATGCAGCTAGTAAAACCTTAGAGACTGCATGACCTAGAGCCTAACCATGTCAATAGGATGATTTAATTATCATTTTTAGCCTAGCGGTATTTTGGTCATTTTGACTTATTTGAATTATTTGATGATTTATTGAATTGGTGAATTTTTTGGTTGACTTGACTTGTTGAGACCTAGTGAACTAGCCTAGAAGCTAACCCTAGCCATGGTTAACCTAGTCTAACTTAGGTTAACCTATATTTAGTCATTAGAAACTAATTTTAGAATGAGGGGATTTGGTTTAGTGAATTTAAGTCATGGTTTATGGTTTCATGAAATGACTTATGGCTAGATGATTTATTTGATCATGACATGGCCCATGGCCCATAACTAGAAGCCCTAACCCTAACCAAACCCTAAATGACCAGCCATAGGGATCCCCACCCTATATAAACACTTATTCTCTAGGGCTTGCCTCTTTCCTTATTTATTTCAACATTGGAAAAAGAAAGGTATTGTTCCTCTTCCAAAAATTCCCATAAATCCATTTTAATTCCTTTTTAATCCTACTTTCTTGCATTAGAACCTAATTTCCTCCTATTTTCTGAATGTGGAATTTAATCCCAGCTTTGGGTCAATTTGGAGCTTTGGCATCAAGAGGAGGAATCCCCCATTTGAAGCTTTTCCAAGATTTTTGCACATATAGGTAAAACCCCTTAAATTAATTTAAATTTCAGTTTTCTTTACATGTAGGGCTAGATCTAGGAGTCCCCTAGGTGTTCCTAAAATTTGGGTGGAATTTGTGTCCATTTTGTGTCCGTATCGGACAAGTGTCATAGTGTCTTCTAGGTGTTTGATGAAATGCTTGAATGAAATAAATATTGTTATTTTTTAAAAACAAATTACATGGTTGTGTAGCCCTATATATGGGGATTAATTCTATATGTGACTGAGTCAATTTTTGGGGAATTTTCGTGTCCAAAAGGGACACGGACACGCAGCACGAGACCCCCGTGCTGTGCCCTGCTACCACCTACTGTTTTCTTACTACACACACCACTTGGACTCGTGCAAATTGGCATGGGGGTGGGGGCAGACACTGTCAGGACCCCCATAAAGTTTTACAGCATTTCGTGTCGTGTTGGACACAAAAATGAGGCCGTACGGGTTTTGCACTGGTCTGCCTGCGCGTGAAAACGTACGTTGATACGCATGTTTAAACACGACACGGGGACACGTTGACATTGTGCAGGGCGACACATGTGTAGCCCTATGTGGGGCGAACACGTGGGCACGAGCACGGGTCGTGTCGTGCCCTGTGTCGCGTGCACGAGGCCGTGTCCTCGCTGCACGAGGCTGCCTGTGCAGATTTTCGAAACACTGTATGTTTCACATTTTGGACACGTTCGTGTCCAGTGTTTGGACACGATACAACTTGTGACACACCCACACATGCGCATGATTTCTTACCAATCCTTTATTGGTCACATTAGCATGATTTGATAGTTCAAAATTCAATTTTCCCCATAGTTCTGATACATACTGTGCAGTTTTGAATTTCCGAACATAAATCCCATTTTTAACTGATTTTTCTCATGTTTAATCACTAGATTAATTCCTATACATGTGTATTAAACTATTGCAAGGCTGATTGTTGGTTAGTGTGGGGTCTTTAGGTTTCGAATCAAATTTTGATTGATGGACTGCTCTTTGAAACAGTCTACTGATACTATCAAATCCTGAAATGAAAGTTCATTACTTTGATGCCTAAGATTAGATTTGATTTGATTAATATATTGTATGTATACATTGAATTCATCTGTTAGCTAAGAGTTAAACTGTCATTTTCCTGAGTTTATGAATGAAACACTGAGACTTTAACCTGTAAGTTGTTATTACATTGGACTGTGATGCATAAAACTGGGAAACAAATACCATTCACTTATTGATTCACACATTGGTTCAATGTGACACCCACACATTCAAACTAATGTATACACACACCCCCACTTTCTTTCAACTAAATCTGATTTGCCACACACCCTCATGAAGTCACCTGCACATAGATCAATTAGGAGAATTTCAGGAATGTTTGACACAGCCTACATACATGTGGCTTGATATCAGATATAAACTGAGGGTTCGAATTTTTGAGGTATTTTGATCTCGTTAATTGGTTTGTGATGATTTCTTTAGTTTAGGTTGTTTGGATTATAGATAAATATATGAGTGTACCATGTATGCAAGTAAACCTGTATGTATCTTCTAATGTAGGTAAATTAAATGTATGCAAACTAAGGTTTGTTTTGAAATTTGAAATCGATTTTGAATGGTTATAGCTACACTGGCTTCCCTTCCCTGAGTTGGTGTACTCTGTTTTCACACCTTTGATCATTGTCTCAGGTTCATGAGAACCTGAATTTCATATGGCTGTCCCATTGTACACACATGTCACATACACTAATTCCTGAGACACTGAGTTAGTCTCAGTTTTGCAGTCTTGAATGAGATTAAATTCAATGGTTCATTAGTTGCTAATATCCTTAAGAAACCAAAACTAAAATCTGTTTTTATTCACTGAAATTTCAATGGACTGATACCTTGGCTGATATTTTCTGAGTTTTAATTCATTTTCCCGAGTTTGATTCATCTTGTTTAGTATTAATGATTTAAATCATGTTACTGTCATTTGTTCCCTGTACATAGGAACTATTTCCCCTCACAAACTGAACACTAATAGCCTTGCTTGACACCATTGTTGTATACTTTGTTAACTCACATTGCACTTTGACATTGTTCACTCACATCTACCTAAAACTGTAACCTATCCACACCACACACTCACACATTCCTGTCACAAACTGGACACACTACACCTACATGCATATGCACCCCCTTACACCATTATGTGTACACACACTATGATATGCATGTATACATGTACTCCACTCTTCCACTTTCACTCTCTATATATATCTATAGTGTATATTTACATGAATGCTCGATTAGGATTACTTAGTATTGTGATACCTTATCTATATCCATGTATATATGTGTATGCTATCTAGTACCTATACCTATATAGCTACCCTATGTGTATATATAAATTTGAATGTGACATATATTGATTTGTATAATATATGCATATAATGTTTTGTTATATGTGAGGTATAGTTTAGGCTATGGTAGTAGACTAGTGTGGGTTGTATGGTATTTTGGTTAGAGACCTAGATTGACTTGTTCAGCCTAGGTTAGACCAACCTAGACTAGTTTGACATTGTTTGACCTAACTAGACTAGAGTTGACCTAGTTTGACTATTAGGTTGACTAGTTGACCAAGGTTTGACAATTTAGCTAGATATTGACTTGGTTTGACCCAGAGTTGACCAAGAGTTCACTTAACCTAGATTAGACTTGATGGGACCAAGTGTGACCTAGTTTGACCTAGACAGTTGACCAGGTTTGACTTAGAGTTGACTTTGACCTAGTTTGACCTAGAAATCATATAGTTTGTATTGTAGCCCTTATTTTTCTTATATTGAACATGTCATAACCCATATTACTCTATTTAGGACATTGTGGCTCCGGTGCAGGCATCTGATATTACACTACTCTTTTCATAGTAGCAGGCGAGTACATTCTCTAATAGTTCTCTCATTTACTTGTCAATTACTGTACTTCAGTTCTAGTTAGTTGTATGCGATTCTCTGTTACAACACGTGTGGATATTTCTAGATTCATGTATACGACACACTTTTATTTTTCGGCCTCTATTACTGGTATCATCTCTATTACTGGTTCACCTACTGGAATCATTTACTGGAATCATTTACTGGTATCATTATATTTTGGCTGGACTCATCTTGAATTATTGTGTCAGAATTTTGGATTCACTTGCTGGGAGGGGAAATACTAGAGTAAGACATGTAGACATACCCCAATCTGGAATCTCCCAACTGGAATCTACTGGAAGCATAGCCATCTCTCGCCTGATCAGTGAGAGGTGTGCCTGATTACCCACAGTCGTTTACATGTCAAACTCGGTATTTTAAAATACACTGCTAGAGTATAGGCTGGACTCACCCTGGAATCCTTGATCACTATAACTGAAATCGTCCCTTACTGGATTCATCTTGTATTAGATTCATCCCGTACTGGATTTATATAGGCTTTACACTGGTTTACATTTTCTGTCTGGACTTTATATCATATTACCCTGGTTCAGCTAGTTCTATTTTTACAGTCTTCATTGCTATGATTCTTCTCTTGTTTAGTTTTTACTTTCCTTGCACTTTATCTCTCTTTCTTACCATCACCTGAATATAAACTGCCATTTCATCAATATAACTGTCTATAACTGCTGTATAGTTCTCTGTCATTTACTTGGGTTTTCTAGATGAGATGTGCTCGTTCCTATCCTGACTGGACCTGTTGAAAATTTTACAGATGATTTCCCTGAGGACACATGCCCTACATGTTATAGACCAGGAGATGGCTTAGCTACCTATGGCCCCGACACTCAAGAGTGATCGAAAGTTTAGCTAGTCTGTCTTGTTTTAGTTTTCTTGTTTAGAACTGGAGTTGTATATAGAGATTTGAGACTTGAGATGTATTTGAGATTGTTTGAGTTTGTTGTTATTATATTAGTAGCTTTGTTGTCTTTAATTTCTTAGTTATATTCGGTGTTATCTTATCGTGCTTAGACTGTGATTGAGTTACACCATACCATATACTTGTCCTCCGTTCGGAGTTGATCATGATGAGTACATTATATACTGCATGAGTTGATGGTTAGTTAGAGACTTAGAACAGCATTCTACCGCCGACACTACAGCGTAGGCTGGGCGCTGTTACGCACTCGTACCCTCACAGTGGGTGCGGATCGTGACATTTTCTATGTATTTGTCCTTACTTGTTGGTAGTGGATTTGTCTCCGCCCAACGATTGTATACATGACAAATTCAAAGTTGCTTTTATATTATATTTATCTTTGTGGATGAGATTTAGTACCTTGGTTACTGTATTTTACAGCTTATGTATATATACGAGGGTCTATATACTTCATATGTATACAGCTGGCATGATTACGTTCTAGTCCTACGTATTTTGGGACTGGGGTATTACATAAGTCTCACTAGGCTTAACCAGTCTGCCCTAGCTAGTACACACCATACAAATCCAAGGCTATACAAGCCAATACAAGTCACATATCAAGATACATCACATTCATGCATATTCAACATTATATATATATATATATATATATATATATAAGAAAAGAACTAACATGTAAAGCTATATGTGTGTGTGTGTGAACATGAAGGTGTACATGAAACGAGAAATCAATACTAGTTATGAGCTTACACTACACATGGCACAAAGCTAACCCATCTACATTACACATGTATTATACTTAACATGCATGGCTACAAGTATACATCAATATACATTAGAGTAGAGACTATTTAAGTTATAACTAACATGCATCTATACTCTACGTAAATCTATATACATTATAGCAATCATTTAGAGAAGGGTTACATGCAAGGGTGGTTGACATAGAGTGGGGTATCCTTGTGCAGAGGGTGAAGTTCATTCTCAGTCTAGTTCCACATTTGCATATAAACTAAAGTGAGCTATCTCATAAACTGGTGTAACTAACCACATAAAATGAACCATGTTATCTGAAATCTGCCATTAAGCCAACATCCCATATGCATACAGCTCATGCATTATCTAATACTGAAATTAACTAACATTTCGAATTAAGGGGTTGAAGGTTAACATTACATTCATAGACATTCTACTATATTGAAAACTAAAATTAGCTTGGCAATAGGAAAAGGAAGGTATATATGCTTACATGGACAGTTCAGTGTTCGAACAACCTAAAATGAACTAACATTCAATCTAAATATCAGCTATACATTGGTTCTATGTCTACATATGAAATCTGATATTGCATTCAATATTTATACATTATGCATTCACATATATCATTACATATATACCTTGCATTTATATCTAGCATTCATTATATACTTTTATGTATACATTGTATATCATTCTTTCATTCATGCATTTATGCTTTGCTTACATACATTATATTAATTGTATTCCTACATGCTTGCATTCAACCATATATATATACATTAATGTAAAGAGGATATATATCATATATATCATTTCATTCATCTAACATATCATGTATTACATACTCTATATTCATTTAATATCTATACTACATAGGCTCATAGGTTACACAAAATGCATATATCGTATAGTCACTCTTCTACTTAAAACCAATACTATACCAATTGGACCTCTACTAAATTCTAGGATTAAAGTATGTTGTAGCCCTTCGTGTTAGCTTTTCGAAACTTCAAACGGGTCGCATTTTCGTGTCCGGAAGCTGCCGAAATTTCGAAAATACCGAAACACGTTTGTCTTTCGTACAGCTGACACTCAAATAATTCTATAGAAAGTTACAGAAAGAATTTGGCTTATTAAAATATTTATTTGGAAAGCTAACTTCGATACGGTTCTTTTAAAAAAAATGGGAGATAAATCGGAGTTCTAAGCTAAAAGTTATGACATTTCTAAGTTGTTTTGGTTAATAAAAACGTGGATGAATATTATGACGAATTTGAGTTGTTTTGGACAACAGAACAAATATAGGCCAAGATACTTGGATACAAACATAGGTATCCAAATGAAACTCATTCTAACCATCCTAACTAAGATCAATCCACTCTCTAAACATTCTAAAACTGAATTTAAATATCTATTTAAACTATTATCATACATACATACACATGGGGTGTCCTAATTTGGGATTTATCAAGTAGGACACAAGACACATATCTAAAATCCTCAAGAGAGCTCCAAATGGCCTCAAATTTGAATCTAAATGGGACACATGCATGAGGATGAATCCTACGGATTCAAAACTAATTTATATGCAAAGGAAATCGATTTAGAAGATGGGTTTTACCTATTGGGAGTGGAATCCCAATAAAATCCTTTAGGACACGGCTCCGATACGAAGATCCCTCAAAGTGGACACTCCTTCTTGCACTCCTCTTCCAATCCTTGGTAGCACCCTTCTCTTGGAGAACGGGAATGATTGAGGGAAGGTTTGGTGAAGGAATGATTTGATTTGGAGATCAAATCAAAGGGAAGGCTCTCTAAAATTAGGGAAGAACAAAAGAAAAATAAAAGAGGCAAGATTGAAATGAATGAAATAAATCATTCTCCCCTAAAGGTGGCTGCCATAAAGTGTCCATTAGGGCTAATGGAAAATGTCTTAATTTCCCCTCTCTAGTCTCATATGGTTAAGTCTAGACTAGGTTCAAGTTTGGGGTCAAAAGGATCTAGTTTTGAGTGTCTAACTTAACCATTCTAACATGATAAAAATTAGTCTAACTAACTTAAATGTTGGGTTTTTTGGGCCATGCTTAACTTAATATTGGGTCCCATATAGAGTTTAAGCTATCCAGGTCACAATACAAGTCGGAACGAGACGGAACTCAAACTCGACTAAACAAATCCAATAAAAACAATATTAAAAATATAAATTTTTCTTAAAATATTAAAATATAAAACATGACCAAAATCATAATACATCAATTTAAATATTATTAAAATAAT
Source organism: Iris pallida (assembly GCA_029216955.1). NCBI lineage: Eukaryota > Viridiplantae > Streptophyta > Magnoliopsida > Asparagales > Iridaceae > Iris > Iris pallida. The sequence goes on from JANAVB010039017.1 coordinate 12,018,334, forward strand.
CTAAAATTCACCAATTAATCAAAATCCTAAATAATTCGAAAGTCAAAAAATGACCAAAATATCCTTAGCCTAAAAAGTTGTAAATTGTCATTCTAATTACATGGTTAGGTCCCCATGGTCATGGTTAGTCTCTAGGCTCAACAGTTCTAGAGTTCACTAGCTAACACATCAAAATTATAATTTACAAATTTTAACATTATTAAATTAATTAAAAATTCCTATAAATCATAAATTCTATTATTAAATAATAAACTTTTACAAAAGTTTAAAATTACCCTCATTTTAGAAAAGTGGGTGTTACAGAACCCTCAGTGGCCATAGCCGCGCTTTCTGTTGCTTTGTCTGCCTCGTTGTCGGCATCATTGGCATCATCATCCCATGGGACTGACTTGTACAGATCAACATCCGTACAGTATGCTTCGAGTCTTGGAATGGGTCGATGTCAGCGAACTCGGTCTTGATAGTCCCATCGCTGGCCACATACTTCATGCATTGATAGAGTGTGGAAGGTATGATCATGCATTCATAAATCCATGGTCGACGCAATAGCATGTTGTAGTTTATATCAGCATCGATGACGTAGCAAGTCACGTCAATCTGGCGATCGCCTATGTGGCATTTTAGGCAAATCATTCCCAAGGGCTCACTCTTTTCAGCGTTGAAGCTGCTGATTATAGTGTTCGACACGGTTAATCGATGCATCGGATCCCCAAAGTTTGGAGTAAACTCTGAGGGATAATACTAAGAGAGGAGCCATGGTCGATGTGGATGCGATCGACCTTAATGGCACCAATATACCCCGTGTAGTACACGGGCCTATTGTGCCGATTGTTCTTTAATTGCATGTCCTGCTGAGTGAAGGTGATGTTAGTAATCACCTCGACCAACTATAATAATGTGGGCACGCAGCAGGATCCTCCTTCGACGGGTTGCACCTGGGTGAGGAAGGAGTCATCATTCTATAAAGCTTCGTTCAGGACGTCTCGAATGTCTTAGGAGAGACGGAGGAGCTCGAAGAGTGACAATCAAGTCGGAGTATTGGCAAGCTGTGGCAGTATGTCCAAGGTGTAGTGCTTGATCGGTCCTACTGTCGAGTCTTTTCTCAATAGTTTGTCAAAGCGGACCTCCTTCTGCTTTTACTTATCTACTACAGGAGGTTGGGATAGTCATGCTTCTGACACATCAGGTGCTGTAGCAACGGGTGGAAGTACTTCATCTTCCACAGCCTTCTGCTCCTTCCACTGGTGAGCCGAGCGAGTGGTAACCAGGGTGTCATCAGTCGATGTAGAAACCATGCGATATGACTTGACTTTCTTTCCTTTGATAGAGCGCGATGCAGGCATCATTATGCCTGGAGGAGATCAGGGTGGATCTACATAACTTTGCCTCGCGATATTATAAAATGGATGAGGCCCTGAGCATTATCACAGGCTGGTTGAAGATTGACTACTTCCATTGTCACCATTGGGATGGGAATGACACCGTCTTGAGCCTCTGTCCTTAGAAAACTTTCGAACTGGAGGGTGACCAGGTTGGCAGGAACAAGCTTTTCCTCGTATTCGAGTGAGATAACCTTGGTGTCGATGAGGCACTGGATCTACCTCTTCAATACATAGTAATCGTATGTTGAATGTTGGATATACTAGTAATAGAGGCAGTATTTTGGGTTGTCCGCCTTTTCCACTTCATCCGTGCACTTTGGAGGCGAGAGTTGAAGCTTGCCACCCTTTGTCAACATATCGAATATTTATAGTGTGTCTTCATCGTTGAAGAAGTAGGTCTCTTTCGGCATCGGTGCTTCGGCCGACTTTTGGTTCATTGTCACTGAACCTTTAGAGATGTTGACGGTCATGGCATGCTTCCGTTTACCGTCCTTGGGGACGGGATTATTGCTAGATGAGCTCTTCTTTTTGCCTTCGAGTGAGAGAAAACTCAACCCCAGTAGTTGTGCATCCCAGGCCTTCCTTTCGGCTACATCTGCCTCGGTGATAAAGGGAGTCCACTCTACACAAGGAGCATTATACCATAATTTAACTACATGGAGCATATTCTTGGGGTATGAATCCATGAGAATGGGTTCGGGTACGCCAGGTGGTAGTCCCAAAGCTGCTTGGCAGAAGCGCTCAATATAATCATGTACAAGCTCTTTCTCTTTCTGGACAATATCCATGAGAGTAGACATCGTCATGTCCATTCCTCTTTCGTAGAATCGAACGAGGAAGAGACACTTCAAATCGTCGAACGATGAAATGCAATTGTTGAGGAGACTGCAAAACCATTCGTAGGCCACCCCCTGCAATGACGCTATGAATATGTTTGTGAGCAGAGCGTCGTCTTTTGGCAGATGCCCTGTTTCCGAGGCAATATACCTCAGGTATCAACGGGAAGATTCCTTCACATCAAATGGCACATGCGTCTACGGCTTGTACTTGGAAGGATATATCACATTATCCCACTCGGTAGGATATGGTTGCCGAATTACCATCTTTTAGAGTGATTCTCGCTTTTCTCTGGCATCATAGCGAGCATACAATGCTTTGAGGGCCTGTTCCATGTCATTCAATATAGCAGGTCCTATTGTTGATGGAGTAGATGATAGCGGCACCACTTGACTCAAGATGGAAGGCGCATTAGACCCGTCGTTCGTTTTTGGGTCGTGGTTTGCAGAAGCGGGGACATTGGATGTCATTTTCTCCTTGATCTCCAGGCCTACTAAAGTCAAGGCCTGTATAGTTTCGTTCAACGTATTTATACCTATTTTCAGGGCCTTTATACATTTCTAATGATTGGATGCTTCGCTGTCTTCCGTGTTGTCACCTTCGGCCATTAAAATGAACATCATGTTTGGATAGATAGAAGGGACGGTGGATCTTTCACTCTCGAGTTCAGATGCCTGGGTCCCGTCGTCTCAAGGATAAACAAATAGATTATGTTCTTCCTCGGACTCGTTACAGTTGCTACCCCCAGCTTTTTCGCTACTTACGCCGACAGAGGCATCTGTATCATACAATCCTTTATTAAGTTGGAACGAGGGATTGTCATGAACGATAGCGGATTGGCTACCCCCAGCTAATGTTGCAGCTGAAGCAGCATCTCCTTGCGGAAAGGATCCAGATTTAGTGCGTATGTGTCGAAACACACCCGTATTGGGCATCGTCGTCTTGCTACCCCCAGGTCGGCCCTTTGATTATTGGCCGAAGCAGAAGGATTCTTGGAAAGCTTCTTGAGAGAAGGAGAACCCTGTACCGCATTGCATGAAGCAACACGGAGTTCATCTTCTTTTTCACTCGATGATCCTTCATCGAGTCTCTAATGTACAGATGCCATCGGTCGTAGTCTTTGGAAGATGGACCGCCTCTTTGGTGGCGAGGCAGCTCTTTGGCAACAACAGCAGTTGATGGTGATCTTCGTGCAGGTGTGCCTTGGTTTAGACATGCCCTGCGTCGCGAACTCCTTTCTTGCTTTACGCGTGTGGGAAATTGTCTTGTATAGATCCAAGGTCCTCGTTTCCACACTCCTTTCGTGCATGCTGGAAAGCTGCATGCAAGAATGAGGATGTGAAAGTAGCTTCCTTCTTGTCAGTTCCTGCGCGTGAGATACGCTTAGGTCATGATCTGGCAATTACGGATGAGACATATTCACCCCATGCTTATAGCAACGCTGTTCGTACGAGTCTATCTCCACAGTAAGTACCCCTGGCTTGTTTCATGCGTACGAGCGCTCAAGTGACAGCATGATTTCATCGGTCAAGGCATCGAAGCACTCGAACCAGTTTTGTATAGCTTTCCATCAGCTGTATGCGTAACTGTCAACGTGGGCCTTTGGTCAGCTGTTGGCATAAAACATTGATCATGCAAGGCACGTGCTGCCTTGGATTTCTTTCTATTACCCCGTGAAGGTGCATAGTATTCAGAGTCCAACTGAGTGGTCGGTATAGCACTTTGATCACGTAAGACGTGGGCTGCCTTGAATTTCTTTGTGCCAACCTTGGAAGGTGCATGGCATTCAGAATCCAACATGACTATCGGCGTAGCACGTTGTTCGCACAGGGCTTCTGCTGCCTTAGGACTCTTCGTGTTAACCTTAGAAGGTGCGTAACGATTAGAGTCCAACTTAGCCTTACTCGATGGGTAGGCAATTCTGTCAAAGACAGAAGTTCTCGCCTGCACAGCTATCTCCATGCGTGGGTGTGCGACTGCGCGCTTCCTTTGGCGTTGTGGCTTTATCGAGTCTGCCACAAGGAAGCCACACTCCTCGTTGCGCTTTTCTAAAGTGGGGGCTAAACAAGGCGGCATGGCCGCAGCAGTCAAAATCTCTTTCGGGGCTTCACCGTTCAGGGGATTCTGGAGCGCAGTCTCCTTCGTCGTGCTACTCGTCATAGCAGCCTTCAGCACCCAGGTATGCCGAGTCTTCTTCGGTTTTATGAACTGCTTCGAAGGACTCTACTTCTCTTTAGAGGGGAGTTCTTCAAAAGCTTGCGGGTAGAAACGTACGACCAATATCTTTTGAGAAGATCCCAGCATGTTATCGTCAGATTGCATCACCACCTTCTTGTTGGAGGAGAAGAAGTCCCTAGCAGAGTCGCCATCTTGTTTGCCATGACAATGAGTTGAACGAACTTTTGTATTCAAACATGTAAAGAGTACAATCGATTCCTAAACTGAAGATCTTAGTACAAGAGTTTTTGGGAAAGTGTGACATAAAGACCGAGCACTGCAGCGCTCCTTTCCTCCGTTGACGATCTGACGACGAGTTGAACTTGCCCTGGCTTTCTGGGGCTTGTAATGGAACTCTGGGTTTGTAATGCCCCAGTCCCAAATACGTAGGACTAGAAACGTAGACATGCCAACTGTATTCATACGAAGTACATGGCCTCGTATGGATACAGAAGCTATAAAATACAGTAAACTACAACTAACTAATCTCATCCACAGAAATGTAAAAGATATCATATAATAACCATATTTATCTTGGTACAATATGTTAGGTGGAGACATATCCACTACCAACCATATAAAAGGAAAGAAGTATATGATATATAAAATAATTTGACGAAAGTAGCAAGATAGATCCAAGACACGTCATCTTCGAATAAATAAAGAAGATCACGACCTCGGCTAGAATACCTACGGAAGACATGAACACACACCTGGAGAGATAACCAGGTCCTCAGAGGGACGTAACAAGATACATAATATCATGCCATATGAACTGAATAAATACTGCTCAATAATAATAAGATCGGATCATAACATGGTCCAATATCTCACCATTTAGATTAGCGTACCATCCCCCCAACCAAACAAGGACAGAAGATGGCATACTAACCCACGATGAAGTACCTTTCCAAGTCCCGAATCCAATATGGTATGACCCCAACAAGGTTCAATACCTTCTCATCGGATTAATAAGCCACACCTACAACTAAACAAGGATAAGATGTGGCAAACTGATCCGCGACAAGTTATTATTCCAAGCCACGGTCAGATACAAGTGCCCAACTCATACCTAACGATAAGGGTGTCTAACCATCTAAGTGAATACAGTTTTAAGAACATCCTTCAACGCATGGGCCCTGGCTAAAATGGGATCGGCATGGTCCCCCTTGGGGCCAGAGGCCCAATCACAAGAGCATAACGTTCCGCAGAACGCTAGTAGCCGTCAGTAATCATGGATAATCTCACCCGCGTCTCCGGCGAAGCTCACGGGTTACAAAAGATAAAGTGCATAGTAGCCCATACGCTAAGGTATTGTCCTCCCCGTCCAATGTCTACTATGTTGTATCCACAACACAAAACCTCTATTAACCGCTAAGTCAAACTAAGCCTGCAACCTCTATTAGTGTAAAACCCCTAAATTTCTACTATTTTTTATTATTATTTAAAATTGGTACGGTTTATTTTTAAACTGTATTTGTACGTCACATAGTCGTATTGTACATCGCTCACAAAATTTACGTTTTTCGTAATTGCTCGTCGAGTGCGAATATGTGCAAGGTACATATTTTTGGAAAAATATTTTGATTACAAATTTTTATTTATATATGACAGTTTTCAAAATTTATAATAATTTACTTAAAATTTTCAAAAGTGTCGCGTCGCGATGGTTCAACCTTATTTCTTATTTTATACAAGTATAAGTAATAATTTAGAGAAATAATATTTTTCATACAAGGAACATGGAAGTTTATTCCATGCATAATTAGAGTTTCAAAAACTAATTAATATTATTTATGAATTTGCAAAAAGTTAATTTAAATTGTATATATATTTCTATTTAAATATTTATTAGGAATTTTTGAAATTATTTTACTATAAATTTTAGTGTTCACAAAATAATATGTAAAATGGTTGGATTAATGTTATGATTTACAAATTGAATTTTTTTTATGGATTATGCTTTATATAGATTCAAAGCAAGATTTACCTAGATTTAATATAGATTGATTTGAATAAATAAATTTTGATTTGATTTAAATTAAGAGCGGGATTTATCCATTGGGATTTAAACTAATCCTAATCCTTATCCAACTTGGATTTTCACCTCCTATATAAGGAGAGCGCCCATTGCTACTTTTTTATAGAAATTCCACAAACCAAATATTTCCACCACAATATGAGTGCCTCGTCTGTGTCCAAATAACCTTTTCCGTGTCAGCCGTGACGGCCTCGGGTCCGACCCTGGATGAAATTCTTATTGCAATCTTTTTACATTTATATTTATTCTTCCGTGTCGAACACATCTCGACACAATCGAATTCCTAACCCCCATACTTCTCCAGCCTTGGACAACTCCGGCCACTTCATCACCAGCCCGGCCATCACGGATCTCCGACCACCGTACCAGTCATCACCCTACCAACGACTACCACCTAAAGCCACCATCAGCCGCCTGAGCCCCCGCTCCCTTTTCGACCCGCCTCTTCTAGTCTTCTTCTCCGCTGCGCCTACCCCGACCACAGCCATCATCGTCAATTTATCACCTTTCACCAAGCTGACTCGCCAAACCGCCATCACCGCTCACCTCCAACTTCGCCTCGCTGGCCTCTCTCTGACCGCCCCTACGCTGGTGCACCATGTAACGCCCGTAGTTTGTTTACGTATTCTGTTATACGTGTACATTTTTTGACTCATATTGCATGTCTCATTGTATGGTCTATTTGCATGTCTATTTTGGCATTTTATTTGCTTAGTTCGGCTCGGTTTGCTTGGTTCAGTTTTGTATGTGGACCAACTCCACCTACCACCCACTCTCTTCCTTTATAAGCCACCAACCCCTTTCTCTCTCCTCATTCACTTCTTTATTACTTCTTTCTTCTTCCTCCATTAACTCTCTCCACCTACCAAGAGAGGCTTAGGCAAGTGCAACTTACTTCATGGAGGAACTCAAATTTTGTTGTTCCATTTTCTTCCTCACGAGATTCTAAACACTTTAGTACTTAGCATTTTTAATTTCCATAGTTTATTTCTTGTAGATCTAAGTTTGTTGCATTCGATTTTGATCTATCAAATTTTATTATTTTTAATTTGTGATTGTTCCATGTTGTAGAAAATTTCTACCCCATTTTGACCTATGGAAGTCCAAATTTTGACTTATAGTGAAGGTTTTATAGAGCTTGGAAGCTATAGGTTCTATGGCCATCCTTCTCAGATTTTCGAAGAAGATGGTTATTCATCTACCCTGCCACATAGTCCATCTACCCTGCCGTACGGATGGGTACTCATCTACTACCGCAAGAGACCCCCATCCACTTTGCCGTATGGAACTCATCTACCCTGCCGCATAGATGGGTATCCATCTACCTTGCCGCATAGATGGGCACCCGTATACTGCCGCATGAGACCCCATCCACTTTGCTACATGGAACTCATCCACCCTACCGCATAGATGGGTATCCATCTACCTTGCCGCATTGATGGGTACCCATCTATTGCCGCATGAGCCCCTTCCCTTAACCGCAGGCCCTGTTTCCCCCTTAGCCGCATGGCCCTGTACCCTCTTGGCGTATAAGCCATAACCCTGGCTCCCAAGCCGTATGGCTCTTTCCATAGCCCTTGCACCCTTGTATTATTCTGGTTGCTACATTTATGCTTTTGTCTCATGACCCTCTATGTAACTTGGGTCCCTTGATAGAATGCTTGTACCATGTAAATTATGTGCATGTTCCATGAACACGATAGTGACCCTCGTGGTACACTCTTGACAAGTAACATGACATTATAGTGACCCGTCGTGCACAGTCTTGATAAGTAAACCTGACATGATATACCTCGATATGCTATTACGACGGCTAGCATGACATGACAAGAATGAATGGCCTGGACACCGTGGGCAATTTTGTTTGTATAAATGAACCAATCTTGTCTTGCATCATATCTAGGACGGGGAGCCCTGAGTACCACGGTCAGGGGTACCAACTGAAATTTATAAAGGCTAATAACTAGAGTAATCCAGTAGTCATAAGAGATTTTCCAGCTACATGCAATCCCGTTATCTGGACGCGCAAGTGGACTTGTAGCCTGCCGACGAGTAGGGCATATTTCCAGCACACTGTCGTGTGTTGTACCCTTCATGAACGGATATTCGACTAGGATAACCTGGATGGTCTGCAGGGCTTGTAGCTGTTGGAATAATATCATTGCATCTTGCTAGTACCTAGGCCTGTGATAACCCTAATCAGTTAAAGTATCAAGCCGTACTTATTGCTTGGCCGTGAATGTTGGATGGAGTCTAAGCCTTGTCTTGTCCCGGTACCTGGTTACTTCAGTAACATGACTGCTTATGTTTACCTTGTCAATAACTGATCGAAATAACTTCTCATCTCTGATATTTATTGCCCTATTTAGATTTCATGTCTTAATTATCTTTTATTTTATGTTCTGATATACTGGTTTTAGCTCTTAAGTGAAGTCTCATTTGTGGCACTTACTCCTTCTGATATCTGACCCAGCTGGTTTTGTGTGGCCATATACCGAGCAGCTCCAGAGGATCTTCCTACCTTCCATCCAGATGGTGACCACCAGGCTTAACCCTGGCAACGAGTGGGTTTTATTTTTGCTCTCCCACTCTATTGTAAAAATATTCTTTTGAGACGTTTAGCCGACGAGCACGTGTTAGCTCGATTGCACTTTACTTACTGTCAGCCTACGGCTGTAGCATGATTAACAAATCCTAGGGTTGATCATGTATGACTGAAACTCTTGCTAGTCTTTACATTTTGTATGACTAGCTTCATGATCACCCAAATATAATGTATGGGACGCCTTACTATTGTATATTTGGTGCTCTGACATCTTGTAACTGTTATTACTTGCTTGAGATTGAGACAATAGGCTTGTTCATGACCATAAGAGACTGATGGTTTGTAGTTAAACCCTCATGTATCTAGACAGCCGTGACCGAATAGTGAGGTGGGTTGCACTTCAATATACGTAGCTGGCTATGTTCGCCCCCGCTTCCCAGTATTCTAGTTCTGGGGCGTAACATGGTTTAAGTGGTGGGCTATGCAGGACTTGTAAATCAAGATATGTGAGGGTTTACTGAATATATGTATCAATCAGCACTCGCCCTAGATAGCTGCTCGAACCCTCTTAATTCCTGAATTCTTGAGCTGATCACATGCTTGTGTCTTTGATCTGTCCTGGTCCATCCTTACTGTTCCCTGTATCCTCTTTTTCAGCAGCATGAGCACCTTTCGTAGACCCGCAGAAACCTAGAGATCAAGCCCAGCATTTAGGAGTAGCCTCCAAAGTCATGCTTACCGGGGGTCAAGAGCCACCAGTTAAGCCAGTCCAGCCTGCAGAGCCTGATGATGGCACCTTGGTGGGTCTCATCAGGATATTACTAGCATCTCAAGATCATCGGGGCGACGCCCTGTACCAGGCAGCACAAGATGCTCTGAGCAGAGGTGGTCATCAAGATAACAGTACAGCCAACAGCTTCAAGCGCTTGAACCCTCCCTTCTTCGACGGCAGTGATGATGCTATTGCCGCAAATGCTTGGCTGCAGGATACAGAAGTGATTTTAGAAGCGGCAAAGATGCTCGAGAATAAGAAGGTGGTGGTAGTACGCTACAGTTATTGGATCTTGCCCGTAGCTGGTGGACGGCACAGGCTGTTGGATTAGTGGCACCTGTTGTGTGGGCAGTATTTCGAAAAAGATTCCAGACCAAGTACTTCGATGTTGTAGCTCGGTACGATCTACAGACGAGGTTCACAAATCTGGAGCAGATGGACAGGACGGTCGACGGATATGCGGCCGAGTTTTCGAGACTTAATCGGTTTGCTCCCACCTTGGTAGCGATCGAGTTCGACAGAGCCCAGCGGTTCCAGCAGGGGCTCCATCTAGAGATTTTATTTACAGTGGAGCAGTTTGAGCATCAAACTTTTAATGCGGTATTGAGAGCAGCCAAGAGGCATGAGTATACCTTCCAGAGGATCGTGGACAGACCAGAGGTCGGAAGCGATCTCATGGCCACATGAATCAGTCTTCAGCACCAGCCCCGACAGCTAGGGCTTTGACAATTGGAACCCCGAAGCGTGCGGCCTCAATAACGTCGGTCCAATATTCAACCCCGACGAACCCTCAGCAGCAGAAGCAGAAGCACTCTTTCGCAGTAGGATGTTCACATTATGGTAAGCCAGGACATGTGGTGGCAAAATATCGCATTCTTATGGGGCAGCGGATCACAAGATAGGATCCTGCACGAATAGGGGTAGCTCATCATCATCCAACTTTACCAGTCCTTCGATGAGAGGACCAGCACCAGTCCAGCAACAACAACAATATCAGCCTCAAAGGCCATTACCGACGCAGGCACAAGCCTTCCAGCAGCAATACCCCCAACAGTATGCATAAGCCCAAGCCCTGGTTCAGAGCAGACAGAGAGGTTTTCAGCAGAAGGGATCCGCACCCAGAGGACATGGTCAGGCGATGGCGATGACCGTAGAAGAAGGATTGGCACCAGGTGAGGTAGTGGCAGGTACTATTCTCGTCAACTCCTTTCCAGCATCAGCGCTATTTGATTCTGGTGCATCGCATTCATTCATGTCTGCACGATTCGCGACACGGATAGGACTGGAGCCTGAGTCATTATCAGTAATGCTCAATACTTACTGGTAACGGTCTTGTGGGAGTAGATAGAGTGTTTTCCTCGTGTGTCGGATCGTAGTTAGTGGTAGAGAGTTCTCCGCTAGATTGATAGAGTTCCCAATGGCCGATTATGATGTGGTCTTAGGGATGGATTGGTTAAGGAACCAGTATGCAAGGATAGACTGCCATGTTGGCAGGATTATTTTTAGCATTCCAGGCAAGCCAGAGTTTTTCTTTTCCCGAGGCAATATTGAACCTTCTCCTCTAGTATTGCGGATGGCAGTAGCAGCAGTGTAGTTACCCCGGATAGTCGAGGAGTTTCCAGATGTTTTCCCAGAAGATCTTCCAGGAATGCTGCCAGAGTGAGAGATTGAGTTTACTATCGACTTGATCCCAGGGACAGCCCTAGTGTCAGAAAAAGTCTATAGGATAGCGCTGTCACAGTTAGAGATATTGTACAAGATGATTGAAGAACTCTGGACCAAGGGATTCATTCGTGCAAGTGGGCCACCTTGGGGAGCCCCGATGCTTCTTGTGAAAAAAAAGGATGGTACGTCCAGATTATGTGTAGATTATTGTACCTTAAACTCAGTAACAATAAAGAACAGATACCCTCTCCCGAGGATAGATGACTTGTTTGATCAACTTGAGGGGCAGCAGTATTCTCGAAGATTGACTTGCGGTCAGGATACTATCAGACCAAAGTTAGAGAGCAGGACATCCCGAAGACAGTTTTAGATCTAGATATGGGCATTGTGAGTTCCTTTTTGCCCTTTGGAGCAACCAATGCACCGGCTATATTCATGGAACTCATGAATCGTATCTTCATGCCTTATTTGGATCAGTTTGTGATTGTGTTCATAGACGACATCCTGGTCTACAGCAAGAGTGAAGCGAAGCATGAGCTGCATCTCATAATTGTCCTCCAGATTCTCAGAGAGCACCAGTTGTACGTGAAGTTCAGTAAATACAAGTTCTGGCTCAATCGCATTTTTACTTGGGTCATATCATCACCAGAGGAGGAGTAGAAGTGGATCCCCAGAAGATCGTGCCTATCGTGACATGGCTAGTACCTAAAATAGTTGCAGAAGTTTACAGTTTTCTTGGCTTGGCCGGCTACTATCCACGATTTATTTCAGACTTTACTCGGGTTTCAGCGCCATTGACCCGGTTGACCCGCAAGGATGTGCAGTTTGCTTGGACAGCAGAATGTCAGGATTCTTTTGAGAAGTTGAAACGAGGTTTGATGACACCACCCATTCTTACTCTTCCAGATGGGACTGAGGGATTCTCAGTATATTGTAATGCTTCCGGCAGAGGTTTGGGATGTGTTTTGATGCATCATGGGAAGGTAATAGCTTATGTGTTACGTCAACTTCGTAATCATGAGAGGAATTATCCAATCCATGATTTGGAGTTGGCAGCAGTAGTGTTTGCACTTAAGCTTTGGAGACACTACTTGTATGGAGATAGGGTGGATATTTTCATCGACCACAAGAGCCTGAAGTCTGTGTTTACTCAGAAGGATCTTAACATGTGTCAGAGGAGATGGCTAGAGCTGCTTATGGATTATGAAATCAACCTGCAGTATCATCCTGGGAAGGCCAATGTTGTTGCAGATGCATTAAGCAGTAGAGCTGGAGTTTATTTTCTAACAGCGCAACCAGAGTTATTAGCAGATCTTCAGAAGATGGGTATAGAAGTTGTCCTTCCTACCAATGTGGCATTGATGGCCAGTATGCAAGTTCAGTCCACTATAGTCGAGAGGATTCGGATGGCGCAGTCAACAGATTCCAAGCTTCAACGACTCAGAGTAGAGTGTGAGGCAGGATGACGGCCAGAGTTATACATTCATACAGATGGTACACTTCGACAGGATAAGCGTCTTTGTGTACCCAGTGGAGATATCAAACAGGAAGTCATGGCAGAAGCTCACAGTTCGCAGTATTCCATTCATCCCATGGCACGAAGATGTACCATGATATCCGTCAGTACTTTTGGTGGAATGGCATGAAGAGGAAGATAGCCCGGTTTGTCTCTCGGTGTTTGGTTTGCCAATAAGTTAAAGCTGAGCATCAGAGACCGGCTGGACTTCTTCAGCCCTTGTCGATTCCAGAATAGAAATGAGAGCATATAACCATAGATTTTGTGACTGGATTACCTAGGTCCCCGGCCGGTAGAGATGCTATTTGGGTTATTATAGACAGGCTCACGAAAGTGGCTCACTTTTCCCGTTCAGAGTTGGTCAGTCGTCTCAGCTAGCAGAGATGTACCTCAGGCAGATCATCAGATTTTACGATGTACCATTCAGTATCACCTCGGACAGAGATTCAAGATTTATATTGCACTTTTGGCACAGTCTGCAAGAGAGTTTGGGAACTCCCTTCCAGTTCAGCTCAGCTTATCATCCGCAGACAGATGGTCAGTCAGAGCGTACCATACGAACCTTGGAAGATATGTTGAGATCTTGTACACTCGACTTCGGTGGTTCGTGGGAAGATCACCTGTACCTGGTGGAGTTCTCGTACAACAACAGTTTCCAAGCCAGTATCCAGATGGCACCGTTTGAGGCACTGTATGGTAGGAAGTGTAGATCCCCGCTAGCATGGGATGATGTAGGAGAGAGACAGATGCTCGGTCAGGAAATGATTACTCAGATAGTTGAGGTGGTCAGAAGAGTCAGAGATCATCTTCGCGTCGCACAAGATCGCCAGCGCCATTGGGCCGATTCTCATCGACGTTCCCTTGAATTTTCTGTCGACGACCATATATTCCTTAGTATCTCACCTACCCATGACATCATTCGTTTCGGCGTGCATGGAAAGCTTAGTCCTAGGTATATAGGGCCATTCGGCATTCTAGAGCGAGTAGGTGATGTATCATATCGTCTCGTTCTCCCTCCATCATTACGTGAGGTGCATGATGTCTTTCATGTATTCTAACTACGATGGTATATCCCGGACCCAAGCTACATCCTGGATCATTCGGAATTGGTTGTTAGTACCAATCTTTCGTATGAGGAGAGGCCCGTATCCATATTGGACCGAAGAGAAGATACTCAAGAATAAGGCTATCAAGTTAGTCCGTGTTGCTTGGGGTCATCACTCTTTGGGTGAGTCAACGTGGGAGCGTGAGGATGATATCCGATCATCATATCCCAACCTGTTTGACTCGTAAGGTATAATATCTTTCTTATGCCGTATGCTCTCAATTTCTTGCTTGAATGAATGATTGCATGGTGGACTGCTTAGTATAGCTTGTTTGTGATTAGTATAGCTTGTCCTTGCCTCTCTAGCCTCTTAATTAAATTTTGAGGACGGAATTCTTTTAAGGTGGGTAGAGTTGTAACACCCGTAGTTCGTATTACGTATTCTGGTATACGTGTACGTATTTTGACTCATATTGCATGTCTCATTGCATGGTCTATTTGCATGGTCTATTTTGGCATTTCATTTGCTTGGTTCGGTTTTGCATGTGGACCAACTCCACCTATCACCCACTCTCTTCCTTTATAAGCCACCAACCTCTTTCTCTCTCCTCATTCACTTTTTTATTACTTCTTCTTCTTCTTCTTCTTCTTCTCTCTCTTCTTCTTCTTCTTCATTAACTCTCTCCACTACCAAGAGAGGCTTAGGCAAATACAACTTGCTTCATGGAGGAACTCAAATTTTGTTGTTCTATTTTCTTCCTCACGAGATTCTAAGACACTTTAGTACTTAGTTTTTTTCAATTTTCATAGTTTATTTCTTGTAGATCTAAGTTTGTTGCATTTTTGGATTTTTTGGGTTTTGATCTATCAAATTTTATTATTTTTAAGTTATGATTGTACCATGTTGTAGAAAATTTCAATATACCCTATTTTGACCTATGGAAGTCCAAATTTGGACATATAGTGAAGGTTTTATGGAGCTTGGAAGCTATGAGTTCCGTGGCCATCCTTCTCAGATTTACGGAGAAGATGGGTATTCATTAACCCTGCCGCATAGATGGGTATCCATCTACCCTACCGCATGGATAGGTACACATCTACTGCCACATGAGACCCCCATCTACTTTGCCGTATGGAACTCATCTACCCTGCCGCATAGATGGGTATCCATCTACCCTTCCGTATAGATGTGTACCCATCTACTGCCGTATGAGACCCCCATCCACTTTGTCGCATAAAACGCATCCATCCTGCCGCATAGATGGGTATCCATCTACCCTGCCACATGGATGGGTACCCATCTACTGCCGCATAAGCCCCTTCCGGTCCCTTAACCGTATGGCCCTGTTCCCTCTTAGTCGCATGGCCCTGTACCCTCTTGGCCGTATAAGCCATAACCCTGGGCTCCCGAGCCGCATGGCTCTTTCCATAGCCCTTGCACCCCTTGTATTATTCTGGTTGTTTCAATTATGCTTTTGTCTCGTGACCCTCTGTGTAACTCGGGTCCCTTGATAGAATGCTTGTACCATGTAAATACTGTACATTTC